>CAWUFW010007160.1:600000-1045396 GCA_963921515.1 Calotriton arnoldi | reverse complement strand
CTGCCAGTTAACTCCCTGGTGAGCAGTAGCTTTACTCCAGTGATCTAATGAGCAACTAGAGTGCTAACATTCTGAATTTATGGCAGATGTGAGACATCTGAATGCCTTCTTGATGGAATCAAAGTAAAAAACTGAAAGCATTTCCTACTGAGGAGACTGCAGTAAATGAAGAAATTAGGAAACTTCATAACAAAGAAGTCTTCCAAGATGGCCACCAGTGAAAAAAGAGCCCAAATGTAGCACAAATATTACCCAGATGTAGCCCACATATAGCCCAATGACAAAAGTGTGCAAAACACTTTTTATTTTTAGTTTTTTGCAGTTTTATGTAGTGCAGACTGGTCAGGTATTGGAGCATTGCATCTTAAAACATGACCCCCTACACTACAAAAACACCACTGCACTACCTTAAACCCTAAAACACTACCCCCAGCACGACCCCCTACACTACACAAGCACCACTGCACTATCCTAAACCCTAAAACACTACCCCCAGCACGACCCCCTACACTACCCAAACACCACTGCACTAACCTAAATCCTAAAACACTACCACCAGCACGACCACCTACACTACCCAAACACCACTGCACTACCCTAAAACATGACCCCCTACACTACACAAACACCACTGCCCTACCCTAAACCCTAAAACACTACCCCCAGCACGACCTCCTACACTACACAAGCACCACTGCACTACCCTAAACCCTAAAACACTACCCCCAGCACGACCCCCTACACTACACAAACACCACTGCACTGCCCTAAACCCTAAAACACTACCCCCAGCATGACCCCCTACACTACCCAAACACCACTGCACTAACCTAAATCCTAAAACACTACCCCCAGCACGACCCCCTACACTACCCAAACACCACTGCACTACCCTAAAACATGACCCCCTACACTACACAAACACCACTGCACTACCCTAAACCCTAAAACACTACCCCCAGCACGACCCCATACACTACACAAGCACCACTGCACTACCCTAAACCCTAAAACACTACCCCCAGCACGACCCCCTACACTGCCCGAACACCACTGCACTGCCCTAAACCCTGAAACACCAGCCCCTGCATAACCCCCTACACTGCCCGAACACCACTGCACTGCCCTAAACCCTGAAACACCACCCCTAGCACGACCCCCTACACTGCCCGAACACCACTGCACTGCCCTAAACCCTGAAACACCACCCCTTCACGACCCCCTACACTGCCCGAACACCACTGCACTGTCCTAAACCCTGAAACACCACCCCCAGCATGACCCCCTACACTGCCCGAACACCACTGCACTGCCCTAAACCCTGAAACACTACCCCCAGCAAGACCCCCTACACTGCCCGAACACCACTGCACTGCCCTAAACACTGAAACATCACCCCCAGCAAGACCCCTACACTGCCCGAACACCACTGACCTAAACCCTGAAACACCACCCCCAGCACGACCCCCTACACTGCCCGAACACCACTGCACTGCCCTAAACCCTGAAACACTACCCCCAGCATGACCCCTACACTGCCCGAACACCACTGCTCTGCCCAAAACCCTGAAACACCAGCCCCAGCAAGACCCCCTACACTGCCCGAACACCACTGCACTGCCCTAAACCTTGAAACACCAGCCCCTGCACGACCCCCTACACTGCCCGAACACTACTGCACTACCCTAAACCCTGAAACATCACCCCCAGCACGACCCCCTACACTGCCCGAGCACCACTGCACTGCCCTAAACCCTGAAACACCAGCCCCAGCATGACCCCCTACACTGCCCGAACATCACTGCACTGCCCTAAACCCTGAAACACCAGCCCCAGCACGACCGCCTACACTGCCCGAACACCACTGCACTGCCCTAAACCCTGAAAGACCAGCCCCAGCACGACCCCCTACACTGCCCGAACACCACTGCACTGCCCTAAACCGTGAAACACCAGCCTCAGCACGACCCCCTACACTGCCTGAACACCACTGCACTGCTCTGAACCCTGAAACACCAGCCCCAGCACAACACCCTACACTGCCCGAACACCACTGCACTGCCCTAAACCCTGAAACACCACCCCGTGCATGACCCCCTACACTGCCCGAACACCACTGCACTGCCCAAAACCCTGAAACACCACCTCCAGCGCGACCCCCTACACTGCCCGAACACCACTGCACTAAACCCTGAAGCACCACCCCTGCACAACCCCCTACACTGCTCGAACACTACTGCACTGCCCGAAACCCAGAAACACCATCCCCAGCACGACCCCCTATACTGCACGAACACCACTGCACTGCCCTAAACCCTGAAACACTACCCCCAGCAAGACCCCCTACACTGCCCGAACACCACTGCACTGCCCTAAACCCTGAAACATCACACCCAGCAAGGCCCCCTACACTGCCCGAACACCACTGCCCTAAACCCTGAAACACCACCCCCAGCAAGACCCCCTACACTGCCCGAACACCACTGCCCTAAACCCTGAAACACCAGCCCCAGCATGACCCCCTACACTGCCCGAACACCACTGCACTGCCCTAAACCCTGAAACACCACCCCCTGCACGACCCCCTACACTGCCCGAACACCACTGTATGCCCTAAATCCTGAAACCCCACCCCCAGCATGACCCCTACACTGCCAGAACACCACTGCACTGCCCTAAACCCTGAAACACCACCCCTGCATGACCCCCTACACTGCCCGAACACTACTGCACTGCCCTAAACCCTGAAACACCACCCCCAGCACGACCCCCTACACTGCCCGAACACCACTGCCCTAAACCCTGAAACACCACCCCCAGCAAGACCCCCTACACTGCCCGAACACCACTGCACTGCCCTAAACCCTGAAACACCACCCCCAGCAAGACCCCTACACTGCCCGAACACCACTGCACTGCCCTAAACCCTGAAACACCACCCCCAGCACGACCCCTACACTGCCCGAACACCACTGCTCTGCCCAAAACCCTGAAACACCAGCCCCAGCACGACCCCCTACACTGCCCAAACACCACTGCACTGCCCTAAACCCTGAAACACCAGCCCCAGCACGACCCCCTACACTGCCCGAACACCACTGCACTGCCCTAAACCCTGAAACACCACCCTCAGCATGACCCCCTACACTGCCCGAACACCACTGCACTGCCCTAAACCCTGAAACACCAGCCCCAGCACGACCCCCGTACACTGCCCGCACACCACTGCACTGCCCTAAACCCTGAAACACCAGCCCCAGCACAACCCCGTACACTGCCCGAACACCACTGCACTGCCCTAAACCCTGAAACACCAGCCCCAGCACGACCGCCTACACTGCCCGAAAACTACTGCACTGCCCCAAACCCTGAAACACCACCCCCAGCAAGACTACCTACACTGGCCGAACACCACTGCATTGCCCTAAACCCTGAAACACCACCCCCTGCACGACCCCCTACACTGCCCAAACACTACTGCACTGCCCTAAACCCTGAAACACCACCCCTCAGCACGACACCCTACAGTGCCCAAACACCACTGCACTGCCCTAAACCCTGAAACACCACCCCAGCATGACCCCCTACACTGCCCGAACACCACTGCACTAAACCCTGAAACACCACCCCCTGCACGACCCCCTACACTGCCCGAACACCACTGCACTGCCCTAAACCCTGAAACACCAGCCCCTGCATGACCCCCTACACTGCCCGAACACCACTGCACTGCCCTAAACCCTGAAACACCACCCCCAGCACGACCCCCTATACTGCACGAACACCACTGCACTGCCCTAAACCCTGAAACACCACCCCCAGCACAACCCCCTACACTGTCCGAACACCACTGCACTGCCCTAAACCCTGAAACACCACCCCCAGCACGACCCCCTATACTGCACGAACACCACTGCACTGCCCTAAACCCTGAAACATCACCCCCAGCACAACCCCCTACACTGCCTGAGCACCATTGCTCTGCCCTAAACCCTGAAACACTAGCCCCAGCACGACCCCCTACACTGCCCGAACACCACTGCACTGCCCTAAACCCTGAAACACCACCCCCAGCACGACCCCCTACACTGCCCGAACACCACTGCACTGCCCTAAACCCTGAAACACCAGCCCCAGCAAGACCACCTACACTGCCCGAACACCACTGCATTGCCCTAGACTCTGAAACACCAGCCCCAGCAAGACCCCCTACACTGCCCGAACACCACTGCACTGCCCTAAACCCTGAAACACCAGCCCCAGCATGACCCCCTACACTGCCCGAACACCACTGCACTGCCGTAACCCTGAAACACCAGCCCCAGCACGACCCCCTACACTGCCCGAACACCACTGCACTGCCCTAAACCCTGAAACACCAGCCCCAGCACGACCCCCTACACTGCCCGAACACCACTGCACTGCCCTAAACCCTGAAACACCAGCCCCAGCACCACCCCCTACAATGCCCGAACACCACTGTACTGCCCTAAACCCTGAAACACCACCCCTGCACCGCCCCCTACACTGCCCGAACACCACTGCACTGCCCTAAACCCTGAAACACCACCCCCTGCACGACCCCCTACACTGCCCGAACACCACTGCACTGCCCTAAACCCTGAAACACCACCCCCTGCACAACCCCCTACACTGCCCGAACACCACTGCACTGCCCTAAACCCTGAAACACCACCCCCTGCACGGCCCCCTACACTGCCCGAACACCACTGCACTGCCCTAAACCCTGAAACACCACCCCCAGCATGACCCCCTTTACTGCTCGAACACCACTGCACTGCCCCAAACCCTGAAACACCACCCCCAGCATGACCCCCTACACTGCCCGAACACCACTGCCCTAAACCCTGAAACACCACCCCTGCACGACCCCCTACACTGCCCGAACACCACTGCACTGCCCTAAACCCTGAAACACCACCCCTGCATGACCCCCTACACTGCCCGAACACCACTGCACTGCCCTAAAACCTGAAACACCACCCCCAGCAAGACCCCCTACACTGCCCGAACACCACTGCACTGCCCTAAACCCTAGAACACTACCCCCAGCATGACCCCCTACACTACCCGAACACCACTGCACTACCCTAAACCCTAAAATACTCCCCCCAGCACGACCCCCTACACTACCCGAACACGACTGCACTGCCCTAAACCCTAAAACACTCCCCCAGCACGACCCCCTACACTACCCGAACACCACTGCACTGCCCTAAACCCTAAAACACTCCCCCAGCACGACCCCCTACACTACCTAAACACCACTGCACTGCCCTAAACCCTAAAACACTACCCCCGCATGACCCCCTACCCTACCCAAATACCAATGCACTACCCTAATCCCTAAAACACTACCCCCCGCACAACCCCCTACACTACCCAAAGACCACTGCACTACCCTAAACTCTAAAAAATACCCCCGCACGACTCCCTACACTACCCAAAGACCACTGCAGTACCCTAAACCCTAAAATACGACCTCCTACACTACACAAACACCACTGCACTACCCTAAACCCTAAAAAACTACCCCCAGCACGAACCCCTACACTACCCAAACACCACTGCACTACCCTAAACCATAAAACACTTCCCCCAGCAGTACCCCTACGCTACCCAAACACCACTGCACTACCCTAAACCCTAAAACACTACCCCCAGCAGTACCCCCTACACTACCCAAACACCATTGCACTACCCTAAACCCTAAAACACTACCCCCAGCAGTATCACCTACACTACCCAAACACCACTGCACTACCCTAAACCCTAAAACCCTAAAACACTAACCCCAGCACGACCCCCTACACTACCCAAACACCACTGTACTACCCTAAACCCTAAAACACTCCCCCAGCACGACTCCCTACACTACCCAAACACCACTGCACTACCCTAAACCTACCCCCAGCATGACCCCCTACACTACACAAACACCACTGCACTACCCTAAACCCTAAAACACTACCCCCAGCACGACCCTCTTCACTACCTAAACACAACTGCACAATTTGTTACAGGCGTTGCAACGCAGGCCTGTGGTGCTTACTGGAAGTACCTGGTGGGCTGGTTGGGCCCCAGGGACTCTCAGGATTCAAGGTGACCTAATCCCCCAACTTAAAACGCGCCACGGGGCGCGTATGCACAGTGGTGAAGGGAGGGGGCGGGGCCTCAGGTGACATGTGCGTAAACACGCCCTGTGGTGCGTTTTAAGTTGGGGAGTTAATTCCTTTGAATCCTGGGGGCCAACTAGCCCACCAGGTACCTTCAGTAAGCACAACAGAGGTGCGTTGCAGAGAGGTGAAAAAGGTGCGTGGCCTCGGAACGCCTCTCTGCAACTCAGCTCTGTGGTCCTAACTGTAGGTACCTGGGGGCTAGTTGGACCCCAGGGACCCTCAGGATTCAAGGGGACTTAATCCCGCAACTTAAAACGCGCCACGGGGCGCGTTTGCACACATGTCACCTCAGGCCCCCCTCCCTTCACCACTGTTCAAACGTACACTGGCTCTGGTTAGTCAGAGTCAGTTACCACCAGTACCCGTCTGAAAAAGTTGTGGGCACAGGATGATTTTGCAACAAGGCCTCTTTCTGCTCCTCTGTTGGTTCTTTCTGCACATCTTTTGCTTCTTTCTGTGCTTTTTTTCTTCTTTCTTCACACGTCCTACCTCTGTTGGCATAGTTAGAAACTAGCATTTAAAAAACCTTTGAAATTCACTTAAAAAATCATAGTTTTCAGGCACGTTATAGTTAGAAATTAGCATTTAAGAAACCTTTGAAATTCACTGAAAAAACCATAGGTTTCAGGCACGTTATAGTTAGAAATTAGCATTTAAAAAACCTTTGAAATTCACTGAAAAAACCATAGGTTTCAGACACGTTATAGTTAGAAATTAACATTTAAAAAACCTTTGAAATTCACTGAAAAAACCATAGGTTTTAGGGACAGTTATAGTTAGTTGGACATTGCACTCGTACAAAACCCGTGAAATTCCCCTGTTATAGTTAGTTCAGCTAACTATAACTCGCGCCCCGCAATGCACTGCTGATGACGTCACATATTACATCACTCATGACATGGTCAGTGACATCACTGATGACATCACTCATGACATCTCAAATGACATCACTGATGACATCATCCATGTGATAATTTCATGCATCTTCTCACACCCTAATAGAACTTTTGATACACCCACTCTAAATTACAGACTGCCATTCTCAAAACCATAGACACTCCAACACCAAAAACTACATACCCACTCACTGATTCTTAGGTCTACACACACATCCACTCACTCACCTGTACAGTCACTCATACTTACAGTCACTCAGTACAGGACTATCATATGCACTCATACACCTATATAAACACTCACACACCGCCACTCATCCATAGAGGTACTCACACACCTAGTCAGTCATGCAAAAATTAATCACACACCCATTTACTCACCTATACAGTTATACACACACCAGCTCACTTACTCATACAAATACTAGCACATTCTTACGCTCTTATACAATAACTGATACAAGCACACACGCATCCATACAGCCACTCTCACAATAACACACTCTCACTTATAGCCATTTAAATACTCTAACACACATATATACTGCCTTTTACATATGTAGTTACTCGCACATGTACCACTGAGATATACATTCACTCACTAACACACCCATACACACACTCACCCACCCAAGCAGTCCATCACAGATGCACTCTTGAAATCATGCACCCAGTGAATCACCCACTCACACATCTATGTATAGAGTCACACACACCCCACCCACACAAACACTCAGGCAGCCATACAGATACTCAGAGAACCAATCAATAACCCATATAGACACTCATGTAGCTATTCGCAAATCCATGCATCCACTTACACACCAACAAGCAGACGGATACAGACATTCACACAGTTTAGTCACTAACCCATGCATTCAGTAAGATACGTTTAATCACTCACTTGTAGAGTCAGTCACTCACGTACTAAATCATCCATTCAGACACTTATACACCCACTCATTCTTCAATACCCCTTTCCCTATATATATTAAACATATTTAATCTTTACAGAAACACACAGTCACTGGATGATGTCATCAGTGATGTCATCAGTGATGTCATCAGTGATGTCATTTGAGATGTCATCAGTGATGTCATCAGTGATGTCACTGACCATGTCATGAGTGATGTAATATGTGACGTCATCAGCAGTGCATTGCGGGCGCGAGTTATAGTTAGCTGAACTAACTATAACAGGGGAATTTCACGGGTTTTGTACGAGTGCAATGTCCAACTAACTATAACTGTCCCTAAAACCTATGGTTTTTTCAGTGAATACAGATATATATATATATAAACATATATATATATATATATATATATATATATATATATATATATATATATATATGTATATATATATATATATATGTATATATATGAGGCTCAAATTCAGGCACAAGCACTCATGGGACATTCATTGATTTATTCAGAGCAAATGCATTTCGGCACGCAGCCTTCCTCAGTGCTCATTACAACTTCATCAAAGGTAACGTGTGTTTAAATTGCTGAAAGGGTAATTTCATTGGTGGAACTTTGAAAAATGGCAAGTGACAAAAGACTGTCAAAGTTCGTAGTGCAAATACCAGTATTTCTGGCAGCCATGTCAGCATGTGTTTCCTTTGCTTTAACCAGATGCTAATTACTTCGTTTTCTCTTACATATGAAGTCTCACATAGACAGTGCAGCATTTATTCTTGCAAAAAATGAAAAAACGAAATGTTCATGAGGTACCTCACATGCAGGCTGAATTCACACAGTCCTTTGTAAGATGACAGCCATAGTACCCACAAACAGAGGTGCCTTATCATCAGTCTGTCTGTCCCTCGCTGCTGCCATGGTTTTTAAATTGTGTCCAATCCCACAGGTTTTCGTCTGTATGACTGCATTCCCACAATTAAATAATTGGCAACTCTTCAAGTTGAACGAATGGTATCACATTTCAGCCACAGCGGTTCTGGCAGAAATTAAATTCAAGCTCCAGGTTTCACACAACTGCCGAACTCAGGACGGGTGCTATCTCCTGATAGCGTGAGGGTGAGTCACGTAGAAAATATGAGGCTCAAATTCACGCACAAGCACTCACGGGACATTCTTTGATTTATTCAGAGCAAATGCATTTTGGCCCGTAGCCTTCCTCAGTGCTCATTACAACTTCATCAAAGGTAACGTGTGTTTAAATTGCTGAAAGGGTAATTTCATTGGTGGAACTTTGAAAAATGGCAAGTGACAAAGGACTGTCAAAGTTCGCAGTCCAAATACCAGTATTTCTGGCGACCATGTCAGCATGTGTTTCCTTTGATTTAAACAGATGGTAATTACTTTGTTTTCTCTTACATATGAAGTCTCACATAGACAATGCAGCATTTATTCTTGCACAAAATGAAAAAGGAAATGTTCATGAGGTACCTCACATGCAGGCTGAATTCACACAGTCCTTTGTAAGATGACAGCCATAGTACCCACAAACAGAGGTGCCTTATCATCAGTCTGTCTGTGTCTCGCCGCTGCCATGGTTTTTAAATTGTGTCCAATCCCACAGGTTTTCGTCTGTATGACTGCATTCCCACAATTAAATAATTGGCAACTCTTCAAGTTGATGGGATGGTATCACATTTCAGCCACAGCGGTTCTGGCAGAAATTAAATTCAAGCTCCAGGTTTCACCCAACTGCCGAACTCAGGACAGGGGCAACAGGGGTGAAGAAAGAGGGAAGAGGGTTGGAGAAAGAGGCAAGGGGGTGCAGAAAAAAGCAAGAGAACCGCAGAAAGAAACAAAAGAAGTGCAGAAAGAAGGAACAGAGGTGCAGAAAGAGGCAATAGGGGTGCAGAAAGAAGCGAGAGGTGCAGAAAGAAACAAAAGAAGTGCAGAAAGAAGGAACAGAGGTGCAGAAAGAGGCAAGAGGTGTGCAGAAAGAAACAAAAGAAGTACAGAAAGAAGCAACAGAGGTGCAGAAAGAGACAAGAGGAGTGCAGAAAGAGAGATGAGGGGTGCAGAAAGAGGCACGAAGGGTGCAGAAAGAAGCAAGAGAGATGCAGAAAGAAGCAAGAGAAATGCATAAAAAACCAACAGAGATGCAGAAAGGGGGAAGTGGGGTGGAAAAAGAGGCAAGAGGGATACAGAAAGAAACAAGCGAGGTGCAGAAAGAAACAAAAGAAGTGCAGAAAGAAGGAATAAGGTGCAGAAAGAGGCAAGAGGGGTGCAGAAAGAGGGAAGAGGGGTGTGAAAGAGGTACGAGGGATACAGAAAGAAGCAAGAGGCGTGCAGAAAGAAGCAAGAGAGTTGCAGAAAGAAACAAAAGAAGTGCAGAAAGAAGGAACAGAGGTGCAGAAAGAGGCAAGAGGGGTGCAGAAAGAGGGAAGAGGGGTGCAGAAAGAGGCACAAGGGTTGCAGAAAGAAGGGACAGAGGTGCAGAAAGAAGCAAGAGAAGTGCAGAAAGAAGCAACAGAGGTGCAGAAAGAGGGATGAGGGATGGAGAAAGAGGTAAGAGAAGTGCAGAAAGAAGCAACAGAGATGCAAAAAGGGGGAACAGGGGTGAAGAAAGTGGCAAGAGGGGTGCAGAAAGAAGAAAGAGAGGTGCAGAAAGAAACAAAAGAAGTGCAGAAAGAAGAAACAGAGGTGCAGAAAGAGGCAAGAGGGGTGGGAGAGGAGGGGTGCAGAAAAAAGCACAAGTGGTGCAGAAAGAAGCAAGAGAGGTGTAGAAAGAAACAAGAGGAGTGCAGAAAGAAGCAACAGAGGTGTAGAAAGAGGCAAGAAGGGTGCAAAAAGAGGGAAAAGGGGTGCAGAAAGACGCACGAGGGTGCAGAAAGAAGCATGAGACGTGCAGAAAGAAACAAAAGAAGTGCAGAAAGAAGGAACAGAGGTGCAGAAAGGGGCAACAGGGGTGCAGAAAGAGGGAAGAGGGGTGGAGAAAGAGACAAGGGGGTGCATAAAGAAGCATGAGAGCTATAGAAAGAAACAAAAGAAGTGCAGAACGAAGGAACACAGGTTCAGAAAGAGGCAAGAGGGGTGCAGAAAGAGGCAAAAGGGTTGCAGAAAGAAACAAAAGAAGTGCAGAAAGAAGCAACAGAGGTGCAGAAAGAGTCAAGAGGACTGCAGAAAGAGGGAGGAGGGGTGCAGAAACAGGCACGAGGGGTACAGCAAGAAACAAAAGAAGTGCATGAAGAAGGAACAGATGGGGAGAAAGAGGCAAGAGGGGTGCAAAACAGGAAAGAGGGGTGTGAAAGAGGCACAAAGAGTGCAGAAGGAAGGGACAGAGGTGCAGAAAGAAGCAAGAGAAGTGCAGAAAGAAGCAACAGACATGCAAAAAGGGGGAACAGGGGTGGAGAAAGTGGCGAGAGGGGTGCAGAAAGAAGCAAGAGAGGTGCAGAAAGAAACAAAAGAAGGGCAGAACGAAGGAACAGGGGTGCAGAAAGAAGCAAGAGAGGTGCAGAAAGAAGCAAGAGTAGTGCAGAAAGATGCAACAGAGGTGCAAAAAGAGGGAAGAGGGGTGCAAAAAGAGGGAAGAGGGGTGCAGAAAAAAGCACGAGGGGTGCACAAAGCAGCAAGAGAGGTGCAGAAAGAAGCAACAGAGGTGCAGAAAGAGGGAAGAGAGGTACAGAAAGACGCAAGATAATTGCAGAAAGAAGCAACAGACATGCATAAAGGGGGAAGAGGGGTGGAGAAAGAGGCAAGAGGGGTGCAGAAAGAAGCAAGAGAGGTGCAGAAAGTAACAAAAGAAGTGCAGAAAGAAGGAACAGAGGTGCAGAAAGAGGCAAGAGGAGTGCAGAAAGAGAAGAGGGGTGCAGAAAGAGGCACCAGGGGTACAGAAAGAAGTAAGAGAGGTACAGAAAGATGCAAGATAAGTGCAGAAAGAAGCAACAGAGATGCAGAAAGTGGAAAGAGGGGTGGAGAAAGAGGCAAGAGATGTGCAGAAAGAAGCAACAGACATGCAGAAAGGGGGAAGAGGGGTGGAGAAAGAGGCAAGAGGGGTGCAGAAAGAAGCAAGAGAGGTGCAGAAAGAAACAAAAGAAGTACAGAAAGAAGGAACAGAGGTGCAGAAAGATGCAGGAGGGGTGCAGAAAGAGGGAAGAGGTGTGCAGAAAGAGGCAAGAGAGGTGCAGAAAGAGGCAAGAGGGGTGCACAAAGAAGCAAGTGAGGTGCAGAAAGAGGCAACAAAGGTGCAAAAAGAGGCAAACGAGGTGCAGAAAGTAGAAGAGATGTGCAGAAAGAGGCAAGAAAAGCACAGAAAAAGAAAGAAAGGTGCAGAAAGAAGCAACAGAAATGCAGAAAGAGAGGCACAGAAACAAGCAAGAGTGGCTTGCACACCATTAGTACCAATTTAACACCCACATTTAGCAATAAGTAACAGGTGACCATTCTAGGTTTACAAAGGACCTTCCACCTCGCTGTAACACTTGTCGCTGCATTTTTAGTAACGTTTGAGCCGTTTGAGCTAGAAACAAGGTTTTTTTTATCAAATCTGCAGATTAGGCAGCAGATGATGGATTATGTGGCTAATGCGGAAAATGTATAATTGGGCGAAAGTTGGTGCAGCCAAACAGTTGCATAATTCCAGTGACCCTGCTCATACCTCTGACTAGATCCAGAAGTGCTCCTCAGTGATTCCTTCTTTTTTTTGTCTCATAGAATTCATAATTTAGCTTCTATGGAAACTAGGAAGACTAGACCTGAGGTTAGCACTCTACCATACCACATAATTGCTCTCCATAACACATAATCCCACTCTACATAATTCCTATACACTAAATACCACATACTTTCTATCCACATAATTTCACTGCACAACTGCACAACATACCACATAATTCCACTACACACAACGTACATCCACTTCACTCCAAAAACTATTAGTAAAAAACTTTTACATTTACAACGCCAATAGCTCTAACTCTTGCAAATGCGACACCTATTAAATTACAAATGCTTCTTTAACTGGTAGTCATGTTTGCAGAGTGGTGGAGAAAGGGGGCTGGGCCTCCCACCAGCACTCAGGAATTCCGCTGCGTAGGACTTACAGGAGGTACCAGGATGGCTTCTTGGCCCCCAAAGTCCCTCAGAGGTAAAGTGGACTTCATTCCCCAACCAGTACTGTGCCAGGAGGCGTGTTTGCAGAGTGGTGGAGAAATGGGGTGTGTGGCCTCCGTAGACCTCTTAGCAATCCCACTGTGTGGGACTTAGTGGAGGTAACAGGAGGGGTAGTTGGCCCCCAAGGACAACCTTGGAGGCCAGCTACCCCTCCTATTACCTCCAGTAAGTCCCACACAGCAGCATTGGTAAGTTCTCATAGCAGGTCACGCCCCTTTCCCCACCACTCTGCAAACCCGCTCCCTGGTGCGCTCTTGGATGGGGATTAAAGTCCACTTCGCCGCTGGGGGTCCTTAGGGGCCAACTAGCCTACCTGATACCTCCAGTATGCCCCAGATAGTGGGATTGCTGATAGGTGGACACAGGCCACGCCCCTTTGTCCACCACTCTGCAAAAGCACCTCCTGGCGCGCTCTTGGTTGGGGGATGAAGTCCCCTTGCCTCCTGAGGGTACCTGGGGGCCAACTAGCCCACCAGGTACCTCCAGTAAGCCCCACACAGCTGGATTGCTGAGAGTGGTCCGAAGTCACACCCCCTTTTTACACCACTCTGCAAATGTACCTCCTGGTGCACTGCTGCTCGTGGGATGAAGTCCACTTGTGTCCTGAGGTCCTCAGGACACAAGAGGACCTCATCGCCCCACCAGCAGTGCGCCAAGAGGCACGTTTGCAGAGTGGTGTAAAAAGGGGCATGGCCTCAGACCACCTCTCAGCAATCCCACTGTTTGGGGATTACTGGAGGTACGTGGTGGTCTAGTTGGCCCCTAAGGACCCTTAGGATTGAAGGGGAGTTAATCCCCCAATTCAGAACGCGCCAGGAGGCACGTTTGCACCGTGGTGCAGGGAGGGGGCAGGGCCTCCGGTGAGGTGCCAGCTTTTCTTTTTTTTGAATATTTTTAGAAGGGGGCTGTGTGGCCCTCCTACTTCTGGCCCCGGGGACCCCATCCCCCAGGGCCTGGCCTCGTTTTTATATATATTTTTTAAATATTTTTCCTGGGAGGGGGGCCATGTGGCCCCCCTCCCCTGGCCACTTCTGGCTCCAGGGACCCCATCCCCTGGGTCCTGGCCTCGTTTTAAAAAAATTCCTGGGTGGGGGAGCTGCGTGGCCCCCCTCCCCGGGCCACTTCTGGCCCCGGGGACCCCATCCCCTGGGTCCTGGCCTCGTTTTAAAAAATTTCCTGGAAGGGGGCCACGTGGCCCCCTCCCCCGGGCCACTTCTGGCCCCGGGGACCCCATCTCCTGGGGCCTGGCCAGCCTGTTTTTTTTTTGCAGAGGGGGGCCACATGGCCCCCCTCCTGAGGCCAATTATGGCCCCGGGGACCCCATCCCCCGGGGCCCAGCCTTATTTTTTTAATTTTTTTTAAACTTCAAAAGGGAGGGGGCGGGTGGCCCCCTCCCGGGCCACTTTTGTCCCCGGGGACCCCATCCCCCGAGGCCTGGCCTCATGTTGGAGACCGCGGGGAGCCCCAATGCCCCCGCGGTCCCAGCTGGCTCCCCATCTCCTGCTGGAGCCGGCATTGCTTTTGGGCAAAGGGAGCTGCTAACATGCAGCTCCCCTTGTCCAAAAGCAATTCTGCTTTGCTTCTTGTAAGCAAGAGCAGGTTTTAAATAAAGTGTGCCCCGGGGAGGTGGTGGTCCACGGGGCAGTGTGGGGAAGGGCAGGAGCCCCCCCACACTAATTTAAATTATTGAAGCCCCGGGGTGGTGGCGGTCCTTGGGGTTTGGGAGGCCCGCAAGGCCCCCCGCCCTGAAATTCAGTGTGCCCCGGGGAGGTGGTGGACCCTGTGGCAGTTTGGGGGGGCAGGAGCCCCCCCACACTTCTTTTTCTTTTTATTGAAGCCCCGGGCAGGAGGCGGTCCCCAGGGCAGCAGGGGGGGCAGGAGCCCCACCACACATTTTAATAAGAAAGTCCTGGGGAGGTGGCGGTCCCCGGGGCTGTGGGGGGGCCACGTGCCCCCCTGCACATATTAAACGAAACCCCGGGGAGGTGGCATCCCTGGGGCTGCAGGGGCCCCCATGGGCCCCCACACCACAATGAAACATTGCCCCCGGGACCGCGCTTCATTTTTTAAAATTTATTTTTGGCTGGATTCGCTCACCCAGCGCGAATTCGGCCGAAATTATTTTTTAAACATGCTTTTTTTGGCCCTGGGGGTCCTTGTGGGACCCCCTGAGCAGGCCTAGAGGGTCAGGGTGTTTCTATCCTGCCCCCTTTTCTTTTTTAAATTTTTTTTTAACTGATTTCTTGTGACTTGGTTTTACCGAGTCACAAGATGGCTGCCAACACATTCTGGTATGGAGTGTTGGCAGCCAATCAGAATGAAGCTCGTGCTCGGGAGGGTTCTCAAATTCTCCTCGGTGCTCAGATATATAAATTTTAATTTTTTGAATTTCTCAGCAACTACAGAATGGATTTACACCATTTAAAAAAAGCACCCTTTCTGGACCAAGACCTACCTTTATGCCAAATTTTGTGTAATTCCATTCAGCAATTCGGGCTGTAGCTTTGTCTAAAGTTCCTATGGAAATTAACATGGGGAAAACGCATTTTGGGACCCGCCTTTTTCCTCGGCCCCCGCTTGACGAATCACCCCGAAACTTTCACAACAGGAGCTGACCTGAGTGAACCATTAGTTTTGAACATTTCGCGAAAATTCGTCAAACGGCGCCAAAGATATTGGCAAAAGAAAAAACGCTTTTAAAATAGAAACAAGGTCCTAACTATAACTACCTACTGGCGACCGCCAGTAGGTAATATATATATATAAATATATATCCCATCCAAAGTTTTTGCCACAATGGGAGAGCCAACACAGGTAGGTGATATTCACTTCTTTATTCAAGCAGGCAGCAAGTCGAGTCAGCAGGAACAGCCATCAACGCCAGACGCGTTTCGGGTGCGATACCCTTAATCATTGGCAGTTTTTTTTTTAAATGACGAAGCAAGGCAGCATTGCACACAATAATTAACATCTGAACACCGCCCCAGTGGGCGTGGCCTCATCGCACGGCCTTCTGGTGGTCGTAGTTGTGCACAATTTCAAACTCAAGTGAGTCCGTCTTGCTTTCCAAACATAATATCAAATTTAAAACCACAGTGGGGTGATACTTGAATCTGCACAAGAAAAGACTGCTTTCTTCCTCCTGCATGACGGACTACCTCCCGTACCTTGGAAACACCCGATGGCATCTCCCGGGTCCGCACACATGCGGCGGGCTCTCCCGCGGTTTGGCTAACGGCTAACATCCCATCCAAATTTTTTGCCACAGTGGGAGAGCCAGCACAGGTAGGTGATATTCACTTCTTTATTCAAGCAGGCAGCAGTCGATTCAGCAGGAACAGCCATCAATGCTTAAAGTCGCCAGACGCGTTACGGGTGCGATACCCTTAATCATTGGCAGTTTTTTTAAAAATGGGGAAGCAAGGCAGCATTGCACACAATAATTAACATCTGAACACCGTCCCAGTGGGTGTGGCCTAATCGCACGGCCTTCTGGTGGTCATAGTTGTGCACAATTTCAAACTCAAGTGAGTCCGTCTTGCTTTCCAAACATAATATCAAATTTAAAACCACAGTGGGGTGATACTTGAATCTGCACAAGAAAAGACTGCTTTCTTCCTCCTGCATGACGGACTACCTCACGTACCTTGGAAACACCCGATGGCTTCTCCCGGGTCCACACACATGCGGCGGGGCTCTCCCGCGGTTTGGCTAACCGCTAACATCCCATCCAAAGTTTTTGCCACAATGGGAGAGCCAACACAGGTAGGTGATATTCACTTCTTCATTCAAGCAGGCAGCAAATCGATTCAGCAGGAACAGTAATCAATGCTTAAAGTCGCCAGACGCGTTTCGGGTATATATATATTTCTTCTCCCCAAACAGTCCACAAATGGCGTGCTCTCTTGCACAGCAGGTGCCGGATGTTGAAGTCGGACAATACCTCGCAATATGTTCCCGAACAAAGAATTGCACCGCACTCCAGTAGTCTTAAGTACCTGCTTTGCTTTTATTGTAAAGCGGGGATAATAAGGAAGGCAGACCGATGAGTAAAGACTTTGGCTTGGAAAAAATCAAGGAACTTTTCCGTGCTGCGCAAAGGGAGGAGAAGAACTTCAGACCACAAGCACAGAGACGCTGTGAATGAGAAAAGTACGAGAAAGGCACAGCTGACTCTAAGCCTGGAAGGGTAGCGCCGAACGAGCGGAGCCGGAGGACACCGACCGATCGGAGGCTTGCCAGGTAAGGAGCAGACTGGGGGCCTTTAATCACTGTATTTTGAACAATTGAATGTCGCAGCAAGCGGGGTAACTTGGACAGAAAGGAAAGGTCCAGGATACCGCTCTGTAGTCACGCTAATTAAGCACACGCCACGTAGCTTTAGCACCATCTAAAGTGAGAAGGATACTGTGATTTTACGGATCACAATACTCATTGAAACATCATAGAATGGAAGCAAGAGCGGCAAAGAGGTGTCTCAAAGCAGAAACCCTCTTTAGGAAAGGTACAGGGACTGACACACGAAATGATGACAGCAGAGGAGGCACAACAAGTCCAAAAGATACCAAGCAACTATTCTTTCAACTAGAAAAATTACTCAAAAAGGAGATTTCAAAAAGTTGGGAAGTGATTACCCTGGAAAAGTATATTGAGTATGAATGCATCCTGAGGGGCCTGCAAATTTTTATATTGCCAAACCATCCATACACGAGGCCTGAGATGCTCGAGGAATGGGCAAAAAAAGGATGCAGTGCTCAAAAAACATGCTGCTGATAATAATTAAATATGCGAAAAAGACATAGAAGAACTGCATAAAGAAATTAGAGCCTTGGAAACACAGATTGCGGCTCTGAATAAAAAAGATGAATGTAAAATACTTAAAAAGGAAATGGAGAAGAGCTTAGACAAGTACGAGGATGAGGTTGAATTACGGAAACAACGCAAATTCAAACGTGATGAGTATGACTACGAATCAGGGGCTATTTTAACATTTGCAAAAAGATTCGATGCATTAAAAAGACAATTATATACGGGAAAACTATCATTAGCAGAATCAGCGAAAACAATAGTCAGTGAATCGGAGTCTGACCTTAGTGAAGAAGAGCGAACAGTAAGAGTTGGAGGACGCACAACTTTTTTAGAGGAGATGAAACTGATCTACATAGATCAGAGAACACCGAGGGAAAGAGGAAGAGGAAGAGGCTGGGGAAAAGGGAGAGGAAAGAAACAAACAACCAGCCCAAACGAAGAAGGAAGACACGAAGGGGAACTGGAAAGACCAAGGGGTTATCCTCTCCGGAACAGAACAACAACAACAATAACAAAAAAATGAATAAAGAAGGAACAACCACAGATTCCAACAATCTGATTATCAATCTGTCAGATTATGCATTGGATACAAATGAGAAGAATGTTTTGAATAAAGGCCTGACATTTTGCCCCGAGCAACATTACGACCATGTGGAGATAAGAATCTCTACAAATACATTAGGAAATTAAAACTAACAAAGTTCTTCTCTAGAACAGGAATGACAATAAGACCAAATACGCCTGACCAACAAGAGAATACTAATCTGAATATCGAGGATATATCAAATTTAAAAACAACATATGATCTAATGGTGAACGTACCTGACAATGAAATGACTGAATCTCAAGTCCTGGAAGATCTCAATATCACCACGGACAAACATATAGCTCTGGTTTCAAACCGAAATCAAAATTCTACCCATCATTGAGCCCTGGAAATAAAATCGACCTTTTCCATGACCTAGCAGTTGCAGATCTTGAAAGCATGGAAAATATAACCTCAAGAAAAGAGAATTTGAGCAAGAATGAGAGAACTGCATTACAAAAACTGATGGCAAATGAGAAAATGAGAAAATAACAATCAAACCGGACGACAAGGGCGGGAACGTGGTGATACTCAACACTGAGGACTACGTAAATGAAGCCATGAAACAACTGAACGACCGAAAAACTACATGAAATAGTCGACAAATCCATTGAACTCATTGACACTGGATTTAGAATTGAAAATCACAGCATGGAGAAATGAAGGACTCCTCGATGAGGAGGAAGCCATGTTCCTTTACAACGACAGCCCAGTGATGCCGACCATATACTTTCTGCCGAAGGTGCACAAGACCTTAATAAATCCACCTGGGAGACCCATCGTATCGAGCTGTAACTCTCTTTATGAAAATATCTCAACATACGTCGATCATTTTCTAGCACCCATGGTAATAAATGTAAGTTCCTACATCAAGGCTACGGGGACTTCTTGCAAACGTTAACCAACATGGGATGGCAAAAGGGCTTTCGATGTGGTGTCGTTATACACCTCGATTGATCATGAGATCGGGCTGAAAGCTGTGGGCTACTTTCTACGCCAAAGAAACATTCTGGAACTAAGACACACGGAAATGTTGATGGAAATGTTCGAGCTATGTTTAAGGAATAACATCTTTCTCTTTAATCACCAAGTGTATACCCAAATGTGCGGGACCGCCATGGGCGTTTCATTTTCACCCAGCTACGGCAACCTTACGATGGGTTGGTGGGAGAAGTTTCTGGCATGGAACGAGGAAAATGAAAAATACACATCCAAAATTGAGCTATGGTTAAGATACATAGACGATCTTTTTCTGATCTGGAATGGAAGTATGGAGGATTTTAAAGAATACTTCGAGATTCTAAACAACAACAACATGGGACTGAAATTTACGTACAACATGAGTAAAAAACAAGTCCAATTTCTGGATGTATTGGTGTATATTGAGGAAGATCAGATCCACACGAAGATATATCGGAAGCCCACTGCCACAAACAGTATATTGCACGGTGCAAGCTTTCATCCGGTACAACTGAAAAAGAGCATCCCATACGGGGAATTTATCAGGATGAAAAGGAATTGCTCGGACACAGAAGTAGCAGAAAGACATCTAAAAGAAACAGAACAGAGATTCATAAGGAGAGGCTACAAGTATAGAGATGTGAAAGAAGGTTTGGAAAAGGCAAAGAAAATCCCCAGAGAAAAACACTTGCAAATACATACAGAGATACAGCCAATGAATCAGAGGACACAACGAGATTAATCCTGACTTACAGCAAGGAAAGCTACAAAATTATAAACATTCTGAAGAAGTATTGGAATGTCCTGATGAAAGATCCTGATATCGGACAAAAATTGGAACCTAACCAATGGTTACATTTTGAAAAGTGCCGTCCCTAAGGGATAAACTGGTAAAAAGCCATTTTTCCATAAAGAAGCAAACAACATGGTTGATGGAAAAACAAAAGGGCTTCACACATTGCAACAAATGCAAAGGGTGTAAGATCGGCAAGAGCACTAAAATGATCAAAGACTTTCGAGGAAAGACATTCCTAATCAACGAAAAGATAACATGTGAGACAACATATGTCGTATATATGATTGATTGTACGTGTGGCTTACGCTACATAGGAAGCACGATCTTTCATCTGCGTAAACGGATCCTCGGGCACCTGAAAGCGATCCAACATGGGGACATGAACTACGCAATATCGAAACATCTGCAGACTCAACACAAAACCAATTGGCAAGACATAAGATACTTTGGAATTGCAACAGTCCCTGTTAACGAAAGAGGAGGTAATCGGACATTAAAGTTGAGGAGACTAGAGTCGCATCTGATCATTAGATTTAAGACCAAGACTCCACATGGTCTGAACGGAGAAGAGGCGTTACATATTCATTTATAGGGAGCACCCATCTACAATGCAAGAAGAATACACCTTATTCAGAAGCAAGATAGACATGAGCAAAATGGTACTTACCCTCAATTATTCATGGAGGAAGTACATAATAATGTCCTGGCTTATAGGCTAACATGAGAAATAGGTACTAACCCAAATAGGACAACCTATAGACAAAGTGGGAGCAATATCAAACGCAACTGATCACAAGCCAGTTAAGCGAAACAATGAGTAAAGAATAATGGACTACCGATTAACATGAATGATTTCATAAAATGAGACTTACTCACGAAAAATGAATAATAATGGGTCTCCATAGAATGACAATGAAAATAAATTGTAATGAAAAGGACTCAATGATCAGAAACAATGGAAGAAACATTTGTGATCTTTATTGAAATACAAGTCCCATACTGCCTCATAATGGGCTAATATGGCCAAACTATAAAGAAGGAAAGCGAGGATGGACTCATGCAAACCGTGAGAAAGACCATTTCTTGGTCAAAACATTGGTGATGGTGGTGGTGGAGATTGTGCTTTAAATAAAAGCAAAGCAGTTACTTAAGACTGCTGGAGTGCGGTGCAATTCTTTGTTTGGGAATATATATATATATATATATATATATATATATATATATATATATATATATATATATATATTCACAGAAAAACCAAGAAGAACTTTTAACAAGTATGAAAAAACAATGAGGACTTCCAGCTCATCCACTTCTAAGGACTGAATATTGCACTATCGGAGTTGTATTTTTAACATCAAAATCCCATGACTGACTGTTTTTAAAGCATGCACAAGCGCACTTTGAAACTCAAGTGTTTTACTTCCACCTGTGATCAAGGCCAATTAGCGCCAAAACGTTGGGAAATGGAAGCATGCTGTGCTGCTGGACGCTGAATAAAGTCTTGTCTCCAGTATTGGGCCTCAATTTTTCTTCGTTCACAGCAGTGATTTGATGGGCTGCTCCGTGCCCATTGTCTTGAGGCCGCCCTGAAGGGTCGGGGGCTCCGTAGTTCGGAGGACTTTGTTTGTGCATTAATTCAGGAGCATGACCCACTCACGCACACAACCTACAAAGGAGATGCCAATGGAGCGAAAACATGTGTGCGTGAGGAAGGGATTCGAGGAGGAGTACGTCCTGCTTCGATCGTGCTGGTAAAACAAACTTTATCCAGGCCATTCGTAGAATGACAGCACTACGCAGAAATATGAAATCACCTGATTGATTCTAGAAATATTCCACACCAACATCAGTGCAATTACCAAGTAAGAACTTTTAACAAGTATGAAAAAACAATGAGGACTTCCAGCTCATCCACTTGTAAAGACTAAATATTGCACTATGGGAGTTGTATTTTTTAACATAAAAATCACGTGACTGACTGTTTTTAAAGCATGCACGAGCGCACTTTGCAACTCGAGTGTTTTACTTCTACCTGTGATCAAGGCCAATTAGCGCCGAAACGTTGGGAAATGGAAGCATGCTGTGCTGCTGGACGCTGAATAAAGTCTTGTCTCCAGTATTGGGCCTCAATTTTTCTTCGTTCAGAACAATGATTTGATGGGCTGCTCCGTGCCCATTGGCTTGAGGCCGCCCTGAAGGGTCGGGGGCTCCGTAGTTCGGAGATCTTTGTTTGTGCATTAATTCAGGAGCATGACCCACTCACGCGCACAACCTACAAAGGAGATGCCAATGGAGCAAAAACGTGTGCGTGAGGAAGGGATTCGAGTAGGAGTACGTCCTGCTTCGATCGTGCTGGTGATACAAACTTTATCCAGGGCATTCGTAGAATGACAGCACTTCGCAGAAATATGAACTCACCTGATTGATTCTGAAATATTCCACACCAACATCAGTGCAATTACCAAGTAAGAACTTTTAAAAAGTATGAAAAAACAATGAGGACTTCCAGCTCATCCACTTTTAAAGACTGAATATTGCATTATGGGAGTTGTATTTTTAACATCAAAATCACGTGACTGCCTGTTTTTAAAGCATGCACAAGTGCACTTTGCAACTCAAGTGTTTTACTTCCACCTGTGATCAAGGCCAATTAGCGCCGAAACGTTGGGAAATGGTAGCATGCTGTGCTGCTGGACGCTGAATAAAGTCTTGTCTCCAGTATTGGGCCTCAATTTTTCTTCGTTCACAGCAGTGATTTGATGGTCTGCTCCGTGCCCATTGTCTTGAGGCCGCCCTGAAGGGTCGGGGGCTCCGTAGTTCGGAGGACTTTCTTTGTGCATTAATTCAGGAGCATGACCCACTCACGCGCTCAACCTACAAAGGAGATGCCAATGGAGCGAAAACATGTGTGCCAGAGGAAGGGATTCGAGTAGGAGTACGTCCTGCTTCGATCGTGCTGGTGAAACAAACTTTATCCAGGCCATTCGTAGAATGACAGCACTACGCAGAAATATGAACTCACCTGATTGATTCTGAAATATTCCACACCAATATCAGTGCAATTACCAAGTAAGAACTTTTAACAAGTATGAAAAAACAATGAGGACTTCCAGCTCATCCACTTGTAAAACTGAATATTGCACTATGGAAGTTGTATTTTTAACATCAAAATCACGTGACTGACTGTTTTTAAAGCATGCACGAGCGCACTTTGCAACTCGAGTGTTTTACTTCCACCTGTGATCAAGGCCAATTAGCGCCGAAACGTTGGGAAATGGAAGCATACTGTGCTGTTGGACGCTGAATAAAGTCTTGTCTCCTGTATTGGGCCTCAATTTTTCTTCGTTCACAGCAGTGATTTGATGGGCTGCTCCATGCCCATTGTCTTGAGGCCGCCCTGAAGGGTCGGGGGCTCCGTAGTTCAGAGGACTTTGTTTGTGCATTAATTCAGGAGCATGACCCACTCACGCGCACAACCTACAAAGGAGATGCCAATGGAGCAAAAACATGTGTGCGTGAGGAAGGGATTCGAGTAGGAGTACGTCCTGCTTCGATCGTGCTGGTGAAACAAACTTTATCCAGGCCATTTGTAGAATGACAGCACTACGCAGAATGGCAATGAAATCAGCTAACTTTCCCATTTTTGGTGACCTGAACCTTCACTTTGACTGCTATACAGATACAGAAATCAGTAGTTTTCTCGCAGATCTGGCAGCCTGCCAACGAACTCAATTAGTTGCAGGTCCTACTCATGCTGCAGGTCACTTGCTAGGCCCCGTCTTCTCCAACCTCCCTTCCCTTACTGTCAACACACCTTGCCTGGTTTGTTAGTCTGACCACTTTCTGATTTCTGTGTCCTTTCCGACCTCTGAACCCCTGCACAGAGCTGCTCAGAAGTCCTGCCGTAAGCGCCCTTGGCGAAAACTGAACCTTGAGCAATTTCATGCCCTGCTTGCCCTAGAAACTCCTAAGCTGCCTAGTGATCCAGACGTGGCATATAAAATACTTTGCGACTGGATTACTCAAACATTGGACTCTCTCATTCCGGCCATTTGGTCAAAATGCCGCAACTCCAACCCCAACCCTTGGTTCTCTGATAGACTGGACTCCATGCGTAAAGCCTGTAAAAAACTGGCGCGGGATTGGAGGAGGGATTACGACCTGGCGGCTAAGAGACGCTATCAGGCCGCTATTAAGAGCTACCATCGGGCTATACAATCTGAGGGGGCTGCCTACTTTGCCAATGAAATTAAGTCTAGCAGCAATCCAGCCAAGTGTATTTTCAAAATACTCAACGATCTTAAACTAAGGAAAACCCCTACGGCGTCTGTGATCACGTCTAAGCAGCACTGTGAGGACCTGGCTACCTTTTTTGTCACGAAAGTGGAAACTATATATAAATCCTTCCCTCGGGTTTCCCCTTGTCCCAGCCCCACACATACACCCCCTACTACCCATATTCTCACGGCCTTTCCCTCGGTCTCACAGGATGAGCTTCGTCTACTATGCAGCAAAGTTAAATCTGGCTCTCCTGCAGACCCTCTTAAGCCAGACCAGTTCATGAACTTGCTGCCTGTGCTCTTGCCACCTTTGTGCCAGATGATTAATACTTCTCTCTCCACTGCAGTGGTTCCTAGGCTGTGGAAGCAGGCAATGGTGGTCCCCCTACTTAAAAAAACTTCACTGGACCCAGCCAAATTGGAAAATTTCTGTCCGATTTCTCTCTTACCTTGGGCGGCTAAGATTGCAGAGGCACACATTAATTCCATTCTAATGGCATTCTTGGATAACCACGGTGTCCTGGATTTCTCGCAGAATGGTTTCTGCCCAGGTCACAGCACGGAGACAGCTCTACTTGCTGTGACCGAACATCTGCGGTCCGTTCTGGATGCTGGGAACACCGCGGCACTGATACTATTAGATCTTAGTGCCGCGTTCGATATGGTCTCCGACCAGATTCTACTACATCGTCTGGAGTAGGCCGGTATCGTTGGCTTAGCTCTAGAGTGGTTAAGATCGTTCCTCTCTGAGAGAACATTCCAGGTGACCGCTCCGCCTTTTCTTTCTCGTGTCCAGTCTATCGGACAGGGTGTACCACAGGGCTCTGCTCTGAGTCCTGTACTATTCAATCTATATGTACAACCATTGCTGTGGTGGCCAGGGACTGGGGTCTCTCCATTGTCTCTTACTCTGGTGACACGCAGTTGGTGGTGGTTCTCTCCGACGACTCTACACGGGATGCTCCCAAATTTAGGAGCGGTCTGGCAGCAATCGCGGAGTGGATGACCGCCAACTGTCTCCAGCTCAACGCCAATAAATCTGAGGTGCTGCTAGTGGGGAGAGATACTGGGTTATGGAGTGAGCAATGGTGGCCAAATATCCTTGGGAGTGCACCCACCCCTAAGTCGGTGGTGAAAAATCTAGGGGTGTGGTTGGATTCGACCCTCAGCTTTCAGGACCATACCAAGAAAGTGGCAGGCACGTGCTTTGGCTTACTCCAGGGATTGAAACCCCTGCTGGGGTACTTTGACCCGTCCACCCGACAAATGATTGTCCAAGCGCCTATCCTGTCAAGGCTGGACTATGCCAGTTCACTCTACCTGGGGGTAAATAAGGCAGAGGTCATGCGTCTGCAAAGGGTCCAAAATGCGGCAGCCAGAGCCCTGCTTGGGCTCCCTCGAAGCTGCCCGACAACCGGTGCCATTCGACCGTTACATTGGCTGCCTATGGCCAAGCGTATTGAATTCAAGGCCCTTTGCCTGGCCTTTAAAATTCTGAAGTACTCTTCCCAGGTATTTTGGCCAATCTGTTAGTGCCGTACACACCCATGCACCATCTGCGCTCCATGGGGCAATGCCTGGTTACCGTCCCCCGGGTGAAACGTACACGTGCTGGGGGACGGTCGTTTCGTAGCTTAGCGGCCAAACTCTGGATCTCCCTCCCCTCCCAGATCCGCTGTCTGGACAACTATCTGATGTTTCGGAAGGATATCAAAACCTATCTCTTCCCCGCGGCTTAGGCCTTAGCCTCTATGTCTTGCTGCTATCAGCTCCGGGACGCCTCTTCGATGCGGCAGCTGTTGCGCTATACAAGTTGGGTTAACATAACATAACATAACAAATATGAACTCACATGATTGATTCTGAAATATTCCACACCAACATCAGTGTAATTACCAAGTAAGAACTTTTAACAAGTATAAAAAAACAATGAGGACTTCCAGCTCATCCACTTGTAAAGACTGAATATTGCACTATGGGAGTTGTATTTTTAACATCAAAATCACGTGACTGACTGTTTTTAAAGCATGCATGAGCGCACTTTGCAACTCGAGTGTTTTACTTCCACCTGTGATCAAGGCCAATTAGCGCCGAAACGTTGGGAAATGGAAGCATGCTGTGCTGCTGGACGCTGAATAAAGTCTTGTCTCCAGTATTGGGCCTCAACTTTTCTTCATTCACAGCAGTGATTTGATGGGCTGCTCCGTGCCCATTGTCTTAAGGCCGCCCTGAAGGGTCGGGGGCTCCGTAGTTCGGAGGCCTTTTTTGTGCATTAATTCAGGAGCATGACCCACTCACGCGCACAACCTACAAAGGAGATGCCAATGGAGCAAAAATATGTGTGCGTGAGGAAGGGATTCGAGTAGGAATACGTCCTGCTTCGATCATGCTGGTGAAACAAACTTTATCCAGGCCATTCGTAGAATGACAACACTACGCAGAAATATGAACTCACCTGATTGATTCTGAAATATTCCACACCAACATCAGTGCAATTACCAAGTAAGAACTTTTAACAAGTATGAAAAAACAATGAGGACTTCCAGCTCATCCACTTGTAAAGACTGAATATTGCACTATGGGAGTTGTATTTTTAACATCAAAATCACGTGACTGACTGTTTTTAAAGCCACAAGCGCACTTTGCAACTCAAGTGTTTTACTTCCACCTGTGATCAAGGCCAATTAGCGCCGAAACGTTGGGAAATGGAAGCATGCTGTGCTGCTGGACGCTGAATAAAGTCTTGTCTCCAGTAATGGGCCTCAATTTTTCTTTGTTCACAGCAGTGATTTGATGGGCTGCTCCGTGCCCATTGTCTTGAGGCCCCCTGAAGGGTCGGGGGCTCTGTAGTTCGGAGGACTTTGTTTGTATATATATATATATATATATATATATATATATTCACAGAAAAACCAAAGGTCACAAGGACGTTATAGTTCGGAAAGGAAATAAAAAATACCTTAGAAATTCGTTGAGAAAACAAAAGGTTACAGGGATGTTATAGTTAGGCTCAGGTTTCAGCTGTACAAAACCAGTGAAATTCAGCAGTTATAGTTAGCTGAGCTATCTATAACTCGTGCCCCCCGCAAAGCACTGCTTATGACATCACATATTACATCACTCATGACATGGTCACTGACATCACTGATGACATCACTGACATCTCAAATGAAATCACTGACGACATCATCCACAGAATCACTGACGCACCCACTCACTCCCCATAGAAACTTTCATACATCAACTTCCACTCCCACACAGCCATTCACAAACCCTAACTATAACGTCCTTGTAACCTTCCAATGAATTTATACGTTTTTTTAATTCCATTTTCGAACTATAACGTCCCTGTAACTTTTGTTTTTTTCATAGAATTTCTATGTTTTTTTACTAGTAGTCGCTTTTGCAGTGTGGTGGAACAAGGGGGTGGTGCTTCCAACCAGCACTCAGCAATTCTGCTGTCTGGGACTTGCTTGAGGTAACTGTCAGAGGTCGTGGTTACTCACTGTGCCGACACTCCCAGGAGCAGAACAATGAGATTTTCCTAATTCCACCACTGGTTTTCCCACAGCCATCAACTCAAGAGTTAACTAGTGGCCGTGCGAACCCCGCCGGGGGAAAGGGGAATGGGACAGAGAAGAGACTGCTTGACCCTCTGGCTCTTCCACTCTACTTCTTTCCTTCTTCTGTACTCCGCTATTCCTTTCTTACTCTCTCTCTATCTTCAAGTATGAGTGGAAAACACTGTAACAGATAATCATACCATTACTAATTTCCTTCAATTCCTTCTCCACCATCTTACACTCGCTCTCTTGCTCTCCTTACCTAGAGTGCCTAAGTCTTTTTGCTCCTCTTCTATTCTTCTATGAAAGTATTTTATTCTTTTGTATCCTGCATAGCAAACGACATTTAAGTACCCTTTAACTCTGTGAATTTATTTATTCTTTTACACTCATTCGTTCATTCACTCTCTGCCTTACTTTCTTATCTTCAGAACTCTTCTTTACTTCTCCCTTAGGAATCTTCTGGAGCCTCCGCCGTCAACCAGGCGACGAAAGAAATCAGGAACTGAAGTGCTCAAAAGGTAAGTATTGAATCTTCTCTTTAATCTCTTTTTCCTATTTAATCTAAATTAGTATTTTTCCCTAGTACTAATAACCTAACTAACTAACCGACGCACTGAAGAGCTCTAACATGCGCCTAAGCCTGGTACGAAACTACACTACATCTGTCTGACTAGACTACAGAAATAAAACGTGACTAATTCCTGAAAATCCGTTGGTGAAGTGCGCGGTTCTAAAATCAACCGGCGCACTTCACAACTGGTTCAGACCTCGCGCCCGTGTCCAGGAGCGCAGAACTAGACTGGCAACTTCCACCGCGGTTCTCCCTGTTGGGAGTACTGGGGAGTATGTCCGGTTCAGCGCTATTATCACCCGCGACCTTTTGCGAGCGGGTGATCTTTGAAATGCCGATTGATAGGTAAAAACTGCGGGACATTGGAGTGTTCTGATTCTTCTTTCCTGAGCCCTGACAGGTAACAAAAGGGGTTCCTGGTCCCCAAGGACCCACAGCATCCAAGGGGACTTCATCCTCCAGCCAGCAGTGCCCAGGATGCGCATTTGCAGAGTGGTTGAAAAAGGGGGCATGGCCTCCAACAACCTCTCAGCAATCCCGCTGTGTGGGAGTTACTAGAGGTAACAGGAGGGGTAGTTGGCCCCCAAGGACCCTCTGCAGCCAAGGGGATTTCATCCCCCAACAACAATGCACCAAGAGGTGTGTTTGCAGAGTGGTGGAGAAAGGGGGTGGGGCCTCTGGCAACTTGATGGCCGTTTTAATTATTTTTTCATTTTTTAGGAAGGGGGCTGCGTGGCCCCCTTCTCTGGGCCATTTTGGAGCCCGGAGACCCCATCCCCCGTGGCCAGTCCTTTTTTGAATAGGGAGGGGCTGGCCATGTGGCCCCTCCCCCCTGGGCCTATTTTGGCCCCGGGGACCCCAACTCCTGGGCCCAGCATTTAAAAAAAAGAAATTAAAGAGAGTGGACAGAGTGGCCCCCCTGCAAGGCCAATTTTGACCCTGGGGACGCTATCCCTCAGGGCCCGGCCTCTGTTGTGGGTGCCCCGGTCCCCTAGGGCACCCACTTGTCACTGATGGGGACCACGGGGTGAGACTCAAGGCCCCCACGGTCTTTGCCTCTCTCCAAAAGCAATTCTGCTCCGCTTTCAGCAAGATGGATGTGATGTTACTGACCATGTCATGAGTGATGTAATGTGTGAGGTCATAAGCAGTGCATTGCGGAGGCACGAGTTATAGTTAGCTCACTACCTATAATGGCTGAATTTCACTGGTTTTGTACGAGTGAAATCTGAGCCTACCTATAACGTCCCTGTAACCTTTGGTTTTTTCAGTGATTTTCTAAAGGTTTTTAAATGCTAATACCTAACTATAACGTCCTTCTAACCTTTGGTTTTTTCAGTGAATTCCAAAGGTTTTTTAAATGCTAATTCCTAACTTTAACGCCCTGTAACCTATTGGTTCTTTCAGTGAATTTCTATGGTTTTTTAAGTAGTAGTCGCGTTTGCAGAGTGGTGGAAAAAGGTGTCATGCCCAAGTTCCTCAGGAGCAGTAACCTCCACTGCTCACCCTCTGGCAGCACTGACTCTGTGAATAGGATATACACCAGAGAATTGGAGTGGGCGGTAGGGGGTAGGGTTTTTGGGGATGGTACTCCGGGGAGGGAGACCTGGAATGACAAGGAACGGTAATCATTGTTATGGCGAGGACAAGGATGTGGTGTACTATGTATTGTATAGATATTATGACCACCCTTACCTGTCAGGGAAACAAATTAGCTGTGTACTCTCACACATGATAGTTCTCACTCATTCAAGTATGCCATGCATTCCTTCACCGTTCAAATCACTCAGACACTTGACTCAGGATGAATGATTCAGCATTCACAGTTTGATGCAGCACTTGTTATAGTAATGTCACTGATAGACTCCAATGCTCATGAGCCCTTTGAATTATTGTTCAATAGTTCTTTCACAAGATTTGTAAATCTAAACACAGATTCACAAACTGCAGTAGTTCTTTCACAAGGTTCATAGATAAGACACAGAATTACACTGTTCCTTCACACTGTGTTTTGCCTCAGTCTTGTAAAGAAATATTCCGTAGCCAAGATCATAAAAATATCAAAGTGCGTGATTGTGATAATACCCAGGAATATGCAGAGTATACCAGCACTCTTCATGTACATACTGCTCATCCTTCAAGAATAACAGTCATGACTGTTTGACAAGAGTTCACTTACAATAATGAAGAGTGATGGCTAAGCACATGCGGGAAGCGCCTGAAAGAACACTCGTCCTACTGTGATTCTTCCTGGTTAAAGTGTTGGCAGCCAATCAAATTTCAGTAGGGTTTCAGTCGGCTGTTGGGCTCCCAGATATCTATACTTTTTAAACTTAAATATCTCTGAAACTACTGAACGGATTTACACCAAATTATAAAAAAGCATGCTTTCTGGACCAACATCTAGCTTTTTGCTAAATTTGGTGTATTTCCGTTCAGCGGTCCGAGCTGTAGTCATGTTCAAAAAATGAAAAATCCCCATAGACATAACATAGGGGAAAACGTGTTTTGGTAACCCACTTTTATTTCAACCCCATCTGACGGTTCACCCCGAAACTTTCAACACAGGTGCTGAACCAAAAAGGGGATGTTTTATGAGAATTTCATGAAGATTCGTCAAGCAGTGCCAAAGTTTTTGGCAAAACAAAAACCGTTTTTCCTATGGAAACTTTGGTCCTAACTATAACTACCTACTGGCAATCGCCAGTAGGTTTTATATATATTTATATATATATTTATATACATATATATATATATATGTGTGGAATAAAGTGCTCCTTGCAGTACATAATAAGGATTTCGCAAGTCACCGAAGAGTTCCTTACCTATATAAGTTTATGGAACTCCGAGGTGACATGCAATAACCTTATCATGCATGCTAGGCGGTACTTTTTCCCATTTAATATAACCTTTGTCCATATCTCCTTGATATGAAAGAGTAAAAATGTTTTTGAATATGAAGAATGAAAAAAGAACCTCTAGTGCAAAATTAAACACATCAAAAACCTGTTACAGATATTAAACATAGTTTTATAAAAAAAATAAAAGTTGATGTAGCTCAGAATGTGCAGACACATGCAGAAAGACTCTTGCTTTTCTCTAACTTTATGACGAGTGCAAAAAATCAACAATTTCTCTCTGCTTGTCATTGTAAGGTAAAAAGTATAGAAGATGAAAGAAAAGCAATATTTCCTTTCCTTGCTCTAAATAGTTGCTTCAATTATGCTCCGTGACCTGACCTAACTTTCACTCCAGCTGCTGGCTCTGGTAGCAGGTATTGTGACTGACTGTAATTACTTATAATAGTCAAGTTCTCACATCTTTTCTATAATCGGCGACCTGCTGCGTCACAAGTCGCCGATTATAAAGAAATTAGAGACAGCCATTTATACAGGGTTTACAGAATCCCACGTATTAAAAATGTATACATGTGTATGTATATCTGTGAACACCAGCGGATGCCGGCAGGCACCCCAAAGCCAGCGGTGCACAATAAATAGTTCCACACCGCTTACATTTCTCTTATCAAGCTTAAAGTGCAGAGGTGAAAACAAGCGCTTATTTGTATCTGTGCACTTTAAATTCGATTAAATGCATTCATCAGCTGACCTTACTGGATGGTGTGGGATATTAGAGAAATGTATATACAAAATTAAACTTTCCATGAAGAAAGTAAGTAAGATTCATTAAATGGCACCAAAGCCATTTGCTCTGGACACACAATCCTAACTATAACTACAGAGTGGTGACTGGCATTCTGTAACATAGATATAAATATGGGATTCTATAATCCCTGCATGAACGCCAGTTACTAGTTTCTTTATAGTCCACGACTTGTGACACACTAAATCACCGATTATACAGAAAAGATGTCAGAACTCGACTATTATAAGGTTATTTCAGTCAAGTTCTGACATCACAATGCCTGCTGCCAGAGCCAGCAGCTGAGGCCAAAGGCAGCTCAGGTCATGGAGCATAATTAAAGCAGCTATTTAAAGCAACACAAACGGAACATTGCTTTGCTTTCTTCTGCTCTATTTTAATAGTTTACAACAACAAGCAGAGAGAATATGTTTATTTTTTGCACTCCATAGATAGGAAAAAGCTAGAATCTTTCTGCATGTTTCTACATGTTTCGAGCTACTGCCGCATTTTTTTTTTTTAAAGTGACTTGTATTCAACTGTTTCTACTACTTGTTTGCAACAAATATTTAGCAGGTATTGGATGTGTTTAATTTTGCACCAAAGGCTTTGTTTTTATTCTTCATGTTTGCAAAATGTGGAATTGAGAACCAAGTGTCCATTGCTTTTCTTGCACATTGATCTAACAGATGGAGTAGCAACCAAACCAGAGAAGACACAGCAGTAAACCAATATATTCCTTCAACATGAGTAGCAGATGTTTGAATGTCTTAAGGGAATGCCAGCTACTGCAATAGACTCCTTTAAAATGTTACCTTCAGCATATACTCAGAGCCCTAGCAAAAACTTATTCTTCATCTGAGTGTCAAGCTAGTTTCCAGCAGCCCTCTTAGTATGTTTGAAAAGTCCTACAGCAAGATGTAACTGTGTTCTACTTTAATACAAAATTGAAAACAGAACATTTCATGGATGGCAGGTTAGTTGGGCTTCCATCTATGCGTGCACAGTGGGACGGGCAAGGCAACATAAGGATCATATCTTTCATGAGACAGTGCTTGCCCACTGCTGACTCAGTGCGGGGCAAGAGTCAGAAGGAGAAAAGATGTACTTGCCGTGGTTTGGGCACCAGAACACTTTCACATACTCCTGCATGCAGTTTCTCTTGCTGCAAGAACTGATCACATGGCTACATTTTCCCTGTTTGGAAAAAGCATCTGCAATAAATTAAGACTCACTCAAAGTCTGAACACTTGAATGCATGAAAAAAAATGCTTTATTATTTATTGTTTATGAAATTGTCATAGCTTCTTTGACACAATGCCCAGGATCATAGTGCACCTCATGAACAAGGCACTAAAGTAGATTGAAACCATTAATTGCAGAGACCTTCATCATAAAAGGTAATGTCTTCCGTAATGTGCGAAAAAAACTCACTACGTGTGAATATCACCCCGTGGGAGAGGGACCACTCTCGACAAGTTCTGTGGAAAAGGCCACTTTATTGAAAGCAAGCAGAGCTCACACTTTTCACAACCTTCGGCATAGCTGCACATTCTTCTTATTCTATCAATGTCTCTAACATTGAAAACTAATCCCATTCTCCCTCCCCTAAATATTACACACCCCTAATGGCTCTGCAGCCTGTTCATTCTCATTAATGTACAAATCTTTAAATGGTTTCTTAATACCTCCAATAACCTTATCGTTTCCCATTGCCTATCGCTGCTTTCTATCCCAGCTGTCGACACTAGGCCCAGGCTGACTCCTCCTACATCTCCCCTTATGTCTTTTCAATCCTGTTTTTCTCTGTGTTCTTGTTCTTTGTTATTGTCCCATCTCTTGCTCTTCTTCCTGAGTTCATTTTTATGCCTCCCTCTAGCCACTACACTCTTAATATTCATCAAAAACAATTCAACTATGCCCTTCTCTCTGCCTTTTCCTACAAAATAAACCCCCACTGTCTGCACCTAAGTGTGATACAATTTCTGGATTTTCTTTCCAGAATTAAGGCCCTGTAATAGTCTTTCTAGATCTCCTGTCAACAAAGGACAATGTGCTCAATTTTACATCCCAATTCAGGAAGACAAATTGGCTGCAACACCTCACAGCCCACTGAGCATTACTTGAGTGAGATGTGTTTTATGTAACAATAACTCCTGTGTGATATCACAGGGATAGTTAGTGGAACTCAAATCCACATACATCATGAAAAGGGACACTCAAGAACACTAGGAAATCAGGATGAAGATTAATTTTGAAATGAAACTCATCTCTGAGTCCATTCAATATGAATCGTAACTATTACCAAAATCAACAAAATAGTGGTAACGATGCTTATCAGTAGAGTGAACAGTAAAAGATATTGTAACATGGTGGAGATATCCCAAAGCTTTCTTTATATTAATATCTCCGACACCACCAAACTTTCCCTTGACTAAGCTAAATTTAGCACTAAAAAGGGCCTAATTTGAGTTTCAGAGATGTCTCATACCTGCAAACCTTTTCTGAACAATAGAACCAATGTTTAGCTACGTAACAGCATCTGCTATACTCGTCGGCAGGCAGACAGGTAAAGCCCGCCAAGTGAAGGCTAGATGCACCTTCTTGTAGCCTTCAGGGAAGGAAGGTGATTACAGCTCTACACAATTCTGCATTTCGAATCTCCAGTAGGAAATTCCTCTCTATATCATTATACTCTGTTCATAGTTTGCATTTTAGAACTGATTTTTGTTCTTCATTTTCAGAATAAACAATTAGAAGAAATGCCCTGGCACCCTTTCACTTGCTTACATTCTCTGAAACCCTGCCTATTGTTTGAAAACAATAGATGAGAAGTGAAGTTAGCAGCTTCTATAAAAAGTTGTTGATTATTTAAAAACAGTCACTGAAAAAGGGAATTCAATCCACACAAAAAGTGAATATATTCAAGCAGACTTAATTATCAAGTTGCAACAATAACAACATGAATAAATGTGCATTTATATTTGACACAAATCTAAATAAACAACATATATAATTCAAGAAAAGGGATATTTAGAAGGAAAAATAGTTGATAATTATAATAGGTGGGTGGTGGGCTCATCATGACTCAAAAGGGATAATAATATCTCCTCTGTGCATGCTCATTTGCATAGCAACGCACTACTCTAGCAGCCACCAACATCACGTGCCTCGCTTCATCCTTGGTCCTCTTCAAACACCCCGCACATTAAGGGAAGTCTCTTCCCCTCTGCGTGGGGCCCTCCTAGGCAGAAGAAAACCAACTCTGATTCAAGTTCTGTGGAAAAGGCTGCTTTATTAGGAGCCAGCAGAGCTGACACTTCTCACAGCCTTTGGCTTAGCTGCACACAATTGCCCTATTGAATCCAACATTGATAATGTTGTAGCATTTTTTCAAATATGCATAATGTGCAAATGTCTTGCAAAATTCATGTTGAAATATTATGATTTTAATGGTGCATGGAATCGCAACTGATGTATGGATAAATTTGCACCTGAAACAAGTTGCTTAGGTCATATAAAAGTGTAGATTATGCTATGAAGGAGTTAGGCCACATTTCCCTGTTGCACACCATTTAAAATGGAAGCTAGTTCTGTGTTCCGTTTACCTTGATCCTGCTCATTCCCTCCTCCCATCGGTGTCCTGCTGCAAAATCATCCCTCCTCTCCTTATGGTGAGAAATAAGTGCATGGCATGGGTAATATTATGTGGATAATATTGTGTCTAATAGCATTGTGAATGAGGCTTCCATGGTGTATCCAAAATATCATCTTCAACGACTTCCACTGGAAGGTGGAGACATGTGAGTTTTATGAGCCATTGTTCAAGAAATGATTCATTTGTGAATCCCAGAACTGACTTTTGCCCTTTTGCTCATTTTGCACAGCCCTACGGTTCAGCACTAGGCACTTTATCACCTCAGCGGGAGCAGTAACAGCGTGGGGACTAGGACCACAATCCCCATGCTGCAACGCGTCGCGCAGGGAGCGCGCCATCATCCAGCATCAGGGGGCGCATTTATTTCGGCCAGGGCACCCGCAGCGCGGGACACGCGCGGGCGAAGCCCGGGCGAAGGGCGGGCCCGTCTGCGCCCGTCCGAGACCGACCGGGGCCGGGCCGGGCGACCCCCTTAACATCTAGCCCAGCGGTGAGACTTTCTACTGCCAGTGAACTTATATTTTAGTTTGGGGACTGTAAGTTGCGAAATTTTACTGTCTTCTGTTCTAGTTTTTTGAGCAGTATATTTGTAACGCGATCTTGAAATGAGCAAGGGTAAGACATTAACAGGGAAGGGGGTGGTGGGTACGTTAGATGCCTTTTTGTCAAGAGCAGAATCGGCATTAATGCACGAAATAGCGCTAACTGAACGGCGACTCTCGCTAGAACCCCCGGTAAGGCTATCTCAGGTTCCTTTAAATATAGATGAACACGACCTAGCCGCTATTAATGCACAGAATAGGGAAATATCCTTAACTCTGGTACCCTTGGACTCACAGCCCACTGAAGTCAAGATACTTGGTTGTAGCTCAGGACAGCAGGTACCGAATGAGCAAAATCCAATAACTGTTAGGACACGGGGACAAAAGTCTAAAGTCAGTCAGACAAGACCACATCAACCGCCCGCCAAGAAAAGAAAAGGCCAGGGTGCTGCCAGGCAGGTTAATACTGGGGGAAATAACCAACTAACCGCTCCTATAGCGGCCCCCGTGCAGGTAAACTCCCATTAGAGGTTAATACCTTAACTAATATTACTCAAGATATAAACGTTGGAGAGTTCCAGACTAAAGCTAGGGAAATCTTTACTGATCTATTAAAGCCTGTTTTAAATATACTGGATAACATGGAGGGCCGGTTGTCCAACATAGAGAAGCGATTGAATATCCAGAATGTAATGACGAGTGTTAGTAGCCATATTCCCCTAAATGATGATCCCCATCAGCTGGTAGGCGACCAGACTTCTACACCTCACCCGAGTGGTTCCAGGGATATGAACGATAAAAATCGTTCACACCCGGGTTTGTACCCACAAACTATTATAAACACATCGGAGGGACCTACTCAAATGGGAATGGGGAGAGAAAGGGTGGTAGATAGTCGGAGGGGGGGTTCATCTTTATTACAGAGAGAGCCGTTTGGACAAGGTCCCCCAGGGCGACAAACACCTATAGAGAGCCAGGGTGACAAAGCCAAAATTCTTTCAACTTCGCAAAAACCATCATGGCCTTTTTTAGTTGCTCCGAAGACACTACATCTTCCACCGGATGCAACTCCGCTAAATGTGGTGCTGGTTAATGTTCCTCCACTTTCACCTGGGGAAACAGAACATTGGTCTGCTTTGAGAAATAAGGCCTTGCATTTTTTAACGGGGAAAACAGGAATTAACAATAGGCTTTTCTCCGAATTTAGAATGGCCAGGCGAATTGAATGGGTAGGCAATTCTAATAAAACCTTGTCCGGTGACTGTATAGTGTTATCATTTTCCTCGCAACAATTGGTACGAACGATTATGGAGAAAGTGGGTAATTGGCCAGTAAGGAGTAAGGGGATTGGTGTTGTCCCTCTGGGTTTCTTTTATCATCCTCCAAAACTGTTATGGAACTGCAGAGAGGAGAGATTCCTTACTGGTCCTTCTCCTTATATTTATTCCGTACCCACTTTTAACCACTTTGAGGCTCTGAATAACCGGGAGGAGATAGATTGACTGTGTAATGTATCCCCCCGTATAGGAGGAGTAGTCCTACGTGACACTTTATCCCATGGGCAGTTGATCTCTAGGACCTCTTTAATTAGTGACGGGCCTAAAAACCCCCTACTTACCACAGGTTTAGCCGTGGTCTTAGGGGAAAATGCGGTTTCCGTAAATCTAAAGGCTGTACAGGTGATGGCTCATGAGCCGTGCACTAATACAAGGGGCTTAGGCGATGATAATTCTAACTGTTCATCGCATACATGTATGAGAAGAACTTTGTCTCCTCCCCCCACTACGAACTGGAATATCTGCTCATGGAATGTAGCTGGGCTGCGCTCAAAGATCGACAACCCAGAGTGGATGGATATTCTAAGCCTGCAGTAAACGTGGTGCACGGAACCGATACATATTAACGGTTTTAAAACGTTTAATACACAGGCTGTAAAGAGTAGGGGGGTAGACCAAAAGGAGGACTTTGCACTTTTATTTCTAATTGCTTAATTGTGGATAAATTAGTATTTCACCAAGGAGACTGTCACTACCATATTATTGAAGTAGTATGCAGTGCAACTCATTCTGTGATTGTGGTAAACTTTTATAACAATGCCCCGGCTGAAGATCTTAGTACCGTGATTAAAGAAATGAGTGGGGACTTGAATTTGTAAAACTGGTAGTAAAGATTGTATGATAATTGTCCAGGGTGACTTAAATTGTTCCCCCTGCAATTTTACTGATGTTAGGATTTGCGGTCTGGATCAAGAGAAAGATGAATTTTGTACACTTTTAAGTCATTCAAGGACTGGAGAGTGTTTTAATGAACTTTTGCATATGTTTGATTTGAGCATTGTAAATGACCTTTTAACCCCCTTTGTACCTTTGTCTTATACTTTTAACGGTCGAGGGCTTGTGTCAATAATTGACTATATGCTGGTCTCTCATATTAATTCTTCAAGGGTCCACACTTTTAAGGTAGGGGAGATTGCGATGAGTGACCATTATCCACTATGTTTAGCGATCGCTCCCCCCCCCCGATTACTCATCATAAGCATAATCACAAAAGAGGTAATATTCTACCAGGAAACCTAGATTTAAATCGAACAAACGGGTATTCTTTGCGGTGGTCCAAAGTGGATCCAGAGGGGCTGACAAAACAACTGATTTCCAATAGTAAACTCGCCATGGATATTTGTTTAAATGAGCACTCGCCTTGTGAGGAGATAGTACAATCTTTTATAGAAATTTCTAAAGAGGTGAAGAACCTCCTATGGGTACAATCTAAAAAAAAACAGAAAAAGGAAGGTTGGTTCGACGAAAAGTGTTCACAGGCCCACTCCCATTTAAAGAAGGAGTTACACAAGAAGCCGAGATCTATCCTTGAGGTAAGAGCAGCAAGGACAGAATATCAGAGAGCCATTAAGGCAAGAAAAAGTGGCGTAAGTGATGAGGCCTGGGAAGCCTTGCAAATTGCTGCAATGCAGAAAAATAATGTGGTCTTCTGGAGTATAGTTAGATCATCCTTTTTTACTTCGGATGTGGGCCCTTCAATTGAGATTGCAATCACTGAAGAGGAGTGGGTTAACTTCTTCTCTAAAGTTTATTATTTTTATTTGACTGATGATCATGAGAGGACCCAGAATATTACCCCCCAAGATGTGCATCCGGTGAAAGCAATGCAGGTAACACTGGATGAAGTGGTCAAGGCCCTGTCACGCAGCCAGGGAGGTAAGGCCCCAGGACCCGATGGCGTTCCAGTTGACCTGTTCAAACATAATGTTCACTTGTGGGGTCCTTTAATTACTCAGGTAATTAATGCTAGTTTACGGTCAACTCTCCCAGGGTCCTGGGCAGAATCTACTATAATTCCTATCTTTAAGAAGGGGGAAAGAACCAATCCTGGGTGTTACAGACCCATCTCCCTTCTAGACTCAATGGTGAAAGTGATAGGTCGGATCGTTTTAGAACGGCTTGAAGCTTGGGCAGAAGATGCTAGTATCCTTTCGGATCTACAATATGGCTTCAGAGAAGGGTTAGGTACCACTGAGCAAAGCTTAAATTTGTCTATGTTAATAGGAAAGTATACTAGGGCAAAAAAGGGCCGTCTGTTTATGGCCTTCGTGGACCTAACGGCGGTGTTCGACTTGGTGAGACATGGTAAATTATGGCAGATCTTAGTCTCGCTGGGCGTGGACCCGAATATCGTAGCCTTTTTACAGCAACTATATAGTGGAGCGGCAGCCAGGGTCCGATATGGTAAGGGTGGTGAGTGCACTAGAGCTTTTCCTATTAGGCGGGGGGTCAGGCAGGGCTGCGTCCTGGCCCCCTTCCTTTTAACTTGTATATAAATGGATTAGGAGATGAGCTGCTTAAGAGCGGTCAAGACTTCCCTCAAGTTGGAGGTCGTGCGATACCTACCTTATTGTATGCGGATGATGCAGTTTTAATGGCGCGTACGCAAAATGGTCTTCAAAGGGTTTTAGTTAGTTTTAACGATTTTATGACGAATCTGGGCTTAAATATTAATATTTCTAAAACTTTTATCATGAACTGTGGAAACAGGAAATACAGAGGCTGGGGCAGGGAAATCTTCCTGGAAGGCAAAAAGGTATTACAAACTGTAAGTTTCTCATATTTGGGAATTTTATTTAATGATGATGATACCTGGGCAAAAACTATAATTGAAAAAAAACAGGCATTTATGAGAACTACCAGTGCACTTGCCACTTTTTGTAGGAATTTAGGACGTAAGCCACCTGGTGAGATTTTACAAATTTATAAGGCAAAATGTATCTCAGTTGCTACGTACGGGAGCAGGGGTATGTGGTTTTACGAATATTCATCCGATACAATTGGTGGAAAACGCTTTCTTGCGTTTTATTCTGTCTGTACCACAAAGTACGTCTACCTTTGCCTACCATGAGGAACTGGGTCTTGTCCATGTATCGGATCTGATAAAATTAGAACCCATACTACTCTGGCATAGGATATGGACAATGGAACAGACGGAGTTAAATAGAATTATTATGTCGGATATAATGAGACTTGATGGGGTCCGAAGGATCCCCTGGATGAAGTATGTGGAGTCTTTTTTATTAGCACTAGGTCACCCAGAGTTTTATACAAACCCTAGCTCAATGACCGGACTATCTAGAAAGGATTTAAAATCAATGAGCCTTGCGCACTTAGGTGAAGCTAGAGTAGTAGGCGAGCTATCGAAACCCTGTGTGTTGCAACATCAGTTAACACTTACTACTGGGGGATGGAGCCCTACCTGACCTTTATACCTAGTGGGTTTGATAGAATGCTGTTATTTAGGTTTAGGCTGGGCACCATCTACAGATTACTGTCATTCCCTAAAATGAACAATTGGTCACACAGTTTACCCCCTTGCCCATGTGATTTACAATCAACTCAGTCTACAATACATGTGATGTTCTTTTGTAAATTTTATGTGACAGAAAGAAAAGTATTATTGGTACCCATTTTAAAAGCTTATGGCTTAAGACAGTGTCGTCCAGCGTTAATCTGACTGCAACTTTTAGAAAATGTACATATTGCTTGGAGGATTGCCTTATATATTAAAAGAGTGCTCCGCCTCAGGAAAACAATGATCTGGGAAAGTAATGAGTAGAGGGGCATGGACTGAGATTGATGATTCGTGAAATGGGCATCAATTTTTAATATTGATTTATGATGGTATTTAACAAGTTTTATGAATTTGTTTTCGTTTGTTCTTATCTGCTTTTATGATTGAATATGGATCAGTCGAATAAAGTTTTTATTGATTGATTGATTCATTTATGTTGTACAATCTCACGAGTGCAGTTGCTGAGGGAGTAATGGAAGATTTCTCTTACCGTACAAATGTGTGGGCGCAAAATTGATTGATCCATTGCACGTCCCCACTTTACACCAAGAGACACTAGTAACCAGATCTCATATCAAGTCTATGCTTCTTAATTGCAGGTCAGCAGTAAAACATGCAGCTGACTTCGCTGATCTTATGCTCACACAAGACCTTGACCTCCTAATCTTAACTGAAACTTTGCCTAATGACACTTCCTCAACCATTCTGCACAGCTTAGTCCCTCCCAACTATGACATTATCAGATTGGATAGAGCTGGAAGAGTTGTGGCAGTATTGCATGCATATACCGCTCCTTGCTCACCTTGAAACAGGCACAAATTGTTCCAATACTTCTTGTGAATACCTAGCTATATAACTATGGAACAATGACAAGATAGTGTGTAAACTCCATACGATTTACCACCCCTGGCAAATAACCCACCTTTCATTGAAAAATTAATGGAGATCCTCTCTACTAATTCTGACCAGCATCCCACCCGATTTTCCTTGGGGATTTCAAGATCTAATGGAATGATTCAAAGTACCCCCTGCTGAACACCTTCAAGGCCTTCCTTTCAGACCTAAACCTGATCCAGTCATGTAATGGCCCAAATCACACTAGAGGCTCCACCCTTGACCTAACCATTGTCAAGGACAGTGTCATACAACTGGATTCCATATCACCCTGTGATTGATCAGATCACTACTTAATCTCCTTCCTCATCTTAGAAAAGGTATTGATTAAACACGGCGAACCTCTTAAACCCAGACAATGGTCTAGAGACTTGAGAATTTTTAATATAACTGACTTAACCTCTATGAGTAACGACCGTCTACACCCTCCCACAAATTTGAAGAGTGTGACGGATTTTACTGATCACTACCTCCAATGCATGTCAAATATACTTGACACAATTGCTCTGAAACAGTTAAAAAGAATAACCAGCAAACACCCAAACCCTAGTTCAATGTCAATCTTAATGAGGAGAGGTGCAATTTGAGACTCGCTGAGAGATTAAGGAGAAGCTCTCCTTCCCTTTCACCACCTTAAGCACTTGAGGTCGATAAGAAGCACTTACAACAAGCACATCAGAAGCTCTAAAGCTGATTTCTTTAGGGGCCAACTTGACAGTGCAAAAAATAGACCTAAAAGACTTTTTGAAATCATCAAGCAACAAACTATCTGCAAATCTAACCACCAGTTGCTGGATTATGGATCACTACCAAATGGTGATGAATTCTCTGCATATTTCACTGAAAAAACTAGGAAGATTGAAGCAGAATTGCAACTTGCTTTCCAGCGGATGCAAACTCAGATGCAGTCTTACCTCATCTCAGTACAGTACCTGGATACTGATACTGGTTATATTACAAAAAATATTGCCACTTGGAATGCCTTCAAACTTCTTGATGAAGCCGATATACTCAAAACAATAATATCTATAACACCCTCTAATCACCTTAATGATCCGCTGCCTGCCAAGCTCATCATAGAGCTTAGATCCTCTATTCTCCCGCTGTGGACTAAGATTGCTAATACATCTATCTCCCAAGGCTTGATTCTGGATTGCTTAAAGATAGATAAGGTCACCCCAATCCTAATAAAAGCCTAGTGCGGATTTGTCTGACCTTAACAATTTCCGACCAATTACCAACATTCAAACGCTAGCAAAATTACTAGAGAAATGCGTTTACCTGCAACTCTGCAAACACATTGATGAGTTTCATCTCCTTGACCACTGCCAATCAGGCTTCAGAGCAGGTCACAGCACTGAAACAGCTTTGACTCACATTGCTGATGATACTCTGAGTTTGCTTGATCAGAATAAACTGTGCCTTCTAATTCTACTGGATCTCTCCTCTGTCTTTGAGATGGTCAAACATGAGAACTTGATCAACCTCCTTGAAAATACAATGGGTATATATGGTTCTGTTCTAAACTGGTCTGCCGCATTCCTACATAATAGAGCTCAAATAATTAAAGTCAACCAAACCCTCTCTGACATTTATAGGAGCACCTCAAGGAACCACACAGTCACTCACATTATTCAACCTGTTCATGCAACCTCTCACTGAAATTCTGAAGCTTTCTAACATTCAATACCACATGTACGCTGACGAAACTCACTTGTACTTGAAAATCTCCTCTCCTGATGACATCGAAACTCTCAACTCCACACTACTGAAAACCCAGTAATAGTTAACACAAGATCACCTTATGCTCAACCCACTCAAAACTGAATTCCTCTTGATCGCCCCACACAATCTCACTGTGCCCCCATAGAAGACTGGCTCAAACAACTTACAGCTTTCAACTGTGTCCCCCATATCATTGACTCTACTAGATCTTCTGGTATAACACTGGATAAACACCTGTATATGCAAGACCATATTGGTGCAACCACTAGGGGAGCTAACTACCATCTGGGCACACTTAGGAAAATCAAACCCTTCTTGCCACCTGAAGACTTTCTGTTAGCAGTCCAATCCCCAGTCATCTCCATGTTAGATGACGGGAGTGTCTCTCTTGCTGACTTACCTAAAACAAGTTTGGCGCCTCTTAGGGCCTCATTAAACACTGTTGCTAGGCTAATCACTGGATACCCTCTTGGGCTTTTGGACTCTTGGGGTTCAGAGCTGGTCATACTTGTGCTGATGCTGGTGCCACTGCTGCTCTAATGTCTGTTTAGCCTTCCTGTGCCATATGCCTTATTAGCCTATGCACTATCTACAAGCTCCTTTGTGATACTCTGCTATTGTTTAAATGCCCTATTATGCTGTCAGTAGCCTTTATGAGTGTGGCATTTAGAATTTTCATTTAAAATACCCTTAGCTGAGCTTCCGATATTGCATTCTTTTTCCTGTAGTCTGCTCTGATTGTTTAAGAGGATTTTTGCCTATATTCCTAGGCACCACCTTTTAATTTTTCTGTACTAAAATCATTTTGCCTATTTTTGATCAAGAACTAAGGGCCTGATTTGGAGTTTGGTGCAACAGCTCCGGCTCAACGACGGCTTTGCTGCGCCAAACATGCGCAAGAACCGCCGACTGTATCACGAGTTGAACTTCTGTTACACAAGTTCCACTCATGATACAGTCAGCGGTCCTTTGCCTTTCTTATGCGTGCCTGGAAAACAGGCACTGCAATGGGAACGGTAAAAAAGTTCCAGCACGGCATGGATGTGGACGTCCATGCTGTGCTGGAACTTTGTGGGAATACAGACAGGGAGGCACATGTTGTGCCCCCTGAATGTATCCCCATTGCGGGCGAGTGGTATTGGGGCCCTGTAGAGCCCCCTTTGCTCCTCCACCACCAGCCTTTTCATGGCGGGGCTCCGGCCATGAAAAGGCTGGTGGTGGACGAACTGGTAATATGCTGAGTGGGACTGAGCCAGCCCCCACTCAGCATATTGCATTGTGGTGCAGCTGCGCCACTGCCAGGGAATGACTGTTCCCTGGCGCAGCCGGCGGTCCACGACCGATACGACTTTAACAGTCATAATACGGTGGACCGCTTGCACGAGTCTGGCAGACGCAAGATCGCCAGACTCGCAATCAGGCCATCAGTCTTTTATGTGCTCTGTGTTTTATACTGTTTAACTCTGGTAATTGTTGATTTCCTGATGAGCAGTGCAGTCTCTAACCGCTAGATCAAAAGAGAGTTCTGGAGACAAAAAACTATTGGTAATTGATGGGGTCGTCAATTATTGGGGTTCAGATGATTATTGGGGTATGGCTCCTACAATAACTAATCCATTCCCTCCAGACCAAATATTGCGTACCCCTAATAACCCTTTGCTATTATTCCAAATATAACAAGTTTCTTTGATAGCTTCAATAAACTTGCCATTTGTCATTGCCTTTCGCTGCTGTCTTCCCCATCTGCCCATACTAGGCCCAGGCTCACTCCTCCTACATGTCTCATGATGCTTTTTCAATCCTTCCTTTCTCTGTAGTCTTCTTTATTATCTTCCCATTTCTCCCCATATTGTATCCTGAGTTCCCCTTTAAATAAATCACTAGAATAACCCTCCTCAGAGGTGTTCTTTCTGTCCCTGTTAGACCTGTAAACCTTAAGGTGGTCTTCCCCCAAACATTTTGCCTTCACCCTCCCATGTTGTTGAATTCATTTATGTTGGCTTTAGGACTGTGTGCATTTTCCCACTGCTATCCAGAGGTAAAGTGCTTGTGATCTCTCCCTAAAATGTGGTAAAACTGGCTTACACCTGATTGGCACATTTAACTTACTTATAAGACTCTATTAAAGTAGTATACCATATACAGAGAGTGTGTAAATTAAATGCTACTAGTAGGCCTGCAGCACTTATTGTGCCACCCACTTCATAACTCCTTAAAACATGTCCCAGGCCTCCCATTACAGGCTGTTCCTGGGTCACATGACTGGGTGTAGCTGACTGTTGGACTTTGTATTTTCCTCCTAGAGACCCACACAAAAGAGGGATTAGATGTGCCTAGTTGGGTCATCAACTGGCAGGATGAGGGGGCAGAGCTGGGCATAGCCCCACTTGCAACTGAATAGAGTGTGCTCTGCTTTCACACAAAGGACTTGTCACCCCTGCATTGTTCATGCAGCCGACTTGGAGCCAGGGCAGGGGTAGCAGGAAACTTCAAGCACTTCAAATGGAATCCTCTAGAAACTTCTCCTACTTCAAAGAAGACACCATGTATAAGACTAGGACCCTCAGACCTACTCTTCTGTTAATTTTCCGGACCTGCGGAAGGACTCTCAGAGGACTGCCTGTTGCTGTGGCCTGCTGTGTACTTCTGAAGACTGCTTTGCTGCACCTCAAAAGACTGCTCTGCTGCCTGAAGCCTGGCTTGAACCCTTAGAGGTCTGCCCTGCTGCTTGAGACCTGTTCCACTGCTGAGCCCAGGATCACCAGAGTGACTCCGTGGGCTAGTTGACTGACCTCCTGATCTGGGTCTCAAGGACAGAAAAGGCTCCAACCATCTTGAACCTGCACCTAGACCCTGCCTGAGTGAGTTCTTACCCCCCCAAGTGGTTTACCTTCCAGTCCTGGACCCTTGGCGGTGGTGCTAAAGGTGCCCAGATAGCCAAAATCCACAATTTGGGACTTTTGAGGCTTTAAAACTGCTCTGAGAACCGGAGGAGACCGGGACCAACCTGCTTGCCTATCCACTCAAGGTGCATCACAGTCACCTGACTTTACGGGAGCTCCTGCTACATACTTCTCTGCAGCAGCAAATATTGTTCAGCGGTCCTACGCCAAAGAGATATCCGGCCTTGTGGAACTTTCATCAGCTACAGCCTTCAGTATCATCGCTCTGGAGATTTTTAACTTCCAAAAAAGAAACTAAATCCTAATGAAGAAATCTTCACAGCAACTTTGTCCAACGGCTCCCTGATGATGACGGTTCATCTTTGTGCACCACCTGCAGCCTTACCCCACCGAACTTTCCCTTTTCAGAACTTTTTTTTCTTCAAATTTCTTCTAAATCTGAAGGTAAGCGCCGACCGAGTGCAATTGACTTCTAGTATCTTACTTGCGCTTCATCACAACCAGCCATATTTTTTTAGTTGACCCGGTCTCGCATGACTAGATGTCTGCAGTTAGTGCTTTGACCTTTTAGGTGGTAGTCTTTACCTTAAACTTAAAAAATTCATACTCAGGTTCTGCTGATTGGATATTTATCCTTTTGCTATCAAATAATTTATTAACAAATTCTCAATTTTTCCAAATTGGAGTGGATTTTTCTTGTGTTGTGTTTCACTTTATTACTGTGTGTGTGCTGCATAAATACTTTAATCAATTACAACAAAGAGGGGACCAAGAGCGCATGAAGGTCCAGCATATATGCCCCAAACAATTGCTTGTAGGCAGACGGGTATGCAATTCCTATAGAGGTGGGAGAAGGCAGAAAATGTGTCTGGTGTTCTAACATGACAGGTATGGTGGAACAAGAAGGGTAGTTACTTTTTCGAAATAGAGCTCTCACACACTCTTACAAGTGTCATGTTTCATCATAGGGCTTTGCTCCTCGTCGAGCTGATGCTGCAGTGCTCGATGGACACCCTCTAGGTGGCTCTTTGACAGAGATCTTTTTCCAAAGCTGTATGTGAAGTGCCAGTGTAGGGCCCTAGGTATAAATGCGTGAGAAGTGAGTGTTGGGATAGTGAGTGATAGTGACTTTAAAAGAGATCAAGCAAATCTCAAGACCAAAAACCATTTATTCAGTGAGTCCGCCTGTCTGGTTAAAAACGTGTGCTCCACCAATGGAGTCAATGATCTCTGGCTTGTTTATACATGGCAGCCTTTGAGGATGAGAATATTTTTTCAAACTCTAATCCGTATACCGGAAATATTTCTCTGGCGCAGATACATCGATGACATCCTCATCCTATGGAAAGGGGATAGGACTACATTTGAGGCTTTTTATGAATGGGTTAACTCCCTTAACCCCTTCCTCCATTTCATGAGTAATATCTCGGATAGTGCTCTACCCTTTCTAGACTTGATGATACACTTGGAGGCAGGCAGAAAATTAACAACAACCATATTTAAAAAGCCCACAGACTGCAATAGTTTCTTACTCTTTGGGAGTCACCACCCCAAGGCACAACGAGAGACTCTTCCATATGGCCAATTTCTGCAATTGCACCGCAACTGCAGCTCCATCACTGACTACGAGACCCAGGCACAGGAACTGTCAAAAAACCTTGAGAATAGAGATTACCCTCCACACTCTGTCAAAATAGCCAAGAAACGGGCTAGGAACAATAACAGAGAGGCTCTTCTAAAACACACTGAGAGACCACTTACTGATAAGCTTACATGTGTCACTACATACACTGCAGATTCTAACTAAATATGTAAGATCATAAGAAAACACTTGAACATTTTAAGTTCAGGCAACCTCAGTTTACCTCCCCCGAGGTTTGCGTTTAAACGAACCCCCAACATCAAAGACATGCTGGTCCATACCAGACCCCAGAGATTTGATATTTCTAATCAGAATAACTTATGGTCACTATCTTCGGTAAAAGGTCATTTCCCCTGTAGCTCCTGCTCAGTATGCAACCTTCCCGCATCCACTAAGGAAATTAAGCACTCGAGAACCTTCACTTGGACATAAAAATCACATACTAATTGCAACACCAAGAATTGTATCTACACAGTGACATGTCCATGTGAGAAAAGATACATAGGGATGACAACTCGGCCAGTGAAAACTTGCATTACAGAACATCGCAGTAATGTTAGATACCAGAGAAATAGCACAAAGATGAGTGCACAGTTTGTGAATCATAAACACTTAGGGGCCGATTCCGATCTCGGCCGGTAGCGCACCGAATCGGATTCGGCTTAACCGGATCCGATTCGGAGCCCTCTTTTCCGACCGATTCGAACGCGCGTCCGGCCGAGCGAGTACGATGCGAGCGCACGCGAAATCGCCGACCGACTCATTCACGGGTCCGAACCACACCGACCGACTCGCTCAGTCTCGACTCGCACCGCGCGATGGAGACGTTCCCCGGCCGGGCAAGTACGATGCGCGCCTTGAGCAGTCCGACCGACCCGCACCGTCCGGCTCGAAACAGCTGTCGGAGCCAGATTTTGGGGGTCCGTGTCGGACCCCCCTGTACGCGTAGCCACGCGAGTCGCACACAGGGGGGACCCATGGGTCCCCCCTACCTGTGTGTGTGCGGCGCAAACCGCATCGATGCGAACCCGCTGTAGGGGGCGCCCTCGTTCGCACCCATTCAGTCAATGGGAGCCCGCGTACGCGTTGTACGACCGGCTCCCATTGACTTCAATGGGAGTCCGACCGAATCGAGTCCGATAGCATGCGTGCGCATCGTACTCGTTCGGTCGGACTGCTAGGGTCCGATTCGGTCGGAAATCTCTCCGGGTCCGGCTCGGTTGGGGAGATTTCCGGCCTGAATCGGAATCGGCCCCTCAGAAGATGATCTACCCTGGACCGTACTCAAATCATTACCCTCACCTCACGAAGGGTGCCTTTTTAAAAAAAGAGCAGAATTGGATTTTTCGTTTGTCCACCCACTTATATAGACTGAATTAAGACATACCTTGGGTGGAAATTGACCTATGACCTACACCACATATGGGGCACCCACACCTACCAAGAACACCCCCGCCATAACCCACTGGCTCTTGGGTCCCCATATGATGAGTGGCACACCACCATGACATACATCCAGATGCCCAAAGTCGGGGGCTGCTGACGGGCAGGCCACTCGGGTGTGGGAGGAAAGCTCCTGGGGTTAAGGTCAGCACTGTAGGGGCTAACAATTAGCACAGGAACTGCATCACCAGTGGCACTGGGGCAGCCAGGTGCAGGGTGCCAAAGAGACGTTTGAGAACTGTAGATTTCAATGGAGACCTTTGGTTCTGCAAAGAGGCTGCAGGCTCGGGCAGGCATACTACCTGAAGGTGACCACTGGTTGGAGAGGTAAGTTGGGTTCTTGGGGGATACCTGGATACCGTCGGTTGGGCCACCCAAGGCCATGGGGCGTCGGGTGCAAGGGTGTCTTTTGGCGTCGGGTCTTCTTACCAGCTCCGGTCGCGGTCGGGGAACCCTTCAGGTTGAGGCTGCAGGCGTCATCTTGGAGCTCGATGGGGGTCGGGGAGAAGCAGATCCCAGGTCAGGATCTCTGGGGAGACCTCCTTGTGGTGTTGGGCTACTTACGGTGCAGAACCACGGAGCCGCCTGGATCCGGGTTCTGGTCTTGGAGTCTGGTTTGAGCAAATTCAGTGCTCACGGGACACAGAGTCTGTAAGGTGAGTGGGGGGCTGCTTGCTGCTGGGCATGCCAGGTCCTTCCATTTAGACAGGTTGGAGTCAGGACAGGCCGATAGGGCTGGGGCCAAAGCAGTAGGTGTCCTCTTATTCCTGGGTCAGCACGGCTCTTCGGTCCTTCTTCTTTCTTCCTCAAATCTGAGGAGGCAAGGTTCAGGATTGCCCCTAAATACTACATTTAGGGGCGTTACAGGGGTGTGCAGGTCGGGACCAATGGGTCCCTTCCTTGGGGTGAGTACACCCCCTATTATGCCATCGTCCAGTGGGAGTAGGACATGCGCCTCTACCTAATTGGTTGGGTCCCCTCATCTCTAAGATGGAGGTGACTGAGATGTGTGCTTCACCTCGGCTCCCCCACCTGAGGGTTGGGGTTGGCAAAGGGGGCACACCTCTCCTCCTAGCTCGGTTTCCCCACCGATTCTCCCCCCCCCCCAGTTGGGGGTATGAACCGGTGGGAGCCAGTTGCTGGGGGCAGCAAAAGGCAGGGACAGCTTACAAAGGCGGCTTGCCTTTGAAGCTTCCCCTTTCATGGACCCAGCCCATCCTGGGGCAGGAGGTGTGACAGACCCAGAGAGCAGAGGCTGTCTACCCAGGGGTCCAGAAACTTGTCTAGTGGTGACAAATGGCGTGCAGCCATTCAAGAACCACACAAGGGCTGGTCGTTTTTCAGGGGGCATCTCTAAGATGCCCTCTGTGTGCATTTTACATGAAATCCCACACTGGCATCAGTGTGAGATTAATGTGCCAAGAAGTTTGCCACCAAACTTCCCAGGTTTCAGTGAAGCCACTATGGGACTGTGGAGTTTGTTATGACCAACTCCGAGACCATATACTCTTTATGGCTTAACTGCACTTATAATGTCTAAGAATGGACTTAGACACTGTAGGGGTACAGGGCTCCTGCTAATGCACCCTCACCTGTGGTCTAATGCACCCTGCTAGAGGAGTGACTTACCTAGGCCACGGGCAGTGGATTGCAGACATGGCACACAGGGATGCATGCCATGTTGACTCTTCACTTTTCTCTGCACCAAAACACACAGCCGGCAATGGCAGTGTGTGGGTGTTAAGGTACAGGGTCTCTAAGGGTGGCACAATAGATGCTGCAGCCCTTAGAGGCCTTCTCTGGTCACAGTACCTTTGGTACCCATGGTACCTGTTGCAAGGGGTTTATCTGAGGCCAGAGATACCAATTGGGAGTACAAAGGTACAGCTTAGGGAAAGAAAACAGGCCCTGGCAACCTGATTGGCAGGCACCCAGGGCACACCAAGCCAAAGAGCATCAAGTGTCAGGCAAAAGGAAGGGGGTAACCATGCAAAAAGCGGCACTGGCCTTCACAACCTCCCCAAATGAAAGATGATGAGATTAACTTTTCCCAAGAGAGTCTTCATTGTCTAAGTGGAAGAATCTGGAAAGGCCATCTGCGTTGGCATGGCAGCCCCAGGTCTATGTTCCACTGTGAAGTCCATTCCCTGTAGGGAGATGGACCACCTTAAAAGTTTTGGATTTCCCCCTTTCATCTGCATAAGCCATCTGAGAGGTCTGTGGTCAGTTTGAACCAGGAAGTGAGCACCAAACAAGAATGGTCTCAGCTTCTTTAGGGACCAAACCACAGCAAAGGCCTCCCTCTCATGGCACTCCAACGCTGCTCCCTGGGGAGTAGCCTTCTGCTTATGAAAGCAACAGGTTGGTCTTGTCCATCATCATTGGTCTGGGATAGGACCACTCCTATCCCTAGCTCAGAGGCATCTGCACATTGAACTGCTTGGTGTAATCTGGAGCCTTGAGAATAGGTGCTGGGCATATTGCCTCTTTTAGTGTGTCAAAAGCTCTGTGGCAGCCAACTGTCCAATTCACTTCTTGGCCATCTTTTTGGAGGTAAGTTCTGTGAGGGGGGTCAAAATGGATCTATATCCCTTCAAAAACCTCCGGTAGTACCCATTCAAGCCAAGGAATGCCCTGACTTGGGCCTGGGTGGTTAGAGCTTCCCAATCCAGAATGGTCTGGATTTTGGGTTGAAGTGGTTGCAATTGGCCTCCACCTACTAGGTGGCACAAGTATACAACAGTTCCCTGCCCTATCTGGCACTTGGATGCCTTGATAGTTAGGCTTGCAGTTTGCAGGGCCTGTAAAACCTTCCCTGGGTGGACCAGGTGATCCTGCCAGGAAGAGCTAAGCACAGCAATATCATCACGATAAGCTGCACTAAAGCCTTCCAACCCAGCAAGTCCTTGATTCCCCAACCTTTGGAAGGTGGCAGGGGCATTCTTTAGACCAAAGGGCATCATAGTTAACTAGAAGTGCCCATCAGTTGTGAAGAATGCTGCCTTTTCTTTTGCTCCAGGGGCATGCCAATCTGCCAGTACTCTGCAGTTAAGTCAAAGGTACTTAAGTATTTGACAGCCCCTAACTTATCTATCAGTTCATCAGCCCTAGGAATGGGGGGTGCATTTGTCTTGGGGACAGCATTGAGACCTCTGTAGTCCACACAACACCTCATTTCTCTCTTTCCATCCTGTGGATCAGGTTTGGGGACTAGGACCACAAGGCTGGCCTAGGGACTCGTAGAATGTTCAATGACCCCAATTCCAGCATCTTGCTGACCTCACCGTTGATGCTTTCCTTAACTTGATCAGATTGACAATAGATTTTGGTTTTGACAGGCAAGCTGTCTCCAGTGACCACATCATGCATAATCCAGGGAGTCTGACCAGGGGATAAGGAAAAGAGCTGTGCATAGTGCTGCAGAACCTGGCTGTTGGGCAGAGAGGGTGTCTGAATAGACAACTCAATCTACTGACCCATCTTGGGGGCTGTAAGATAGGAGGTCAGGGAGAAGTTCACTCTCTTTCTCCTGATCCTCATCAGTAACCATCAACATGATCACATCAGTCCTGTCATAGTAGAGTTTGAGGCAGTTCACATGTATCCCCCCTTTGGGGGGCCTGCTAGTGCCCAGGTCTACAAAGTAGGTGACCTCACTCTTCTTTTCTAGGATAGGGTAAGGGTCACTCCATTTTTCTAGGAGAGCCCTTGGTGCCACTGGCTCAAAAACCCACACCTGTTGCCCTGGGTTGGAATTCTACCAGTGCAGCTTTTTGGTCATACCAGAGCTTCTGGAGCTCCTGGCTGGCCTCAAGATTCTTGGTTGCTTTCTGCATGTACTCTGCCATCTTGGAACAAAGGCCTAGTTCATAGCCCACCACATCTTGCTTTGGTACATGATGGGGTTTCTCCCATCCTTCCCTAACAAGTGAGAGTGGTCTCCTTACAGGGTGACCAAACAGAAGTTCAAAGGGTGAAAACCCTACTCCCGTCTGAGACACCTCCCTGTAGGCAAGAAGCAGGCTAGGTAACAGAACATCCGATCTCCTTTTGAATTTTTCAGGGAGTCCCATTATCATGCCTTTCAATGTCTTGTCGACTCTCTCCACAAGACCATTGGTTTGTGGGTGTTAAGGTGTTGTGAACTTGTAGATCACTCCATACTCATCCCATATCTGTTTTAAGTATGCAGACATGAAGTTGGAAACTCTGTCTGATACTACCTCCTTAGGAAACCCTACCCTAGTGATGACACCAATGAGGGCCTTGGCTACCACAGGGGCTGTAGTAGTCCTAAGGGGAATGGCTTCAGGATAACTAACAGCATGATCCACTACTACCAGTATGAACTTGTTTCCTGAGGCTGTGGGAGGTTTAAGTGGACCCACTATATCAACTCCTATCCCCTCAAAGGGGACCCCAATCACTGGTAGTGGAATTAAGGGGGCCTTTGGGTGTCCTCCTGTCTTGCCACTGGCTTGACAGGTAACACAGGAGCTTACAAGCTCCTTCACCTTTGGGACACCCAGGGCCAATAGAAGTGGGTGACCAATCTTTCCCAAGTTTTGGTCTGGCCCAGATGTCCAGCTAGGGGGATGTAATGGGCTAGAGTGGTGAGTAGAAACTCCCTATGCAACTGAGCCACTGCCACTCTTCTAGTGACACCAGGTTTGTTGTCTCTGGTTTCAGTGTACAGGAGTCCTTCCTCCCAATAGACCTTCTGGGAGTCACTTACATCTCCCTGCTCCTGTGCAGCAGCTTGCTGCCTCAGGCATTCAAGAGAGGGGTAGGCATGCTACCCAAGCACGGCTGTTCCCTTGAGGGTCCCCCTGGGCCCAAGAGCTCCACCTCGTAAGGTTCAAGCTCCATGGGCTCAGTTCCCTCTGGGGCTGACAAGTCCTCTCCCTGGGGAGAGGGGTCCTGTTCCTTGTGCTGTGTGGAAGCTGTGTCAACGGTCTTGCTACCTTTCCTCTTCAGAGGTTGGGCCAACATTTCAGGCTCCAATTCTCCTTTTCACTCTGAGCTAGGCACTGTGCTCTTGTTTTCACAGACACTATCTCAGGGATTTGCACCATGGCTGCATGTGTCTTTCTTTCTACCTCAGCTCATGCTGAGGTTTCCAGATAATTTCCAAGCAGACAGGTGGCTGTGAGTTTTGGAGAGACAACTACCTGTTTCAGGCCAGCAAACCCTCTGTTTAATGTCACCATAGCCATGGCATGATAAGTAGTGGCACGGTCAGCATTGGTACCTGGATAGGTTTTTCCAGTTAGGTGTTGCTCTGGGAAAACCAGTGTATCTTTCACCATGGTGATACTGGCACCTGTATCCCTTAGGGCTTCTATCTTAGTCCCATTCACTAAGGGGTACTGCAGGTATTTCTTTTAAATTAGGGGGCCAGACAGCCAAAGTGGCTAACCCTCCTTCCCCTTCAGAGACTAAAACAGCCTCAGTGTGAACCCTGATTTGCTCTGGGCACACTACTGAACCCATCTGAAGATTTGCCACACCAGTAGCAACTGGAGGAGGACTAGCGGCATTGTTAGTGGGACAGGTAGAATTTCCAGTTCTGTGTCCCCTCTTGTTACAGTGGAAATACCAGGCCTTTGCAGGATCATCATTTTTCCCCTGGTACCCACCAGTGGGCTGGGAAGATGTCTTGGGCCCACCATCCTGGACAGGATTTTGGGGGCCTTTAGAAGACTCTTGATTTTTGTATTTGGGTTTCTTACCCTCTTTCCCCTGGGGAGGCTTTGCAACCCCTTTCTTTTGGTCACCCCCAGTGGCTGTCTTGGTCACCCTTGTCTGGACCCAGTGGTCCGCCTTCTTTTCCAATTCTTGGAGAGAAATTGGACCTAGGTCTACCAGATACTGATGCAATTTTTCATTGATGCAGTTACTTAAAATGTGTTCCTTCATAAACAAATTATAAAGTCCCTCAAAATTCTACACTTTACTTTCAGTCAACCAGCCACCTAGTGTTTTTACCGAGTAGTCTACAAACTCCATCAAGGACTGACTCTGGGATTTTTGAGCCCCCCTGAATTTTATTTTGTACTCCTCAGTAGTGAGTGCAAATCCCTCAATCAGGGTGCCCTTCATGAGTTCATAGCACTCTGTTTCTGTCCCACAAAGGGTCAGAAGTCTGTCTCTACACTTACTAGAGAACAGTTCCCAAAGGAGTGCCCCCCAGTGAGTCTTTCATACTTTTCTGGCTTCACAAGCCGTCTCAAAGGCTATGAACCACTTGGTGATATCATCACTATTCTCCAATTTAGGGACAATCCCTTAGGGGATTTTAGGATCATAAGATCCTTCTCTCTCTTGGTTTTTATTATTGCTCCTACCATTGATGAGTCCTAGGCCCATATCTGCTCTCTCTCTCTTTCTAGAGCTAGAAGCCTAGTCTCTAGCTCTAGTCTCTTGGTCAACCCTGCTAAAAGGTTGTCCTCTTCAGTGAAATTGTCTTCACTGTCTTGTACAGAGTCTAACCTACCTCTGTAGGCTCTAGACCCTCTACTCCCTGGCTTGGAGGTGGGGAGCTCAAAGTTCCCTTCCTCCCTAAGTAGTTGAGGTGGCGTGTTAAAGACCTCATCCCCTCACTACCTTCCCCATGTCCCTGTGAGTCTTCCTCATCAGGAGAGCGGTGGTCCTTTAATACTCTGCCAGAAACTCCAGAAGTTCTATTCTGGTAGGGTTGGACCCTGTTCTTATGTTTCTAGCCTTACAGAGAAGATTTAGGGGCATATTCACAAGGAGCCATCGCCGAATTAACAGCCCTTTTTCGCAGCCAAAGTTGTGATAAATTTACCCCCCCATTCACAAGCCGGTGTTAACAGCCCACAGCACCAGTTTACCCGCGATAGCAGCCGCAAAAAACATCGCCACAGAGGACCCCAGCAAATATCGCTAATAAGATGCAGAGTAGGCGTTCCCGTGACAAAAGTCGAGACAACATCACACCTCAACATTCTCAACGACCAGCCACATCGGCGATAAAAACACAAAACAGGCGATAAGGCGCGTTAGCACCAGGAAATTTACACCTGCTCTGACCTGGTGTAAAGTCGGACGGCAGCCAGCACCACAAAAGGGAGCACAGCCCAGGGCCACATCCGAAGGGCAACAGATGCTATGGAGCCACACATCATGCGGCCCGGACACCCAAGAGGGCCACAACACCCACCGACACCACACCCAGGCCCGCAACACCCCGGGACCACCCCCAACCCCGGACTAAGAAACTGCACACCAACACCACGAATCCCAGACCAAACATTTTGCCTGATGTCGCACAAGCATGAAAATAAACATACATGCGTGGCCAGAAAATGGAGAATCAGTCATACAGCAATGCAATCACCAACACAAAACACCATACAAACAAAAGCAGAAACAACCCTTAGGATGAGTCCTAGCTGCTCCTCACTGGAAAATCCGTAGCACACAGCCTGGAAGACCAAATCCAAGAGAAGAAGGTGTGCCATGCGCCCAACAAAGGAAAGAGAGGGAGAGAGCGAGGGAGAGAGACCGAGTGAGATAGCAGAAGCAGCGCAAGGCCGCTTGGGCACCTGGCTCCACATGCCAACATGTGTGTGTGCATCGCCATCCGTACACCATGAGCCCAAGGCCGTGTCCCAATCTCAGCGCCAAAGCCACATCACATTCCGAAAATGCAAGTAGTAGTCAGACAAACATCAGGGATGAAAGCACCATTGTCCCAATGCAAAAGACGGGAGGACACCTGCACCTCTGACCTTGGTCCAGAACGCGCCTGGAACACCCTGATAGAGATGGAATGGCAGATGAGGACGACTCCCACAACACGCATTCCGCAAATGAAGCATCCGACTCATCCACAGCCCACACACAGAAGCCCCTGCCTGTGGTACCCCCGCATGGGATGCCCTTGACACTCACGGAAACAGCAACCCATTACCACAATGTTGCACACACATTCAAATCATTGCTCAGAGCTGTGGCATATCCTCCACACAACTGCCGCAGTCCAGAAGAGTGCTGGTTCACGAGACACACCAACGCAATGGCAGGCCATACCAGGCACATGCACAACCCCCATCACGTGTAACAGTACCGTGCACGTATGCTGCATTTACTGGGCGCACTGCCACTGGCAGTGCTGCGGATCAGTTACAGGCTCAGCTTCTGCATTGCCCATGTCACCTGCATCCAGCCCTGGTTCCACTGCCCAACATGCACATTCGAGTGTCCCATGGATGTCTGCCTATCCAACACAACTGTTGATGAATTGGACTATGACTTGTGTCTGCGCCCCCTGTTGGATCACGAACAGGAGTGTAACCGAGACAGCCGTGCATGGGATGCCTTGACATACTGCGTATGTATTGGTAGTTGTGCATGGGAGATTGCACAATTTCTCGTGTGCAGTGACCACATCGAAGCGCTCCCCTATTGGGCTGTGTTGCGGATCGGTGAGACGGCGTGGGCTGAGCACACCTGCCCGGACCACCTAATGGATTGGCTCACCCTGGTGTCCCTTGAACACGACAACGACGTACTATTGGAACACATTACACATGAAGCTGCACGGGCATTCATGGACGAGTAACTACGTACCTGCAGCCACATACAATTGACACCCACAGCACATGGCCCAACAACTTGTGGCATCGTGGGGATTGCTCACATATCCCACCACAACAGAGGACACGTCTGCCTTCGGTCAGGCTCTGGATGCATGTGCGTGGAATAACGCGTGTGTACACACACCTGTGCAAGGTGACGCAGGTCCATGGTCGGAGCAACACAGGGTCGTCTGGCAACGTTGCAATTTGGACACACTGCTGGGGGAGAGCACACACATGGCAATGTAGCACGACATGGGAGCCTGTCGGACCCTCACACCTGATCACTGTCGGCAGAGCAGACAATCGACGCACCCCGGAGGTCAGAGCACCATGCAGACCCCACATGCAGTGAGTCGTGCCCCCTCACACGGGGCAATGTGCAGACACCAAACAACACACGACTCATCAAACAAGGCAAGGTGGGCTGTGAGCGTTGCCATCCGTGATGAATGTTGTCCATTTCAGCCCCAACATTATCTGAACCTCGACATGTACCCATGCTGCGTGTAAGTGTCTTAAGCATGTCCCTGCCTGTTGTGGTCGTTGCCTCGTCCGTACTGACACTCACATGCCAATAAAGCCTATGCCACTCCACTGGTGTATAACTGTGAGGTGTGTTGTTTAGATTGTCCACTCGTGTGCCACAATGAGCATCGTCCCAACACAGGGAGGAACTGACTGACGCATGTGCAATGGGGGTGTGTCCCTTTGGCAAGCTCCACCTCTGTGAGCCAGACATTGTTTTTGGATAGGTGCTGGATGACATGTGCACTTACATGACTTCAGCTATGTGTGTATGGTGTCCAACCTCTGACCATGTGGAGCAATGTCATACATCACAACAGAATGTGTCCACACAGATGTGTGTAAGTCGGTATGCGACATGAAGTTCTGCTGTCACACGTGGTGTGGGACACCACTCCTGGCCTGCTACCATTTTGGTCACTCCTACACACGGCCCTATTCAACACATGGACGTGTGCCTACGTTGGGGTGTTGTGAGATTGCTGTTGATGTGCAATGGGGGCACAGCTAGTACTCACCTTCACAGTCATCCAATTGGCCATGTGTCTCAGGGATAGACATGCACATAGATGTCAGTTACCAGGGTGTACCTTCATGTGCAATCATTGTCCCTACATCCAGCCATACTTCCATACGTGAGTGAACATAGTGATGACACATCTGTGTGTTTTAGAATGTTTTATTCACATTCAGGTGATTAACGGAGCTGGAGCTGTACCTGGCCATCCAAGCCCACATCACATGGAAGCCCAGTGGTGGGCCAACCAGAGTCCTTTGGGGATTGCACAGTGATTGGGAAGAGGGAGAGTGCAGTCCGCAGCAGGATTGCTGTGTGATTGGCCAGTGGTGAAGAAATGCGGTCTGTGTCGGGGTCCGGGTGAATGTCGCAGAGTGTTCCGGAGGTCAGTAGGAAGTATTTCCCAGGGCATGATGCATAGGTCATGACCAGGCAGGGACAGGCCATATGGCGGTGATGGATGCTACTGCCTCCTTCTTCACACAGTAGTTCCCATCCCCTTCTCACTCCCCTGATACGGGTTCTGTGTCCGATGTGTGTGGCGGGGTGATGGCTGCATCGCTGTGTGCCCCTGACACATCAGACTGCGTAGGTGATGGGGCAGCATCACAGTGTTCCACGGACACATCAGGGGTCGGAGCTGTGTGTGTCGATGTTCCCGCTGCAGTCATCTGGGAACGGCTCAGTGGCAGCAATGGCAAGATGGAGTACTTCAGGGCGCTGCTGTTCCCAGCCACTACTCGCTGGTGTCCAGCCGTGGCAGACATACTTCCAGCCTGCATCTGCTCCCTGGTCTCCATTGCCCTCCGCATCTGTGCCAACTCTGTGCTGTCATGACTGGTGCCTGTCTGACCAGACAGTTCTTGTATTAGACTCATGGCACCAGTGAGGTTAGCCAAGGTCTGTGGCGGAGCATGGTGCGTACAGGGGGTGTCTGATAGGGACTGTACGTGGTATCTGATGGGACTCAGACACCCACGTATGGCATCGAGTTTGGCTGCCACGAGCTCGAAACCCACCCGCAGCTGATGAGCCAACTCCACCTGGCAACCCAACACACGCCGTTGGAATTCCATGTATTGGTCGGGGGATCCTGGAAGACAGCCGTGGTGGTGTGTGTTTCCTGCTGTGTGGTCTGTGCAGGTGGTGGGGTCACCTCGAGGCAGCTGGCCTGGCCTGCTCCTGGGGGTGGGGTGCAGAGGCTGCCCAGCATCCGTTGGAGGGTGTCTTGACATTAACCCTGGGCATAGTTCGCGAAGCTACGCAAAGCTGTTAAAGCGCTATGCGAGCTACGCGTAGCTACGCGAGCGTGCGTAACTGCTTGCCGCGCCCGTTCGCGATGCATTTTTCTTCTTCGGGAACGCGGTGTGCGTGTTCGGGACGCTGTTTGCGTGCTCGGGGGATAGTCTCTCGCGAACTTGCCCATGCGGTCGCCTATGGGCGCGGCCATCTTGTTTTTCACTTGTCCCGCCCGTTCGCGATGCCTTATTTCCTGTTCCGGGTCGCGTATAGCGTGCTCGCGATGCGCAGTTCATGTTCGGGAACGCGTTGTACGTGTTCGCAACGCTTTTTGCGTGCTCGGGGGGAAATATCGCGCGAACTTACCCACGCGGTCGCGATGGGCGCGGCCATCTTGTTTTTCACTCTATGCTATGGTTCTGGGCCTGCTTTCTATCCTCCCTCAATCTTTGCAATCCTTAGTTTTTTACACTGTTTTTCAATTTTTTTTTATTTATTATCTATCTCTCTCTGTCCCTCAGTCTATATTTTGCATTTTTTTCTACTTTTACTGTGTTTTTTTTACTTTTCTACTGTTTTATATTACTTCCTTCTTTAAGCTCCTACTTCTTCCCCTAACTTTATTTTTTCCTTCTAACTTTTCTTTTCCACCTCTCACACCCCAGAACCATGGCGAAGGGTAGCACTACCGGCTCCAAGGACAAGGCGCGTGCGCCCAAGAGCCGCCTGCCTTGCGGCAGACTGCGCCCTGCCGGGGTGCAAGCCCGGCAGCTTTTTTGCGAGGCGGAGGTAACCGCCCTTGTTTTTTTTGTGCAGCGCCACTTCCCCTTGACCTTGGCAGCAAGCGGCAGGCCAGGCTCCGGGTACCCTACCCAGGAGCGTCACCGCCGGTGGGCGAAGGTGCGCCGGGCAGTGTTTCGCTGCTCGGGGGTCCGGCGCACCCATAACCAGCTGGCCCACCGGTGGTCAGACATCCTGGACCGGGAGCAGGACCTGTTGGACCTGCTAGGTGTCGAGGTCGTGGGGCTTGGTGAGTAGCTAATATATAGTAATATAAGTATTGTGTATAATTTTTTTACGAATAACAAGAATACTGCTGCTTACATTGCAGGTAAATTACGTTTCAAAATCTTCTGTGATTGTAGGACACAGGTGCTCGGCGCTACTCTTACTTGTTTGCAACTTTGCGCTCGCTTGGGCTGATTATTATGTAAGAGTTTACTTTAGAGAACTTAAGAGAGACTCTAGTCCTTCCTTTGTCCTCCTGTCAAATAGTGGTGGATGGATTGATACTAAGTTTAGTTAGTATTAGTTGATAATTTTTTAGCGGTCTGCGTGACGCATCCTCTGTCACTGAGGGCTGCTTCTTACCCCAGTCCTTAGTAGAACCTTTTGTAGTTTGTTTAGTGAGTGGTAGGCTTAGCAGTGTCAGTCAGTAGCAGAACATCAGACACGCAACCAACCAACAATTTGGTGTATGCACAAATTTATGCATGTGTCCTCCATCTCATCTATGCATTTTTGAGGGCTAAAAAAATGTAAATGCAGACTTAGTGAACAATTGGCCCGTCTGGAATAGGTGGGCTAGGTCAGGTGGTACTTAGGCTTAGTTAGTGTTCTGGATTCGAATCAATCAGAATGGAACACTGGATTAGTGTTCATAATTAAGTAGACGGTCCGTGAATCCCGCAAGCCAGTAGTCGATCTAATTAGATAGGTCAATTTTATTGCAATTATTGTTTCCTAAAATGTTTTTTGAGCGTTTTTTAAAATAATTTATTTGTTTCACAGCAATCATTAATGTTTGTCTCTTTCTTTTTTATATCTTACATGATCACTGATCAGCAGCACCCAGGGGCAAGAAGGCGGGGTCCGAGTCGGCGGGACAACCAGAGGACCGCTCCTCTACCGAGGGCCCTGCTGCTGGCCCCAGTAAGTCCTCCAGTGGTTAATATTAACAATTATATTTCCCTAACTTTTACTGCACCTTTTTTTTCCGAACTATTAATTCTGGTTCCACTTCCTAATTCTATTTTTTACAAAAGCTTCTTTGATCTTGACATCTGGTTATCCCTGCCTCTAAGTTCTAACTGCCTCTGCTACTATGACTCTCTGTACTACTACTATTAGTCTGTCTGTAGCTAAGCTTGCCCAGTTTGCCACTCTTTATTTTACGGTTTTGAATAAAACTCAGATTGACCAATAGCTCTAGCCACTGAGTCCAGTCCATTGGGTTGTCCTCTTCTAGTCTTCTTAATCTTGAGGCTTTGACAATTACCACCAACAAAATGCCCAACCAGATATTTGACTATTTTTGATAGGATATAGTAGTACATACTACTACTGTTGTGGGGATTCTGCACAGCCACATACAGAACTATGCACAAGAAAATAGGATGTTGGTGATGGGAGGTTGGACCTTCCTCACACCTCAGTCAGAAGTGAACCCACAATCCCCTGACTGACTAGCTATAGTGTCTCATTAGGTCCCCGAACCCCCACCCGAAGATACCCAATGATTACACAACCCAGAACATAACACCCTTTCGCTCACTCACTCGTGTAAGTCCACCACCACACCAAATACCACAGAGTCTATGTGTAAGTTCAAAAGGTTTATTTTCAACTAACAAGCTCTGTACGTTGTTCTATAAAATTCAGTGTACTACAGCCAGCTCCAACAGCAAAATGCATAAGATTAAAACAATAAACATTGTTACAAGTGCATGATAGAAGACAAAAGATCTGTGCGAATTCTGGGAGACCCCTCACCGTAGAACGTAGAAGTACTGGTTACATGCATCATTCATAAGCTCTGCACATCTCTGGTTCGTAGAAGGGAATCTTCTGCCTGTTATGAGAAAAATGGTGCGCGTTAGATAGTATAATGCAAGCATTTCTCAGTCATGCCAAAAAGTGTAACATGTTACTTATGGCTAAGCAATACGGACTAACCGAACTCCATAACAAAGTGGCTTGTTTTTCGACCTCTTGTTCGCAACGCTCAGACAGTAGCTGTATGAGCTTATGTGGGCTGAAAATGGCGTCTTACTGCACAACAAGCTGCGAGGTAACATGCGCAAAAGACGAAGCGAAAATGGTTGCATAGCGCAGGCTAACTTTGCAAAGAGTAGAGTAGACTATAATAATGACCCTAGGGACCTTAACAGTACTAGTGTCTACTGACTCTACTCTAGTACCCGATTTGGACTAGTGATGTATGTTGTATATGTATGTATTAACTTTTTTTTCAATCTTGCTAGTGAAAACGAATAAATAGGGGGAGGTGTACAGGCATCTAAAAATGTGTACTGTTTTTTCTAGGCGTACTACCGACCACCAGTGCCGGCGGGGCCAGCGGCGATGGCGATGCGGCCATTCCGGAGGGGGCAGGAGATGCGGCAGCTGCAGGAGATACAGGGGGTGAGCCAGCAGCAGTGGTGGGCGGTGGTAAGTTATATTCATTACTTATTGACATTACACTAGCTGGAAGGGTGTTAACTTCACTCACTGTACTGTTGAGACTTATTAAGTATGAAGTTGTAGTGAACATTATACAACGGTTGAAGAAGACACCCTTTACTTAGCATTAGCAATGCATTAGCAATAGCATTAGCAGCGTGAGTTGAGTAACCAATTGCCTCTTCTATCTGACTCCAACTCAGCTGTGAAAGTTTTATGGAGAAGACTAAAAGTCAGATCAGATGACCTTGATGGATGTGTTGAACAAAAAGGGAAAGAAGGGTAGAAGGAGGAAGGACGGGCGAGATGTAATATGACTGGCAGAGAAGGATACATTGGAAGCATGCATAGGTGGCTGATAGGAATCAGATGCATGTGTTGTGGGAAGATGGGTGGAAGGTGAAAGAAGATGCCTGCCTGGGTGGGCGACACAGTATGGGTGGATACTGGGGATAGCAAGAATCATCAGCGGTGTTTGGGTGAAACTCAAAGCCAAGGCAAGCAAGGAAGGAGTGGACGCATGGGTGGTTGTTGGTGAAACAAACTAAGGTTTGTGGAGAGATTAAGAAGAATGATAGATATTTACTTAGAATGGATGGATGCCTGTATGTATTCATCATAGACAGCATAGGTGGAGACTGTCACTGGATGCAGAGTCTTAGTTTGAAGAGAATGTAAAAGAAACCGCGCCAGAGTAGCAAAGCCGAGGGGAATACAAGTTGTATTTTCAGAATACAGTTGACTCACAGTAGTTTGCAAGCACATCATATATATATATTGTGTATAGTTAGTTATCAAGCGCCTTCCTCCGACTCCGAGGACCACTCCCTACCTATGTTAATTTATTTTCGAATGTGTCAGCCAGCCTGCAAAGGGTGGCCTATCTGTTGGTTACACAATCAATCAAAACAAAGTAACTTATGCAGTAGCGGTCGGTGATGGGAGTGCTGCCGGGCGGTGATGTGGGGAGGGGTAGGGGCAGGGTGGGGGGTAGTAAACTATGGATTACGGCCAAATACAGGTAAGTAAACATAAAAATAAATAAAGCGAATTTCATTGTGCGTACTGCACCGCCAAATGCGATGCAGCGCGCGCAACGAAATTCGTTTTATTTATTTATATGTTTACTTACTTGTAATTGGCCGTAATCCATAGTTTACTACCCCCACCCTGCCCCTCCCACTCCCCACATCACCGCCCGGCAGCACTCCCACCACCGACCGCTACTGACCTTATGTCGTCCCCCCATATATAAGCAATGATCATTGGATCAGATATATAATCTGCCTTTTTGTAGTAGCCAGGGCAGGGTGAAAGTGAAATTGAGCAATTGCCCTTCATGTAACAGAGAAGGGCAATGCCAGTGCCACCCGTAATAGAAAAATATGAGCTTCCCCACCTGCAGACAGTAGTAAATATAACTAACGTGAGTCTGCGTCATGACTCGTATGTTTGTCTTGGGTGCAAGCTTAGCTGACTGAGCTGGCATGCCGGCTACAACCAGGTTATGTAATTTCGCTAAACTAGAGATAAGAAGAAGACTGGTGTACTGTGTACTGGAGTCCATAGTGCTAGTATAATGCCTGAAACTCCCACAAATGTTAGAGGCCGAGGAAGTGGGAGGATAGATTATTACCACAAATGTTATGTACTGTGCTTGCTAGTGCTACTGTGCCACTATGTGTTGAATTAATTTTGTGTTACTGTTTTGCTAAGAGTATTGGTTACAACAATATTCTTTTTCTTTCTTGATATAGATCCTCCTTCCCAAGAAAAACCATCACTGAAGGAGTTGGCAGCCAGGGCCCGGCGCCGGAAACTGGAGGCCATCTGCCAAGAGTACCGGCGGCTGGTGGCTCAGGCGGAGGAGGAGGCGGCAGCAGCTGCAGCCTCCTCCAATGCCCCGGGCCCCAGCCAGGCCCCACCTCCAGTGGTATGGTGCCGCGGTCAGGCAGCCGCCCGCCGCCGCAATTCCTTAACAGCCAGCACTGCTGCCCCCACCCTGGATGCCACTGCAGGGCATTTCGCCGCCAGATGCTCCTCCGGATTTCACGCCTAGAGGAGCAACTAGAGGAGTGGGTCAAGATCCTCGTGGACAAACACCTGAAAGCCCGCCGAATCTAAGAACTATGTAGGACCCCGTTGGATTGCCCCTTTCTTATTCCTTTTGTTGGTGGGTGGGAATTGGGCGTTGGGGTTTATGGACATTGTTTGGACTTTTTCGTTTTGGACATTGGTTGGGGTTAGGGAGAGGGGTGGTCAGGTGTGGGATAGTTTATTTTTGTTAGGGTAATAAATTATATTTATACTTAAACATATGATGTTAATGTTTTGTGGGGGGTTACTGTTTTACGAATTTACGTCACATGGTTTCCCTGCTGCTGCAGGGCCGCAGCCTGTGTTTGATTTAAATAATCTGCTGATTATGTAACACACAAACAGATAGATGCAGTACCCCTCACTGAGTTATTTGTCCTACTAGTACTGTCAGTCTCTCCTCCTAGTCCATTATACCTCCCACCAAACTTATCTTACCTGTGATTGATGATGATTAAGTTCGGCACAGCGATGGCTGCATGGTTTCCCAAGAGAATGGAGAAGATGCCATGGTTGTGGTGGTAGTAGTAGACACTGGCAGTAGCATTTGCAAAAAAAATAAAAAAAGAGACAGTCACTTGCCTGAGAGAGACTGTGGGAGGAGTAGTAGAACCAAGTAAAGTACAGTACAGAAGAAGACTGCCAAACAAACAATATTGCAACTGCTAAAGTAAAATAAAACATAATGGTGGCTGGGACAGCCTAGTACAAGAAGTTACAAACTGTAGTTGTGTCGAGTGAGTCACTTAACACAATCGTAATTCGTAACCTTTACTGGTGTGTGGTAGGATGTTGATGATGAATCCAATAAATGCCGGCAATTAGTTATGATGTATTAGGTCCCTTTGGAAAAAAAATTGGCTTGCACATAGACTGAGCATGGCAAGCAGTAGAAGATCCTCGCCCTGCCTTGAAATTGAATTAGTGTTGCTTTCACCATATCTGCCCCAGCAAGCGTGTGATCAATTGGTGTACATTTAATGTAGTCACATCACACCTCAATATAAATCACAGCCCGGGGGAAGAGGGTTAGGGTTTGATGAATGGATGGGAAGGGGGGTTTGGGGAAAGGTTTGACAAAGAAAAACAGTACGCATGGACTCAACAAAAGCAAAGCACAATCTTGGCAGACGACCATGATCTTATCCAATAAATCTATAAAAGGGAAAAAAAGGAAATGCATGCATGATGATGAAGATAACTTGATGGTTAATGAGTAGTACTTACTAACTACTACTAGACAATTAGACAGTACAGGGCAGCAGTATATTCTATGCAATTTGCCTTGCCTGTATGCCCTCAGAGAGACCCAAATTACATGTTGTACCAGGCTTACTTTTAAAGATAGCAAAGAAAATTTAAAAATAGTTGTAGGGATCAATTAGCAAACAAACAACAACACAACACACAGTCGTAATGATTGAAGAGAAAAAAGGAATCAAATTAATTAAAAGACGAATGATGAATGATACTAAAGTTACTGTATTATCCTGGTCAAATTGTGGAGTTGAATCTCGTCATTCCTCTTGGTCCTATCTTCCAGGGACGCTCCGCACATCAATCTTGGGTGCCACTGCCTGCCTGATGCGGATTGGTAAGGTAAGTGTGAGTTGTTTCTCCCAGTATAACACAGGGTAAAGGCCGGCGTGTAAGTGTAGATGGAAAAACAAAAGGGGTATTGAAAAATCAATGAATTAAAAAAAAGCATCAATTACGGTGGAGTCCAAGAAGAGAAGAGAGAACACTTTCAGACTGAGGCGGCTTGGATACATCATGTCTATTCTGTTTACAGCATTAAGCTACAACAACAACAGGACAGAACAGGCCCACGGCACCAGGCCGTGACTCAACCTCCATTTACCTTAAATTTTGACAGAGCCAGACAAAACTCAAAAGGCATATACAGCAACCTAGCATTTTCAAAATTAAGTGACTAAATCAATGCGCCGCTGTCAGTCATATGACTACACTCGACTCCACCACTACATGGACATGTAGGTCTGCTGTGTTTACTTTCTTGTTGAATTGTTGTGTTTACCTTTTATGCCACTTCATGAAACGCAGTTATTCCATCAATCATCTCCGATCCAACTGACTGACTGCGTGCAAAGGTAGTATGGTCATCATCATGGTGTGGTACGTGTTGTCCAACTCCAATTCAGTCTGTAGTAACTAGTCTCCGATTAAGTCCATATTCCATATTAAAAAATTGCAACGGATATTGGCCTGCACCTGCAGTAGTAGGAGTACAATTTGGTTATTAAACAACAAGAAGGGAAACATTGACTGTCACTTGAGTCACTTTCACTTTGTAGATTAACTAGTAGAGTTCGACTTCATGCACAACATCAACACAACAAACAACAGCAATCGCTCAGAGTCAGCAAGCATCCAATGCATGCCATCATTATTACCTGTCTTGCTCTTCTCTTTGGCTGTCAGATAATCAGATGCCTAGTTCTGACAGGTGTGTGTTTTTTTTAACGAGGCAGTGGCCTCATTATTACTCCACATTCATTTTGAGTGTTGGTAGTCGCCGTTTCGGTTTTCGTCTTATTCATCTGTGGCACTTTGTCGCAGTTTAAGTTGGTTCACATGGTCAGCGCTGTGTTGGGCCGTGGCCTGGGTAGCGGTCATTGCTGGGCAATTGAGTTTGCAGAAGTGTCAGCAAGTTTCTTCGAAGAGTCTTGTCTTTCTCTGCCAAGTACCTTCTGTCCTGACAGTGATGAGCTTTGGATGCCTGCCGAGGCTGTAGCCGTCTGACAGTGATGAATTTACTTTTGGATACCTGCCCAAGTTCTGACAGTGAAGAGTTGTGGATGCCTGCAGAGGCGATAGCCTTCGGACAGTGATGAGTTTCGGCTCGGAAACAAAACGGATGATAGCTATAGTCACGTTTCACTTCTTATGGAGGGATTGTTAGAGGCAACATTTCTTGTACTCCAATGTCTGGCTTGATGGAAATGTAATTAGGGCGAGTCAGGAAGATGGAGCAGGACTCTGAGGAGTGGACAGTTAAATGCACAGACGTGCAACTCCAATAGGGAAATAAAAAGAGAAGACGGTGGTGATGGATTTGTTGTGATTTGATTTGAACCAGAAAGACAGATACACAGACAAATAAAGGAAGGAAGAAAGTAACAATTTGAAAGCCTAGTTGTCAGGGAAGAGGAGCTTGTCCTCAAACTCTGGTGGTTCGGCCAGAAGTAGGTCCTGTAACCCACTACTTACGTCATCGAAGTCGCTCTCCTCTTCCTGCTGTGATTCACGTATTTTGTAATCCGGTGGTATAAAGTGCTGATTCATTTTGATCATTGTTAACCTCTCCACGCTTTTGGGCGAGAGACTGGTCCTTTTCAAAGTTACAATGGCACCAGCAGCACTGAAAACACGCTCAGAAGAGACACTTGCGACAGGGGAAGCCAGATACTTTATCCCCAGCCTGCTGTGCACTGTCCATTGGCTTCTTTTCCCATACCAATACACCAATGGGTTTCGATCCATGAAGACCTCTGTTGGGTCATCCAGATAGACCTGGACCGTCCGCTCAATGCTCAGGGGTGCTCCGATGTGCTCAGCCTGTTTTGCCTTTGCATCAGCACTGGACTTACCATACCCCTGCCGTAGAAACCAATCAGTTGCCGATTGTACTGTGGATGATCCTGTTCTTGCTGTTGTTGATGTTATTGGTAGTGTTGGTGTCGGTGACTGCTGGGAGGCAAACGCACTGCCCTCAGGCTCCGAAGTAGAACTTGACTCTGGATGCCCTGTAGTACTTGTTATGGCATAGGGCGGGGGGCCTGTAATTACCAGACGTTCGTTTTCAAAGTCAATGGCTAGCTGAGCTATCGAAGTTTTGTACTTGGCAACATCCACTTCTGAAAAAGGAATTACTGCCTTACTGTTCAGAAATACTTTGTACCGTGGATCCAAAATTGTGGCAGTAATGTAATGTGGATCTGACACAATTTTATTTTGAATCCTTGTATTTTCAGATAAGCGAACAGCTAAGGACTCTGCCAAATGATATACGTCTTGTTTGTCATCCACACCTGCATACGTTTCAGACACCTCCTTCAGCTGTTGCTCTAGCATGTGCAACAATGGGATAGCTTGGCCCATAGTACAGTTCTCCCTGCTGACTTCACGTGTGAAGATCTCAAAAGGAAGTAGCATCTCTGTCAGGCATTTAACGAGGTCCCATTAACCCATCTCAATGGTCATGCCTCTCACAGTAGGATCCCCTAATCTTTGCATGACATAAGCATTGAGTGGTATGTACTGCTCACACAGACGATCAAGCATGTAATAAGTTGAGTTCCAACGTGTTGGCACCTCCTGGATGAGTGCTTTGACTGGCATTTTATGCTCACGTTGAATGACCCTCAGCTGCTTCCGGGCTTTAAAAGAATGGCTGAAATGTGTGCATATTCTTCTGCAGGTGGCCAGTAAGTTGCTGACTTTGTATTCATTTTTCAGAAAGTCTTGAACAACAATGTTAATGCAGTGTGCCAAACACGGGACCCTGAAATAGCGACCATTTTGCATGGCCCTAACTACATTACTGCCATTGTCCGTGGCAACAAAACCAATGTTAAGCCCTCTTGGGCGCAGCCACTCAAAGACCTTGCTGTTAAACTCTTCCAAAATGTTTGCAGCAGTATGAGATTTCTCCATGGCAAACATGGCTACAGTTGCATGTTTGCGAGTGGCATGAAAAATCTCAGCAGCGTCAACACCAGCAGATATCTGTTCTCTAACCCCCGCAAAGAGATCCAGTGTGCAGTGATGCACATGTAATCAGTGGCTTGGCAACTGGTCCACATGTCTGTTGTCAGGTGGATACTATGAACAGCACTCTGCTTCAAGGCTTTTCCAAGCAATTCCAGCACGTCGTGACGTAGTGCTGGAACAGCAACTCTGGCAAAATAGTAGCGGCTGGGAACATGCCATTTTGGGCAGATGGCTGTCACAAATTCCAGAAAACCCACCCCTTCAACAAAAGAAAAAGGGAGAAGGTCCAGTGCTAACATTTTAGCCAGCTTCACATTGTACAAACGTGCTATTGGGTGGTTGCGTTCGTACTGCCCCTCCCCCCCAAACATGCTGATAATGGTAGGCTGCATGGTTTTCCTTTCTCTTAGGCTCAACAACGCACTTTTTTTCATTGCGGTACTCCTTGCTGTCTCAGGCTAACTCTTACTCTTGTGCCACTGAGATGCTGCTGAAGATGTGGGCGACGATAACACTGCACTGCTGGGGACAGGGCTACTTTGTGTAGCACTACCAGAGAGAATGGCTCCCTGTCCTTCCTCTTCCACCGTGATCGGATCTTCTACTCGTTTATCCCCACCAACACCAATGGTTGCAGTTTTTATGCCGCGAAGGTGGTCCTCCCAGCTGATTAAGTGGTGTTTTTTCAGATGGGTTATTTGGCCTCCGGTACCATAGTTTGTATCAAGCTTACCCCGACTAACAGAGGTATTACAAATGGAGCATATAGCAATGTTCTCCTCCTTTTCGCTAACCGTAAAGAAGTCCCAAACTGGGGAGCTTAACTTTTGCCTCCTGCTGGAGATCCCACTTCCAATGCCAGATGAACTGGAGGGTGTGGGTTGAATTTGACTCTGTGTTGTACCACTACCTACTTCTACTGAGGTGGGGGTTGTGCTGAATGTAGGTCACTGCCGGGCCTTTGCTAATGCAAATATGGAAGCTGTAGGTCGTGTTGGTGTTACCTGTGGAGGTATGCGTGCTACATCCCTCGCAGCGATTTTGGATAGGGTAATAATGTTGGTCTCCATCTCCTCGGGGTCGGGAGTGATGTTCGTGATGACTGGCTCATCATCATCATCCTGCTGTTCTACATCAACCTCCACAAGTGTAAGGCTTTCTGGAACCTTCCTTTTCCCTAGCCTGGTCTTGGGACGTGTCTCCCTCTCAGACTCAGTTTGTGGCTTCCAAGTGGCATCTAGATCATCAGAAGGGGGCTTGGCGAAGAACTTGATGGACTAACCCTCCTTTTCCTTGCTGGGGATTTGGAAGACAATGGATCTTCTGAATGAGTGGCTTCCTCTTCTTCTACCTCTGCATGAGGCTCAATTTCCTGAACTGCCCCTACTTCGGGAGGAACAACAACTAATATTGCGGGCGGTGGTTGCGGCTGTTGTTGTTGACCACTTATCTGCTGTGTTTCCTCCTGCGTTGATTGGGTACTACTTTGAGATAGCGATAAGTTTATCTCAGGCTCAGCATCACTGCTTTCCACCATTAGGCTGGCTACCTCTTCCACACTCATGTGCTTGGGCCTGGGTTGGTGGGTTGGGCCCACTGATGCGGAGGTGCTGCCCCCAGCTTGCCCCCCGGACACCGCTGCTGCAGGCGTAATTTTGTTTTCCCTAAAAAAGGTATTGGGCGGCACACCAGACTTAAGTGTCACTTCCTTCTTCTGTTCCTTCTTCTCAATAGCAAATTTCTTGGTACTGGAGGACCTGGTACCTGCTTTCTTTGGGCCCATCTTCTTCAGATGTCAGCAGCACTCAGTTGCACAAGTTGCAGAGATGTCTGGTCAGGTCACACGTCACGTCGTGTACAGCAGCAGGACGTCTGTCTGGCAATACAATGGGCAATGATGACACACCTCCTCCTCAGTCTTTTGTGCACCTAAAAGCAAAAAAGCCAGAAGAACATCAGTCAAACGATAGCACAAATCAAACTAATATAATATATAACTTAGTGTGTGGTTGTCTCAATTATTACATTTTAGAAACTCAGTGAACAACAACAGTGTAGCCATTTATGAGACTTTGACAACAGGGCCAGGGCTTTTCTGGTATACTGTGTACACTCAGGAAGAATAAGAATAGCAAAGAACAAAAACAAAAATGTAGTGGAGCCTGTTTGGCCTAAATTTGTGCATCACGTGGGATGGATGCAGCATCAGGGAGCTGCAGCTGGCAATGGGGATGGATTTGGAAGCAGTAAGACAAGAGGAACAATGGAAAGACATGCAGGCCTATGTGGCAAAAACAGCACACTACTAACTACCACCACAAAATGGCCCCCAGCCACATGGTCACTCACAGGCACAAGGCACGGCAAACAATGAACTCAAGCAGGCCTATATGGCCAGACAAAGGATGCCTGATAAACAACACACACAGCTTTAATGCAAAAACTAAAATCCACATGGCTAAAAACAGGTTGGAAAGTTACACAACAACCACAACAACAACACATACACACGCAAAAAAGGCATTTATTTAACACACCCAAAAAGTGAAATAGACCCCCCAAAAAAAACCACATTTTGCAATTCAATCCAATGCCATCCATGCCCTAAATGATGTTTAAATTCAACAGACAACACAAACAGTTTTTATGCACCCATGATGACTACCTCTCGGCCTACTGGCACACTAGGCCGCAAGCTTGGAGGCCTATGGCAAACGCACAGTGGCTGGTCCCACAAAATGGCCGCCACCACATGGCCAGGCCACCCACAACAACAAGAAAAGGAAGACAAGACAGACAATGCAGGCCTATGGCAAAATCACAATGCCTGGCTTCACAAAATGGCCGCCACCCACATGGCCAGGCCACCCACAATAACAAGAAAGTGAAGACAAAGGACAGGACCAGGAAGTTGGAGGCTCTGGGGAACTTCCTTCCTCTTTAAAAAAAATTGTAAGAAAAATGACTCCTTGCTCACAAAACTACATCTAAATGACAACCTGAGGTGTTTTTTGAGCAAAATGAACAAAATCATCATTTTCGAGAAAGTTTTATGCTGCTCGAGAGATATTCTTCGCCAGATTGTAAATTCTGCGTGTTCGGCATCGCGATCGTCACAAAAAGTCGTTATTGCGCGCAAAAACGCATATTGAGCGCGCGAAGAAGAAAAAAAGTGTAAGGCGCCGTTGACGCGCAGTGCGGAGTTGCCAAAAGTCCGCGAGCTGAACGCCCAGGGTTACCTACTGGCTGAAAAGGCCTATTTATTTAACACACACCAAAAAACTGAAATACCACCCCAAAAAACACATTTTGCAATTCAATCCAATGCCATCCATGCCCTAAAGGATGTTTAAATTCAACAGACAACACAAACAGTTTTTATGCACCCATGATGATGACTACCTCTGGGCCTACTGGCAGACTAGGCCGCAAGCTTGGAGGCCTATGGCAAAAGCACAGTGGCTGGTCCCACAAAATGGCCGCCACCACATGGCCAGGCCACCCACAACAACAAGAAAAGGAACACAAGACAGACAATGCAGGCCTATGGCAAAAGCACAATGCCTGGCTTCACAAAATGGCCGCCACCCACATGGCCAGGCCACCCACAATAACAAGAAAGTGAAGACAAAGGACAGGACCAGGAAGTTGGAGAATCTGGGGAACTTCCTTCCTCTTTAAAAAAGTTGTAAAAAAAAGAAAAATGACTCCTTGCTCACAAAACTACATCTAAATGACAACCTGAGGAGTTTTTTGAGCAAAATGAACAAAATTATCATTTTCGAGAAGGTTTTATGCTGCTCGAGAGATATTCTTCGCCAGATTGTAAATTCTGCATGTTCGGCATCGCGATCGTCACAAAAAGTCGTTATCGCGCGCGCGAAAACGCATATTGAGCGCGCGAAGAAGAAAAAAAGTGTAAGTCCGCGTTGTCGCGCAGTGCGGAGTTGCCAAAAGTCCGCGAGCTGAACGCCCAGGGTTACCTACTGGCTGAAAAGGCCTATTTATTTAACACACACCAAAAAACTGAAATACCACCCCGAAAACCACATTTTGCAATTCAATCCAATGCCATCCATGCCCTAAATGATGTTAAAATTCAACAGAAACAGTTTTTATGCACCCATGATGACTACCTCTGGGCCTACTGGCAGACTAGGCCACAAGCTTAAGCCTATGGCAAAAGCAAGCACACTGCCTTGCTCCACAAAATGGCCGCCACCCACATGGCCAGGCCACCCACAATAACAAGAATGTGAAGACAGACAATCAATGCAGGCCTATGGCAAAAGCACACTGCCTGGATAGCTCCACAAAATGGCCGCTAGCCACCCACGACAAAAAGAAATGGAAGACAGACAATGCAAGCCTATGGCAAAAGCACACTGCCTGCCTTCACAAAATGGCCGCCACCCACATGGCCAGGCCACAACAACAACAAGCATAAGCCAAGGGGAACAAAGAAAAGACATGCAGGCCTATATGGAAAAAGCAGCACACTACTAAACTACCACCACAAAATGGCCCCAAGCCACATGGTCACTCACAGTCACAACAGGCCATGGAAAACAATGAACTTAAGCAGGCCTATAATATGACCAGACAAAGGAGGCCTGCTAAACAACACAGCTTTAATACAAAAATGCAAAAAGGAAAATCCACAGGGCTACGAAAGGTTGGAAAGATACACAACAAGCACACACACACATCCAACAAAGGTATTTATTTATTAACACACACCCAAAAAGTGAAATACAGCCCAATAACCACATTTAGCAATTCAATCCAATGCCATCCATGCCCTACATGATGTTTAAATTCAACAGACACCACAGAAACATGCACCCATGGGTACCTCTTGGCCTACTGGCTGAAATTTCAATCAAAGAAAAACAACTAGGCCCCTACTGAAACTACAGGCCACCCAGGCCATAACAATAAATTTAAAAAACGATGAAAATCCCCAAAAAATGTAGGTACAAACAAGCCCCAATCAAACAAACAAGTACACCAATTCTCCAACTTACTTGTAAAATCTCAAATCCAAAAGTCCTCAAATCCAATTCAATGATATGATGCAGCAGACAGACACAAAAAGTGATCCTTCCAGCTCCAAATCCAAATGAAAGTGAACAGCACATGGACAAAGCACTGGGAGGAGCCTGCTGGACAGGAACAGGAAGTTGGAGACTCAGGGGCACTTCCTTCCTCTTGAAAAAAAAAGTAAAAAAAGAAAAAGGACTCCTTGCACAAAAAACTACAGCCAAATCACAATCTGAGGAGTTTTTTTGAGCAAAATAATCATTTTTGAGAAGGTTTTATGATGCTCGAGAGATATTCTTCGCCAGATTGTAGTTTCTTCGTGTTCGGGATCGCGATCTTACCAACACTGCCGCCGGAAGTCAGATCGCGCGACCGAATGACGTGTTCGCGTTCGCACACTCTCGCTGGATCGTGCGGCCGGATTCCAAATCTCGTGGTGCCCGCGAAAGGATAGGAAATCGCGTCGGCGAACGCAGAATCACGGTAGGTTGTTACCGCGCGCGCGAGAATGCATATTGAGCGCGCAAAGAAGAAAAACAGCTATGCTACGCTGCAAATTGCGTAGTACTCGGTAACTTCACATTCTACACGAATCGCGAAGTTACCGAAACTCCGCAAACTCCGTGAGCGTAGCGTAGTTCACCGCCCAGGGTTACTGGACATATGTGCAGGTTGTCCTCTTCATCATCAATGGTGGGATGTGTGGTGTGCTCTGCAGGGGGTGTTGTTTGTCCCTCTGCAATGTAAAGGGGAGATGCAGGTTAACAGAGTTTCACATGTATGGTGATGATTTGCAGATGTTTACATTCAGACTGCATGCCAATGTACATTGTGACTGTTTGGGGGGAGCTGGCTATTTGATGGCAGTCAGTGTGTTTTTCGACTACATGACGGATGTGTGGTAGTACCCGTACATTATCATCACACAGTGTCAGGCAATGCCAGATGTGAGTGGACAGTTACTACGCACGAGCGGAACCTGTTGTGAGCTATGTCCTGTGGTGCTGGTGTTGCACTTTGTACCACATTGCCGTCATTGCTGATGTTCTGTGATTGCTATGTGTGTGTGCTGCATTGTGGGGGAGTTGCCCCTGCAGCTCTGATTTCGTGTAGCCTTCTCCCTTTGAGGCGGGGTGCCTTTGAATTGTGTGCTTTTCGGGGCCTGATTTGCTTTTAACTTGGGTCATATGTGCTCGCGGATTGTTTTTGTGGCCTGGTGCATTGTTCGTCTGCTGCGTGTATTGTAAGGCATGGGTTGTGGGTGCACGTGGACACGTCGGAGTGTGACCTGCTCCTTTACGGATGTGATCCACACTTGGCTACCTCCATGTTGCTTCGTGGGCCATGTCATTTTTTTGGGGCAGCTGCAATGCTATCGGACATGCAGTGTTACTTGCATAGTCAGTGTGGGTCACAGAGCCACTGCTTTGCTGGATTCAGCACATGTGCACGGGTCGGTTGTGATATTGGTGATAGGGGGGGGTCCCTATGCGCACATTGTGGATGGGGGCCTACTTGGCATTTCTATGTGTGCTGCAGTGTGCCAAGGCAATCAGGGACATGTTCCACGGTCATTGTGGGTGTGCTGTGTGCTACGTGTAATTGTGCATGTGTGCCATTGTGCCCATCTCCCCCCGTCCCCCCCGTGCCTAGTGGTTACTCACCCTGTTGCTGTTGGGTCAGGTCGTATCGTGCTGTGTCCAGGCCCCCCAATCCTGCCACCGTCTCCTCACTGCTGACTGTGGCCACCATTTGCTCCAGCTCATCCAGCTCCTCCTGTGTCGCAGGTCTCCCACCTCCAGTCGCCGTTGCTGCCTCCCTGTTGGCGGCGAGCTTATGTTTGGTCTGACTTTTTAGATCATGCCAGCGCCTCTTGACCTCCTCCAGTGACCTCTTGGACACTCCGACTGCATTGACGTTGGTGAGGATGGCCTGCCATATTTCGGTTTGGGTTGCCAGTGCCTCAGTGGAGGTGCCTAACAGTTGTTGATGGTGTTCGGTCACCCCCGTGACGATGATCTGATCTTCCTGCGGACTGTACCCGGTCTTCCTCTTCCTCTTGTCCTTGCCCTTCCCCGAACGCGGGGTTCCTGAATGGTCCTCTGTAGGACTTGTGGTGTTCGGCTTGTCCTCTGCACTCGGTCCGGGTGCAGCCATGTTGCTACGCAGTTTGAATTGTTTTTGGGCTTTTTTTTTCTTTCTTTTATGGTGCTTTTTCCCGTCGGACGCGTGGGATTTACAGGCCTGTGGCTGGTGTTCGCTGATTTCTGTACCGCGATTGGCCTCATCGCATGATTTCTCGCGTTCGCTTTTCGCATTTTTTCGGCGTGGCATTGATTTTCACGCTGTCATTTGACGCGTTATCTGGTGACTATCTCATGCTACCGCCTTGTTGTGAATTCCAAGTTGACACAGGGTTATTTTCCCGTGATAGGCTGCGATATTGAAAGTTGCGTTACGCTACACTTGCAGTAGTTATCACACGTTCTTGTGAATATACCCCTCAGTTCCCTAAACCTAAGGTTGGAGTAAGGGGTGAGGTTGAGCTCCTCATCCATATTCCCTTTGTTGCTCATTGTTTTTCTAAAGTGGAATTCTTTTTAGAAGACCTACACAAAAAAGATTCTATGTACTTCCCCCCTAACTTCAGTGACTTTTACTTCTTCTAAAATGCCTACAGGGACCTAATTTAAGGCCCAAACAAGACTTTTTGAAATTTGGAAAATAGTCAATTTAAAAAATGAGTTGTACTACAATCCATTTTAGGATTCTTGTCATTTGATCAGAGGTTGACTAAGCTATTGGGACTACATTAACGAAGATTATATTAAAAAAAGCTCAAATGGCTTTCTTACTAATGTTTTTTAGATCATAAGCTCTCTCCGTTCTTTGAGCAATACCTAGATTTAATACCATCTCCCCTTACCAAGAGTCTGTACATACGCTTTCGCCTTGGGACCCTCCCTTTAAGATTGTTTACTCACAAATGGCGTCAGGAACACGATCCTACTATTTGCCTAGTGTGCGGCCTGAGTGACGAAAATGAAGCACACTTTGGGGCCAATTACGATGCACTTCGGAAGCCTACAATCGTCGATTGGAGCCTTCTGAACCACATCGTAATGTGCCAGTCGGATTCCTTTCTGACCGTCTCATTTTGATGGAGGTGTTGGGAAAGGAATCCTGCCGGTCATTCCGGCTGGCTTCCGACAGGCTCTGAGAGCCCGTCCGCCAGTCGGAATGCGTCAAGTAATCTCAAGGGTGGGCCTTTCCGCCTTTGAGATTACGAAGACGGTTTTCGACATGGTTTCCATGCCGGGCTGTCCGACATGGAAAGCATGTCGGAAAGCGTCTTTGGGGGACACCAGCAGGGCCCCCTTGGGTGCACGGCCTCTGGTTGGGGGCCGAGGGGATCCCTGCACCCCATGGCAGGCACCTTGAGGTGCCTGCCACGGGGTGCAGGGATGAACCGCACCTCCCATTTTACTATGGGAGCATGCATTACGGCCGGTTTACGGCCAGAATGCATACTGCCATAGTAAAATGTAGGAATGCGACCGAACAGTGTTCGGTCACATCCTAATGAGACGGTCAGGACCAGGTGTCAGTCGGTCCCATGACCAATGCGGTGTCGGGCGGAAGTGATTCTGCCCGACATCGTAATGAGGGCTATAATGTTTTTCTGTCCTGAGTACCAAAATTCCCGTCGCAAATGGATCCGTCCATTATGCTGAGATATGGGAACATCTAGATACCTGGTAGCTTTTAGGATTTTAAAAACTAATACTCCTCCCAAAATTGTATTCGCTGTGAGTACATTTTTACAGGCAATCTGATACACTGCTCATATTGTCATGGTTGTGCTGTTGTCCTATATCTTATATATATAACCATCTTGGATGCTGTTTGTAGGAAGGTGGAATCTGACTACATGGTTGCCCCCACTTTTTTTTCTGGTGGTTTGATGGTTTTTGACTTAGTTTGGCTGGGAACCTGCTATTCAGGTCCCCAGCCTATCTGCTTTCTCTTATAAATTAATTCCATGTACTTAAGTACACTTCAGATTGGATTCTGGGGTGCCCTTATAAGTCCCTGGTATATGGTATACTATGTACCCAGGGCATAGGTACCCCAGAGGCCTACCAGGGGCTGAAGCATGTATTGTGCCACCCCTGGAAGGCCCTCCAAAATGACACCACAGGACTGCTACTGCAGCCTGGGTAAGGTGGTGCATGCACCCCTTGTAGAGATATAGGTTCCCTATATCTCACCTAACACTGCACATAGAAACCTATCAGTCACCCCTATGGCATGCCTTATCAATCCTGAAGGCAGGGTGCTTGGTTATATGTGAGAGGGTGCCCATGCATGAGCAGAGCCCCTCTGCAGCCCTCGGAATCTCCTACCCGGGGTTGTCTGTGGTGCAGCCTGACCATATACTCTTAAGTGCATTATATCTAAACGATAAATGCTAACTTTGCGATAGCTGCACGGAAACATGTCGTGTTTGGTGTCAAACACCTTGGAATTATACCCCCACACCAGTTCCTGGTGTGGGAGTATGATCCCACCCTTCTAGAGGGAGAGACATGACAGCACCGGTATACCCGGTACCAACTAACCAGAGCCTGGCATCACAAAATGGATGCTGCAGCCACAGACACGAGTCTGGCCTCCTGCTGCTGACCGAAACTCCGGCAAGGGAGGCCTGGACAATAGGTTTCCTGTCTCAGGGAGGTGTTACCACCTCCCAGACAGGCCTTAGTGTATTGGGGTTGGGTGGTGCACTCTCTGAGTGCTTTGAAGTCCTGCACTGGGGGCACATTTGGTGTCCTCGTGCTTACCCCAGTTCAAACCGGTTGTAGGGGCTGCCATCCCCTGCTCTGGCGTGAAACTGGACAAAGGAAATGGGTGTAGCCACCCCTCTTTCCAAACCCTCCCATAGGTGGGTCCCCAGAGTTAGTTCAACCCCTTTTCTTAGTATAAGTAAGGGAACCCTGGCAACAGGACGTTAGATATCCCTGGATGAAACTCTGAAGCTTAATCCTGGACCTTCGACGCTCTACATCAAGATTAGAGGACTGAAGAATCTCCCTTGGGGTCAAGGAGTGACTCCCCTGCTTGGCAGGCACCAACAAAGCATCTGTCTGGTCTGCATCGCTGAAGCTCCCGCCGGACGCCGAAGTCTTTGCATCACCAGAGATAGATTTCCAGACTTCCCCGAGGTTGTCCTGAGTCCCCAGCAAAGCTGAGGCCTGTAGCTGTTGTGGGGAACGTGGAACCGTGACTCCTGGACACCAAGTACATTTGCAAGTGCATCAACTTCCTGACATCTCTTGAAGCTGTGCTTTGGGTTCCTAGTAGCACTAGCCCCGCGCACCAACTGCAGTGAAGATCACTGGCCTACACTCCACGAGTGTCCCGTGGGCCAGCTCCAAGTGCAACCGCTTGAGGCTCCTTTACAATCTCTAGTCCATTGGCTCGTGGGTCCCCACGAAAGCAACTCTTCAAGTGCTTGGGATTTTCTGGTTGCTCCAGACGTGCCCTGACTCACCCTCACTGGGTGAGTCCCTAAGACCTTGCTGGTCTGCACCGCAGCCTTTTCTTCACTCCCCGTGACTTGCCGTTGCCAAGGCTTGTTGGGTCCAATCCGGTCGCCGATACTGCAGCACTCAACAGACTTTGTGGGACAGCTCGAATCCAGCTCCTGGTTGTCGTCGACGCCTCCTGGACCTTGTGGCTGAAGAGTTAAGGCACCTGTCAACTCACCTGAAGCACCCGACATCTGAGGGCATTTGACTATCGTGCCCCTGGTCACTGGCTAGTGACCCAGACCCTGTCCTCTCTGCTTTCAGGTCTTCCTTTTACTCGATCCAGGTTTGGATCGCTCCGTACACTCTTCTTCTCTACGGCAGCAGCACTTTTCCAGAGGTCGCCATTGAAAACGACGACGATTCCCGACACCTTTTAACACGTATGCATCCGGCTTCCCTGGGTGAGGTAACTCGAGTATTTTGGTACTCACGTGGGTGTGGGCCCTAGAAACTCTTAAGTTTTAAGGGGTTAACTGGAAGTCCTCTCCGAAGTGTCCCTTTTCTTTAAAAATCCAACCGCGACTTTCCCCATAGAAGTCAACGGTGGCTCGCGGCTGTGTTCTCACACTGCACGCATCCCCGTGGGTCCCCTGTGTCACTACCTTGGGTGGTTCCTTGGGGTCCAAGCACTTCTACAGGCTCTAGGCCTTGTGTCTAGTTCAGTCGTGGTTCTTATACCACTATTTTAGTATATGGTTTGGTACGCCCCTAGGGCTCAAACGTGTATTGTGCTAAATACTGCTGATATTTGCCTTGTAACTTATGTACTTCGAACTCTAGCCTCATAAAGAGACTAGAGGGGTGTGTTTAAGACTAAATACATATATTTTATATATATACCTGGTGTGGTCCTCTTTCATTTGGTCACTCAAGAGATTATAGACTGGTAAAACAAGCTGCTTTACATTCCTCCAAGACTTAGCCTGAAGGCTGCTCTCCATAGCTACCACTAGGATAGCTTTCAATAAAGGTTGTCTTTAACCTATCATCCATAAGGGGTTGTTTGGACTGGTGCAAGGTGCCCACTATAACTAGTGGACAGCATATGCCAGGCCAACTTCTCACATTGGTGGCCGCGGTGGGATCAGAAGAGAGCAGTTGGCTATAGACAGGGAGTCCCTAGAGCTTCATAGACAAAGAAGAAAGTTGGGACTAGAGTCCCATAGTGGCAGCAACTTCCCTAGTGGTAGGGAAAGGACTTATGACCATAGAAACCTGAGCAAGATTGTCCCTCCCTACCAGAGTGGGGATGACATCCACAAATGGATTACTGCACTGGAAAGGGCCTGTAAAGTTCAGAGGGTTCCCCAGGAGCAGTGGGCAGCAATCTTGTGGCTCTCCTTTGCAGACAAAGGTAGAGACAAGCTCCTCACTGTAAGAGAAGAGGATGCTGACAATTACAAAGTCTTGAAGAGTGCTCTGATAGATGGGTTTGGCCTAACCACTGAACAGTATAGGTTGAAGTTCAGAGACACCCAAAAGGCTCAGACTCAAGACTGGGTTGACTTTGTAGATTGTGCTACTAAGGCTCTGGAAGGTTGGATACATGGCAACAAGGTGCATGACTTTTTAGGATTGTACAATTTGATTATGAGGGAGCAGATCCTTAATAATTGTCAAAACCAGCTTTTACACCAGTACCTGGTGGACTCTGATCTGGCCTCTCCCCAAGAATTGGGAAATAAGGCAGACAAATGGGTAAGAACCAGAGTAAAGACTAAGAATCAGGGTGGTGACCAGAAGAAAGATTCTACCAAGTCCCAAGAGAAAGGTGGGGATAAATCTAAGGATAAATCCACTACAGGGCCCCAAAAGTCCTCTTCTGGGGGTGGGCCCCAAACTCCTTCCTCTCCTGAAAAGAAACCATATTGCCATGTCTGTAAAAAGCCTGGACACTGGAAAACTGATCCCAGTTGCCCCAGGATTGGCAATAAAGAAAATGTTCCTCCAACAAATACTACCACCCCTCCTGGTACTACCAGTAGTAATCCTCCAGTTGGGAGTAGTGCACCAAAAAAGTTAGGTGCTTTTGCAAGAGGAACAGAGGTGGGCCCTAGTTTAGACAGGATCCCCTCAACAGACTCCTCTGACTCTGATGGTGGTATAGGATTTGCCACCTTTACCATGGGTCCCAATGCATTGGGCAGGTACAGACTGGAGCCAATGATTAATGTTCAGAAAGCTGTGGCATTCAGGGACACAGGGGCTAGTGTCACCATGGTGGCAGGGAAACTAGTCCCCCCTCACCAGCTTTTACCTGAGTTTAAATACCAGGTGACCAACATTGATGGTGTCAGAACAGATCACCCCATGGCCATAGTCAATCTCAGCTGGGCAGGGGTCACAGGCCCAAAAAGAGTGGCAGTGTCCCCCAACTTGCCTGTAGATTGCCTGATGGGCAATGATTTGGAACTTTCAGCCTGGGCTGAAGTTGAACACCAAGCCCATCTGAGAATGCTGGGCGTCCCTGAAAGAGTTAGTGGGGCTGTGATGGCCACAGCCCAAGCCCAGGGAAATTTTGGAGAGATGGAGCCTGGAAGAATGGCCCACTCTCCCCCAAAAGAGAGCATAAGGGTTGAAGAAAAGTCTTCCTCCCCCCAGACAGTAGGAAAGGGTCAGCCTCCTCAGGGAACTGATCCTACCCCTAGTGAAGGAACTGCCCCAGAGGTAGTCAGGCCTGGCCTGGCCTGGCCACACCCCTGATGGCAGAGGACCCTTCCAAGGTGGTACCCAGTCTGGAGCAGGTAACCTGCCCCTCTCTACCCTGCCTCAGTCAGCCCAGGGCTGCAGAGGTCAGGAAGGTCAGTGGACCCCACAGGGCCCCCTGTCCAGAGGAACACCCCCATCAGCAGATTAGGGGCACCCAGTCTAGTAGCCCTAGCCAGGTGAAAATTCCTCAACACACTGAGGGATCCCCCATACCTTTGTGTAGGGACCTCCCCCAGAAGGACTCTGTTAGGCAAGGGCAAACCTGGGACCAAAAGGTTCCAAACCTGCCATGTCCCTCCAGTGTTCCATCCAAAGGGACCCAACCCCCAGCTGTAGGCAGCCAAAGGTTGACCCTTAGAGCAAAGTGCAACTCAGTCATGGAAAGAGAGGCATACATGGTGACCAATGATCTGAGGAAGTTGAGACCAACTTTATTAGGGCCTCACTTCCCTAATCAGACACCCCACCAGCCTCCTACTTTACCCAAACACACCACAGGTAGTAATTCCCCATGGTGGAGACACTCTCATACCCTTAGGGTGAGGGATAGCTTAGTGGACCATAAGACAGGGGGTAACCATGCTAGTGCAGGTACTTCCTTATATGGCCACTTAGTCAATAAAGGCTCAACTGGCCAAGGTTAGCCTTATCTCCTTTCGTTTGGGGGTTATGTAGGAAGGTGGAATCTGACTACATGGTTGCCCCCACTTTTTTCTGGTGTTTTGATGGTTTTTGACTTAGTTTGGCTGGGAACCTGCTATTCAGGTCCCCAGCCTATCTGCTTTCTCTTATAAATTAATTCCATGTATTTAAGTACACTTCAGATTGGATTCTGGGGTGCCCTTATAAGTCCCTAGTATATGGTATACTATGTACCCAGGGCATATGTACCCCAGAGGCCTACCAGGGGCTGAAGCATGTATTGTGCCACCCCTGGAAGGCCCTCCAAAATGACACCACAGGACTGCTACTGCAGCCTGGGTAAGGTGGTGCATGCACCCCTTGCAGAGATATAGGTTCCCTATATCTCACCTAACACTGCACATAGAAACCTATCAGTAACCCCTATGGCAGGCCTTATCAATCCTGAAGGCAGGGTGCTTGGTTATATGTGAGAGGGTGCCCATGCATGAGCAGAGCCCCTCTGCAGCCCTCGGAATCTCCTATCAGGGGTTGTCTGTGGTGCAGCTTGACCATATACTCTTAAGTGCATTATATCTAAACGGTAAATGCTAACTTTGGTATGGCTGCACGGAAACATGTCGTGTTTGGTGTCAAACACCTTGGAATCATACCCCCACACCAGTTCCTGGTGTGGGAGTATGATCCCACCCTTCTAGAGGGAGAGACATGACAGCACCGGTATACCCGGTACCAACTAACCAGAGCCTGGCATCATAAAACGGATGCTGCAGCCACAGACACGAGTCTGGCCTCCTGCTGCTGACCGAAACTCCAGCAGGGGAGGCCTGGAAAATAGGTTTCCTGTCTCAGGGAGATGTTACCACCTCCCAGACAGGCCTTAGTGGATTGATGCTGGGTGGTGCACTCTCTGAGTGCTTTGAAGTCCTGCACTGGGGGCACATTTGGTGTCCTCGTGCATACCCCAGTTCAAACCGGTTGCAGGGGCTGCCAGCCCCTGCTCTGGTGCAAAACTAGACAAAGGAAATGGGTGTAGCCACCCCTCTTTCCAAACCCTCCCATAGGTGGGTCCCCAGAGTTAGTCCAACCCCTTTTCTTAGTATAAGTAAGGGAACCCTGGCAACAGGACGTAAGATATCCCTGGACGAAACTCTGAAGCTGAATCCTGGACCTTCGACGCTCTACATCAAGATTAGAGGACTGAAGAATCTCCCTTGGGGTCAAGGAGTGACTCCCCTGCCTGGCAGGCACCAACAAAGCATCTGTCCGGTCTGCATCGCTGAAGCTCCCGCCGGACGCCAAAGTCTTTGCATCACCAGAAGTGGATTTCCAGACTTCCCCAAGGCTGCCCTGAGTCCCCAGCAAAGCTGAGGCCCGTAGCTGTTGGGGGTAACGTGGAATCGTGACCCCTGGACACCAAGCATATTTGCAAGTGCATCAACTTCCTGACATCTCTCGAAGTTGTGCTTTGGGTTCCAAGTAGCCCTAGCCCCGAGCACCAACTGCAGCAAAGATCACTGGCCTACACTCCACGAGTGTCCCGTGGGCCAGCTCCAAGTGCGAACGCTTGAGGCTCCTTTGCAATCTCTAGTCCGTTGGCTAGTGGGTCCCCACGAAGGCAACTCTTCAAGTGCTTGGGCTTTTCTGGTTGCTACAGACTTTCCCTGACTCACCCTTGCTGGGTAAGTCCCTCGTCCCTTGCTGGTCTGCACCGCAGCCTTTTCTTCACTTCCCCGTGACTTGCCGTTGCCAAGGCTTGTTGGGTCCAATCCGGTCGCCGACACCGCAGCACTCGACAAACTTTGTGGGACAGCTCGAATCCAGCTCCTGGTTGTCGTCGATGCCTCCTGGACCTCGTGGCTGAAGAGTCAAGGCACCCGTCAACTCACCTGAAGCACCCGACATCTGAGGGCATTCGACTATCGTGCCCCTGGTCACTGGCTAGTGACCCAGACTCTGTCCCCTCTGCTTTCAGGTCTTCCTTTTACTCGATCCAGGCTTGGATTGCTCCGGACACTCTTCTTCTCCACGGCAGCAGCACTTTTCCAGAGGTCGTCATTGAAAACGACGACGATTCCCGACACCTTTTAACATGTATGCACCCGGCTTCCCTGGGTGAGGTAACTCGAGTATTTCGGTACTCACGTGGGTGTGGGCCCTAGAAACTCTTAAGTTTTAAGGGGTTAACTGGAAGTCCTCTCCGAAGTGTCCCTTTTCTTTAAAAATCCAACTGCGACTTTCCCCATAGAAGTCAACGGTGGCTCGCGGCTGTGTTCTCACACTGCACGCGTCCCCCGTGGGTCCCCTGTGTCACTACCTTGGGTGGTTCCTTGGGGTCCAAGCACTTCTACAGGCTCTAGGCCTTGTGTCTAGTTCAGTCGTGGTTCTTATACCACTATTTTAGTATATGGTTTGGTACGCCCCTAGGTCTCAAACGTGTATTGTGCTAAATACTGCTGATATTCGCCTTGTAACTTATGTACTTCGAACTCTAGCCTCATAAAGAGACTAGAGGGGTGTGTTTAAGACTAAATACATATATTTTATATATATACCTGGTGTGGTCCTCTTTCATTTGGTCATCAAGAGATTATAGACTGGTAAAACAAGCTGCTTTAAATTCCTCCAAGACTTAGCCTGAAGGCTGCTCTCCATAGCTACCACTAGGATAGCTTTCAATAAAGGTTGTCTTTAACCTATCATCCATAAGGGGTTGTTTGGACTGGTGCAAATTGCCCACTATAACTAGTGGACAGCATATGCCAGGCCAATTTCTCACACTGTTATTGATGTACCTTCCTGCTTTGAAACTGGAGCATGCGGTTTGCACAGGCTATATATTAGGATACAATTATAAGGCTGCAGATTTTCCACTATGTCTGGGCTGTGATGTAGCATGAATTGAATTGAATTGCACACCTGCTGTTTTTATGTACTATTTTAATAATTATTTGTAACCTTTATTGTGTATGTATACTTGATGGTGTACGACAAACCAAATAAAGAATTATCAATATTATTATTATAGACATCCTTTTTAGGTACACTGAAGCTAATTTTTAAAAAGTTAATATCTTCAAAACAAAAGTGGTACGATTCAGGGGAAGGAAACATCATATCCACTTTGACTGGAAATTGGGTGGGAAGCCTGTGGAGTTAGTAAAAGCGTATTGTTACCTGGGGAGAGTATTCACACAGACACTCGAAACCACTTCCCATTTTCAGCACATGGAACTCAAGGCTGCAGCCCACACAAGTGCCCTGAAGAGATTTTATTCTTCAACTGGAAAGAGACATTTCCATTCACTCCTCGAAATCTATTGTGCTAAAATTCCTTCTAATTTGTCATATGCATTAGAATATATTCCCATAAACAAATGGCATATCCTGACTATGAATGTAGGGAAATTACTCTGTAAAATAACCACAATGAGCCAAGCTACACCGACTCAAGCACTTCGCTTAGAGCTTTCATTAGCTAGTGCTTATACAAGAGCCTTGGCCAACGTAATTAGTTGGGTATTACATGCGGGAGACAATTCTTTGAGAGCTCTCCTAAAGCACGAAACATTTAAGGTCGTAACAAGTAATTATATTTTTAATGAATATCTCGCGATAGCTATAGAGTACTTCAAATGCACTATAAAACTCCTACAGTCTTGGTCATCCGCACACTTGAAGGTATTTTTAAAAATATGAATCCGCCCCTAAGTTTTGACCTAGACATTGCACATTGTTCTCAGCTATTACACTATAGGTCTTTTACAGCTGCTCTAGAGTATAACACTTACCAAAAATATTTGAGGTTTACTCTAGAACATAGCGTTCGACGCTGCATTATTATGCTTCGTTTAGGGATTTTACTTCTAAATGCCTACACTAAACAGTGGGACGATACAAGAGATAAGACAGGATTATGCAAGCTATGTAGAGTAGGAGTGCAATATATGCCCATGTGTTATATATCTGCCCCAGTGATGCCCTGGGTGAAGCCAGGCATCGTATATATAACCTATATATTTTAAATACAATCTATTTACAATCAATGATCTGATTGCCTTAGTTAGCTTGCCCCCAAATTAATTTGTCTGTTATAATTTGTCTAAATTTTTGAAATCTTTTTTATCATTGTTTTAAAAAGAAATCATATATATCGCCGTTATATTTATAATAATAAATTGATTTTGTACTCATTTCAAATTGTTGATCTCTGAAGAGGTCTAAATCAATAAAATTGAATTGAAATTGAATTGAGGGGAAACAGCTGAACAATCAAAGAAACTTCTGCATTTATGTGAAAGCCAAGATAATCAATTATTGTATCCAGCCAAAGGCCGCCTGCAAGCTCTGAAGGTCAGGAGGCATGTGTTGAGATGTCACCCGCGCCCTGAATAATCATCATCTCGTAGACACTTACGAGCCATTATCATAGCTTATCACCATGCATGCATCAGAGTTCTTCACTTCTCTAGATTAATATTACAAAGAAATACATTTATAAGGCATGCCCCACAAAGGAGACATTATAAAAGCTTTCAACACCTAAATATTGCCTTAACAGTGCAATGTAACTGATCCAGTCACAGCAAAACCAACATTAACTAATACATAAATTAACCATATGTTTGTGTTGAAGAACTGTACCACAATATTTATGGAGAACACAGAGGATTACATTGGCTACTTTACATTACTTATTCAAGATGTTGTTACATCTGCAAGCACTGGTGGAAGCATCTTGCAGTTTACAGAGAGAGGAGAGCATGATTCATAAAATCATGGATAATACAGGCAAGCATTACCAGGCGGCGTGAGTAGCATGGACTGGGTGCAGTGACCCCTCACATATAGGGTATACAATACAATACAATACATATAGGGTATGTAGTATGTAGTGCTACTGTCTGCACAGTCCTGGGTATACTAGATAACACTGTGTGGTAGATAGAATACACCGGACAAGTAGAAGATTTCTTTAGAAGAACGGTTTTATTCACAGGTAAGTTCTTCAGCCACGGCCAGGAGCGTCGCACCCTCAGAGACTCGGTCAGCAACTGCCAGTCACCGCTCGAATCCCCAAGGATGCACACTCCACGCGCGAGGACCGAATGTCAGTACATCAGGGGCATGCCCACATGTTACACACTAATACTTAACTCACTACATCACCTCCCCCCTATATAAACACAAATATAAATTTCAGAATTAACATGTAATGAAATCCTTAAATCTCGAAGGTAACTTTCTAACACGACCTCCCCGAGACCGACCTACATTACTTTCTAAATCATTGGACACAGGAGCGTTACTTGGCAACCAATTTTGCTCCCTTGAGGGTTCTTGTCTTTCTTGATTATTTAACCAATAAGACCAATCAAGTTCACCTTCCGCCACTGAAGCTTTCTTGTTCCTAATTAAATCCGATTGGGCCTTACTAACTTTAATCAACTGTCTTTTGTTCCACCATCCCTTATCTTGGAGAAACGCTGCACCTCTGCTGACTTTACAAACTAGAACAGGACTCGAAAAGATGGACTCTCCTTTTCTTACTTTAAATGGTTTTTTAAATAAAACCCAATCACCCACCGCAATTTCAACATTGGTGGAAGAACACCCTCCGTCAAATTTCTTTTTCATTTTCTCCTGGCTTACCCTCACTTTACTTGTCAGATCTTTACGACTGGTGTCAACACCTGTTAGCTTACCACTATCTAACCAAGACGGCAGCAAGGTTGTGTTAGCCTTTCTGCCTCTCAGGAGCTCGAAAGGGGTGATACCTGTGGTACAGTGTGGAGAAGTATTATAACTCCACACTTTTTTTTCCAAAAATGATTTAACGTAATGACCAGCGGCCAGCGCTGTCTGAATCCCCTCTTTAAGTACTTTGTTGCCCCTTTCCACTAGCCCGTTGGAAGCTGGTGAATACCTGGCTACCCTCAGATGTCTGACATCATGGTTCATCAAGAATGAACACATCTTTTCCGAAACAAAGTGAGTCCCATTATCCGTAACCAGGGATCTAGGGGCTCCCTCCAAGGTAAATACTTTGCTCAGGAAAGAAATAGTGTTATCAGTGGTAGGGGCGTCCACAAATCTATAATACATCCACTTAGAATGGTAATCAACCGCTAGAATCAAAAATCTAGAAGACTCATTAAGGATATTATATGGACCAGAAAAATCCAGTCCCACCTTTTCCCAAGGTTCCTCCGGGAAGTCTGTGGGATGTAGGGGTACCCTCGGGAGTTTCCAATGTTTGTCCGAGAGCAAACATTCCTCGCATCCATCCACCATACCTTTCACTTTGGCATCTAAGGCAGGCCACCAATAATCCAATTTGATCTTCATGCAAGTCTTAGCTACCCCAAGGTGCCCCTCATGAGCGATCTTGACTAAAACATTTCTTAAAGAACTTGGGGGTATAAATTTATCGCCTCGTAAAACTAGACCATCCTTGACAGAAATTTCATCAGCTACTAATGACAGATTTCTTAGTTCACCTGACAAATTCCTAGCATCATGCCATTTAGATGAAGAATACTCTATAACTTTTGACAAAATGGCATCGTTGATACATGCCGTTTTCCATTCTGACTCTGAAATAACAGTATTACAGTTTTCAATTGCATCATGGACAGCGACACATTCTACTTCATCCTCCTCAACATCATCCTCATCGTCTTTTTCCATTAGCATCCTTGATAAACAGTCCGCTTGAAAATTCTTACCCCCTTGAATATGCTTCATGCTAAAATTATATTCCTGTAACTTAGAAATTAAGCGAGTCAATCTTGCTGACATGTTATTACTAGGGGTTTACAAAAAATGAACGTAAGTGGCTTGTGATCAGTAAAAATTTCGAATTTTCGCCCCCAAATATGCATCTTAAATTTCTGGGCTGCCCAGACACATGCCAAGGTTTCTCGTTCAATAGTACTATAATTTTTCTCAAAAGATTTCAGTGATCTGGAAGCAAACGCTACTGTTTGATCCTTACCGTTAACTCTCTGACTTAGGACTGCTCCCAGACCACTCATGCTAGCATCAACTGTGATGACTGACGGTGAATCATCACGGAAAGCATGTAATGCTTGAGCTGAAATTATTAGATCTTTCACTTTGGCAAACACCCCATCAAGATCTTGTGACCAAACGAATTTCTGCCCTTTTTTTAATAACATTCTAAGGGGCTCCACCAACTGTGCATAGTTGCATACGAACCTTGCGTAGTATTCAGCGAGGCCCAAAAAAGAGCGAAGAGTATCTTTGTCTGAAGGAGGTTTTGCCTCCTTTAGAGCCCTGACCACAGAAGATTTCGGAGTAATGCCCTTAAAAGACACTGTGTGTCCCAGGTAATCTAGTTCTTTCACTCCAAATTTGCACTTATCTGCTCTTACAGTCATACCGTATTTGCCTAGGGCAGATAATACCTTTCTCAACAGCACAACGTGTTCATCTGGATCCTTTGAAAAAATCAGTATATCGTCCAGATATGTTTGAACGCCTTTTATCCCTTTAAACATCGTATCCATCAATCTTTGGAAAACACTAGCTGCGGATGCTAGTCCAAAGGGAAGTCTCAGGAATTTATAGGCACCAAAAGGTGTAACAAATGTTGTTAGTTCCTGAGACTCCGCAGCTAGTGGGATTTGATGATAGGCGGACTTAAGGTCGATTAGAGAGAACCACTGGGCGCCCCCCAAATTTGCCAGTAGATCATGAATCTTGGGGAGGGGATGGCAGTCTACTACGATCCTTTTATTAAGGCCTCTCAAATCCGCACAGAGCCTAATTTCGCCTGTCTTTTTGCGAGCGACCACAATGGGGGCCACCCACTGTGAAGACTCAGTGGGTTGGATTATACCCTGTGAACACAAATCCTCCAACATTTTTCTTAACTCTTCTCTAGCACTCAAGGGGACCGGCCTGACCTTATGAACCACAGGGATTGCATTAGGTAACAACCTGATTTTGTGTTTGAACTCATTCACACAACCGATTTGCTCACTGAACACTGACTTAAATTCTGAGGTCAAGCTTTTTAAATCTAAAGTTAGGTCATCCAGACTACAAACAGGAATTTCCCTAACCCTTATAGGGTTTACATCCCCTGGGACTAAGTACAAACCCAAACGTGCCAGATCTTTCCAGCCCACAATGTTTTTTCCCTTAATTGCAACATAGACTTTAGTATTAATTTTTCTTTCTAAAATTATGACATCCGACATAAAAAATCCCAACATGTCTATGTCCTTCTCGCCAAAGGCCTTTGGATTGACATCGGATTTCGCCAGTGGAACAGTTCTTCCCCATTTCTCAAAAAAATAAGAGTCACGCAGAATTGTAATTGGGGACCCTGAGTCCGCCATAACGCTGGTTTCTTTACCATCAATTAGTGCATTACATAAGGGACCCTTAATCTCCAAGGGATCCTTTGTGTAATCCACTGTCAGGAGTAGATTATCCAAAGATTCTGCACAGTAATTCGTTCCAACGTCAACACTTCGAACTGAGACTGGTTTCCTGCGGCCTCTGCAGAGTTTTTGAAAATGACCCATTCTTTTACAGATAGAGCAACGTTTGCCTAAAGCGGGACACCCTTGAAAATTTCCGATGTGCATTTTTGACCCACATCTGTAACAATATGGTTGATAACTACTTTGGGAAGTCTTTGGCCCTCTGTCTCTTGAACCTACAGCCAACAAATCTTCTTCGTAAGCTTCCGTCGATTCAGAAATAGCATTCACTTTAGGCATAGGGTTAGCTTGCATTACTTTAGTAGAAATTGTCGAGCGTTCTATACTTAAAGCCATGTATATTACTTCGGAAAGTGAGGGATTTTTACAACCTAAAATCCTTTCTTTTATTTTCTGAGATGCACAATTGAAGACAAACTGATCACGAATGATGTCATCTGATAAAGGACCGAACCCACAAGTAGTAGCTAGAACCCTCAATGCTGAAATATACTCCTCCACCTTTTCTTCTTCGAACTGTTTACGCTTGTAGAACTTGTGCCTTTCTAACATTTATGTTAGGCGATTCCGAGAATTGCTTCTTAAGTCTAGCTATGGCCTCCAAATAAGTGTTCCATTGCCCGTCTCCCGATTGACCGGTAGGAGGAGGGATAGGAGGTATACTTTGAAAAATGCGCTGTGCTGCCAGACCTAAACTGCCGAAAAGCAGGGCGAACTTACGAGCTGGTGAATATTCAGCAGCATCAATAGCCACTAAGTGGTTTTCGAATAAACAGAACCACTCATGCCAAGGTAAACCCGGTTTGCCAGGTTTCGCTAGAAAAGGAGGAGGCTGAGTAATTTGGTTGAGAGTAGCCATAACTAATAGAAGAGTGAGCAACTGGTGGGAGTTACCAGCTTAGATTGGCAGAATGTGTGAAGAGATCATTTTATATATTAGTATAAAACAAAAGGAAAAAAAAAAAAAAATTTTTTTTATAATGATAAGGTGTGCGTATCACCGTGACACGCAATTGAAGGATCTAATACAGGAACAGACACCAAATAATCCGATGAAGGTGTGCGTGTCACCGTGGCTTGAAATTAGATGAAAGCCCAGCCTTGTAACGCACTGAATTGCCCCAAGCCAAATGGATCTCGCGCGGGTACAGTGCAGCTTAAGGAAGCACTCTTCCGCTTGCGAGACCAACGTTCTATGCTTTTGTTCTCCGCCTCTTTGCCGTGACGCGCTGAATCTGCGCGTGAGCCTGTAGCGCGCTCCACCTCTTTGTAGCGCGCTCCACCTCTTTGTAGTGACGCGGTGAATCTGCGCGTGGGAGTGTAGCGCGTGCGCCGTGCTCAGCTTGACGGCGCGCGGTCCAATGAGTGAGGGTAACGCTGCCCTGGCCGATAGTCAAAATCGCCGATTAAAAATTAAATTGTCCTACCAGCTGTCGCTTGAGCGTCCTGTAAGCTCCGTCGATCACGGCTCACTAGTACACACTTCGGACGTTGAGCTGGATTTAAGGAATACTGCGTGGAATTCGCCGAAATATCCGCTGTTTGTGGCTGAAGACGGAGTTCCCAATCGTCGCCAATATGTGGTAGATAGAATACACCGGACAAGTAGAAGATTTCTTTAGAAGAACGGTTTTATTCACAGGTAAGTTCTTCAGCCACGGCCAGGAGCGTCGCACCCTCAGAGACTCGGTCAGCAACTGCCAGTCACCGATCGAATCCCCAAGGATGCACACTCCACGCGCGAGGACCGAATGTCAGTACATCAGGGGCATGCCCACATGTTACACACAAATACTTAACTCACTACACACTGATAGGTCAAACTCCGTAGATGTACTTGTCAATGGACGGATTTATGAATTAATGACACATTGATATGCATAGGGTTATGTTATAATCTTATACAGTGGTACATTCCCCTACCCCCTCACCCTGCCCCTCTTGGTATGTGCCTAGTTATTGTTGTGAACATTCCACAGCTGACTCCAGCTGACTGGAATCTGTGATGGTGAAAGGTATGAATAAAGAAGACTCCTTAAACTACCTATGTTTTGTCTTCCTTTGCAACATTGGCGACGATCCACTGTGTGGGGATGGTTCACCATCACCCCCAACGCGTTCTCCAGTGCCAGCTGTACACTTCAACCTTACTACTGGTTAATTTGTGAGTACTACCTTTACCTCACGTCCTGTGCTGCTGCTCCTCAGCGCTGCTCCTTGCTTCCTCTGCTGCCCTCTGACTTTTGGCACTTCGTTCTCTGTGGGTGACAGCGTGGGAGTTTCTTCACTGTCTGGACAGTGTTCAATTTCCCTTCAGCCTGCTTTCCTCTCAGCAGCTGCCACAGGCACTTATTTGGTTGATATCTGTGGCGTGTTTAGGCAAGTTGTGTTGCTGCCTTTATTTCTATGTTTCAGCCGCTGCCCGTAGCCTTACGTTTCAACCTTTTTTTGCGGGGGAATGCCCAACCTTCATACATTATACCTGACGCAGGTATAATGTAGCACAGGGATTTACAAAGTGACGCATCTGCTTAGATGTGGCATAGTTAATCCATCATCATTCTGATAGATTTCACTGCACCACGTCTATGGCCTTAGTGGAAAGAGCCATTTGCTGAACTTCTCCCCCTCCTTTGGTAAATATATTCGCCACATCCTTCATTTGATCCATATGTTCACGCCTCATGGGTGTCATATTGTGTCCTGTGCTCATACTCTGGAGTAAAAGGCCCGGTGTAACCTGAGGAATTTGAAATGCAAACAGCAGCCCGTGGGAGCTGAGGCAGAACAAATCAGCTTTTTATCGAGGGACAACCACTCTGTGCCTACCGGTTTTCTGGTTGGGTGGGGTCGGGTGGTTCAGAACTCATGACATGAGCATGCTTTTAGGTGCTTCGTTATATGTAGACAATGGCGTTAGAAGCACTTACATTAAAAGTGATTAGATGATTAACATCTGTCAACATGACCATTTCAACTGCAGCCGGAAGTAGGTCAGCGCTTCTTATGGGATCCCGGCCCCTGTGTGTATGCCAAACAATGAGCTTGGACTGCAATGGGTATTTGTTTCTATTGGCATATATGTTTAGTGTAACATATTGTGTTCACCAAAATTGCTTTACATTTGGAGGGGGTGCTTTGTTTTGGGCAGAACAGCAGCCACCGCTCTTCACAAAGGAGTAACAGCTCATCATGTGCGGGCGCTTGTTTACATAAGCTATCAAACCACAGACAGTAGCTCGTGCCGAGGAGACAGATAGCCAGAGGTCATCCGGAGAGTTTTAATTTTATCATTGTACCGACGCAGCGAGGCCTGCCAGTGTAACAAGGAATCCATGTTTCCATCATGTGATAAGCCCCTGCCCGCATGGAGATTCTGTGTAGGGATACACTGGTTAAGTTTGGCAAAGAGAATAGCTTCTGTAAATCACGCCACTTCCCTCATTGGAAACACAGAAAGATGATGGACGTAGTGCTGAAATTTTTCAGACACTCACCCCAAGTCACAGATCTGGGTTTAATCCATCATCATTTTCTGCTCGCTAAGCCAACCCCAGTTTGGACCCAGCCATATTCAAATCAGTCTTGACCATGTGCCTCATGGGAACAGTCCAGCCCGGACTGCCAGGCCAGGTCCTCCCTAGACCGGAAACAAGCATCCTGGGAGCGGTTTTGGAGTTTCACTCCTCATCAGCCAGGCTAGCTTGAGTCCAGTCTCAAAGTGAGCAAGGGACCCTCGTCAACAGGGTCAAGACTGATTTGCATATGGCTGGGTCTGAACTGGGTTGGGGAAGTGAGCTAAAGAACGATGATGGAATCAACCCAGATCTGTGACTGGGGGTGAGTGTCTGAAAAATTTCAGCACTCCGTCCATCAACTACTTCTGTTTACTTCCCTCATTGGAGGCAAAGTGCCACGCACACTACTCATGAAAAGAATTGTTGTAACTTACTGTAGGGACATCCAACTTACTTTGCATGTGTGGTTTGCATTTTAATTCCAAAAACAGTGGTGGGCTTTCTGAGTTACTGTAACAGAAGGTCACATTGGTGAAGCTGCTGGTCCCCATCTGCAGAAACATGCAATGGCAAGGTTAGACAGCCAAAAAAAAGGTTTTAAGAAGCCATAATCTTTTTTTATTTGGATTTAGCCAGGAATGGCTTATTTAATAGAAGGGGGTGGGCATGAAAGCATCTTGCAATACAATTAGCACTTCACTGTAATTAAATAGCCGAGGCTTTGCTATACTGCAGAGGCATAGCCTTGATATTAGCTCGCACCTTATCCTTAAATTTTGTTCTTAACAGGCATAGTGTCTCAAGTATCGATGTCGTGGATACACAAGTGTGTGAGCCCCAGGGTAATGGAGAACAGAGAAGGCAACTGCCCCAGTAACTGTCAACAGTCACTCTGCTGCTCTAGGGTCAGAGTAGGAGAGAGGTTAACACTATCTACTGACCCATTGTGCTCCTGGGTAGACAGGAGGTCAGGAAGAGGCTTACTATCCTCTCCACTCCATTATCTGCCACCAGGAGCATGCTGACTTCAGACCTTTCAAAGAGTGTTTGATGCGGTTTATGTGGAGCACCTATAGGTGATTTCTAGGTGTCTTGAGGTCCACCGTGTAGGTCCCTTTCTAATCATTCACTTCATATGGACCTGTCGAACAGCCTTGGAAAGCTCTGTGCTCAACAGGCTCCATGACTCACACCTTATGGCCAGGCTGAAACTCCACCAGAGTGGCATTCTGGTCATACTAGAGTTTCATCACTTCTTGATTGGCCTCAAGGTTGTATTTAGCCTTTTTCCAGAAGCACTGCATCTGGTTAGCAAGAGCCCACAGAGAAGCTCAAATGGGCTAAACCGAACCCCCTTTTGTGGTATCTCCCTGTAAGCAAATGGCATGGCAAAAGGACGTCCACTTCTGCTTCATGGGCTCAGGCACGGCCATTATTATGCCCGTCAAGGTCTTGTTGCATCTTTCAACAAGCCCGTTTGCTTGGGGGTGACAGGGTGTTGAGAACATGTAGGTTATCCCACACAGCAATGCCGGGAGACGCAGACCCAAGTAGGTGAGGCAATGGGGCAGGACCTTTGATGAAAGTCTGACTACAAGGCTACCCCCCTTTATCCGCAGTCCCTTGAGACGTTCTAGAACCTTCGCAAGAGGGCGGACATGAAACCAATCGGTACTAGATGAAAGATAAGTATTCTACTTACCGAATCTTATGAGTGCAGATTTCTGCACTCCATATTGAAATATGGGATAGTACCTACGTAAAGAACCAGGGAGGGAAATACATTTGCCCTGAAGAAAGTCCAGGACCCCTTTGGGCCTTTAAAAGTGCTGAAAATTGTTGGCATTAGGGTCATAGGACCATTACCTCCCTGCGACCCCCTTTTCTCATTTTTAATATCCCCTACGACTCAGCGAACAAAGGGATACCTGAAGTTGGAGGAAGATTTTTAATCTTTAAACCCCCTGGCCTATTTCGATTAAGTGCTCCCTGAAATACGGTCAAGCCCACCCTGACCTTTAGGAGTCAGGGTGAACCCGATGATGAAGCATGACACTACTAGAGTGTGTGAGGGTTATTTAACAAAAAATAATTACTTCCTTCCCCACGCCTGAGCGGTTGGTGCCTCGAGAGTTGAGAATAGTGCCCGACCAACTCCATACCAGGTGGGAAACCATTGTGGATCAGTACCCCACACTCATCCCACATGGACTTCACCTACGCTGACATGAAGTTAGTGACCCTGTCAGTCACCACTTCCTTGGGGAACCGTACACAAATAAAATCCCCTTCAGGGCCATAGCCACCGCAGCTGCAGTCACCGACCGCAAAGGGATGACCTCTGGGTACCGTGTGTCGTGGTCCATGAAGAGTAGGATGAACCTGTTGCCTAAGGCTGTCTTGGGGTCCAAGGGACCAACGATGTTAATGCCCACCCTTTCAAAGGGAGTGTCAGCAACAGGCCAGGGAACCAGGGGAGCTTTCAGATTTTTCCCTGATTTCACTGTGGCCTTGCAGGTGGGACTGGACCTGCAGAATGCGGCTGAGGCTGTCTTCATGCAGAGCCAATAGAAGGGCGGAACAACACTGGCAAAGGTTATGTCCTGCCCTCGATGTCCTGACAGGGGCATGTCATGAGCCAGCCCCCAGAAGGAAGGCCCTGTAACACTGGGAGACCACTAGTACACTTGTTGGCACAAGTTCAGGAACCTTAGGCTCACTGTATAGGAGGTCACTCTCCCAATAAATAGGGTGATCTACAGAGGTATCACCTGCTGCCTGGGCCTTAGCTTGCTGCCTTAAGTCCTCTAGAGTGGGGCATTCTTTCCTCACTTAGCAGGATTCTTCCCTGTAGGTCCATCCTCAACCTGCCATCCAGCAAGCTCAGGCTGGTCTCCCTGAGCAACAATGTCTTCTCCGGTAGGCTCCGGGATGACCTCCCCAGGTGCCCCATCAACCTGGACCATGGGAACTTCAGGGATTGGTTTTCCCTTCTTGGCAGCATCCTGGGCTATTCTTCCAGGCTTCCTTGACTCCCTCCTTGGACAGACATGAACCTTGTGGTCATACAGACTCATTCAGACAAGCCTAACATCTCTTGGTGTGACTTGAGCTCCACTTCCTTCTAGACAGTGTGCTGTAGGCCATTGCCCAACAGACAATCTATAGGCATGGCAGGTCTCACAGCTACTTTTAGAGAACCTGATACCCCCCACTCAACAGGAACCAGAGCCACTGGGTAGTGACTCTTATGGTTGTCTGCAACTATGACCTGGATGAATGTCTTAGGGGTGACCTGCTCGGAGGACATCAGATGACACCTCACAGTAGTCATACTGGCTCCTTTGTCTCTGAGAGCCCCCACTCTTAGCCCACTAATGGTGACCACTGCCTGTACTTACAAGTATTGCTAGGCACATGGGCCTTTGGTAACATCCTTTTATACCCTAGGGACACTAACGTAACCTTTGATCTCTCGCCCATGCTAACTGGGACCACCTCCTCCCTAGGCGATACACTGACCAACCCATGTGTCTATACACCGGTGGGGAGCTGTGCCCTTTAGAAACATTTGGTGTCCTCTTTGAAGTGCCCATATTTGCAACACTCAGTACACTGGGGGACGAATCTCCCTGTTTGTCAAAGAACCACTTCCATTTAGGCACAGAGCAGGGGTGGTTACTGTTGCTCCATTGGGAATTATTTTGGGGGCCTTTAAAGAACTTATTTTTAAGTTTTTCTCCCCCCTCTTTCTTCTGGTGGGATCCCTGACCACCCTTATGGTGAACCCCCGATACCTTTTTGGAGATTTACACAGGTAGAGAGGCAAATAACTAGGAATTTCGACAGTAATTACAACTTAATGTCAGCATTACGACACATAAAAATATGATGCGAGAGGTCCAATGTTCTTTATAAGCATCTTATGCTTCTTTTATTCATTCTGTATGAATCAATACAGTTTGACACAGCTAACGCATTTCGCCCACAATACAGGCTTCTTCAGGGCTGTGAACATGACAAACAACACTGTCAAACATCAGACAATGAACGTAGACATCAAACAAGTACTCACATGTATATACAGATACACAGTCACAAATCCAATTTAAAAAAAATTAAATTACAGTGCAAACATAAATACACAAAAACACTTTATTAACTTCAACAGTACTTAGTTTGGATGTTATACATAAATTCATGAACTAATGTACTTTATTAAACACAGAGAGTAACAAACCATACATTGGCAAGGACCCCCCTAAATTGAAACACGTTAAATAGTAGGGGATACCCTGTAACTAAAATAGAATTCTGGTATATTATCTCTTATACATTTTATGTGCACATGGAATACATAAAACCAGAAACACAGCTAAAGGAGAGACTGGTACCTCAATTGCTAAAGGTCATAGAGCACAAGGCATTCCCCTTTCTGGACACTCTGGTGCTGACCCACAGGTCTGCCTCTTTGCACGCTCCCTGGGATCAGGGAGCTTAATAAAAATCAGTTGCTGGCACAGCTTTGTTAAACAGATATGTAAAGTGCTCTCTCAGTATCAGGTTAAACAACCCAGTAAAATCATCAACGTTGTTGCCCCACACCCAACCATTCAGTGCCTTGCTGGCGTAATCATGAAAATCCACCCAAGACTGGTTCTGCATCTTTTGGCTAGCCCTGAATCTAATAAGGTACTTCTTCGGGGTCAGTCGAATTTCCTAACAAGGATGGTTTTCATTAGGGTGTACTTCATCTGGTCCCCCATCTCCAGTGTAATTAAGGTATCCCTCCCATTGTAGGCGTGCGTTTCCAGAGTGATGCCTCCAAATATTCTTCTGGTACCCGCTGCATCTTGAGGGCCACCTCATAGGCAGAAAACCACTTGTCAGTGTCATACAATATCACAAAGCTGGACACCTTTAGATCTTTAGATATGTGGACTTTCCTGTCCCCCTCAGACACTGTAGGTATGCTGCTACCATTGTTGCTGGACTCATTTTGTTTGACTCTGATGTCCAGATCTTTGAGACTTTGTTCATGGGCCATTCTCCTTTCTTAAATGGCTAATATATTTTCCTCCATCTTAAGTTTGGCCATCTCCAGCTTAAACTCCTATTCAGCCCTCCTATCTGCCAGCTCCTCTGAGGACAAACCTTGGGAGGACACAATACTTTCCGCTCTGGGAGGGATATCCAATTCTGGAGGCAACACATACCCCTTCCCTGTGTGCTGCATCTCAGGACCTGCATCCAGGTCATCTCATTGCCCCTCCATATCATCTTTCTCATCTTGGTCATCTGGTGCTATCAGCAACTGATGAACCTCCACCAATGCCCTCAGAGCTTTCTGAAGCACCAACATTTTAGTGCCCTTTTTGGTTAGGAGTCCACGTTCCTTAGAGAACTCCTTGAGCTCAAACACAGTGCAGCGCCTAAGGTTGATGAGCTCAAATTCCATTGCTGTATGTATGGTCACAGACAGGTACAATGAGAGTGAATTTGGAAAAAGCATAAAATGTCAATCAAGGGGAATTTACAAAAGACAAATTGTTTTCAAATGATTCACTTGGGATTTTTAGTGTCATACAAAATTCCTGTATGGCACCATACAAATACAAGCCCTAATCTCACAGCTGAACACCACTGTAGGAAATTGGGTTAGTGGATGTAGGGGGGAACCAATCATTCTCTTCAGAGTCAACTCAGAAGCCCCCTAAATTAACCTGTGCTTAACCCTCTCGTAGCTTTGCACAACACCAGGCTTAACTTAGAGACAATGTGTAAAGTATTTATGCAGCACTTCAAACTGTAATAAAGTGAAAACACAACACAAGGAAACTCCCACACCAATTTAGAACAATAGAGTAAGATTTAATAAAGTAGTTGACATAAAAAAATCAAATCAATAGAACCGAAAATATGCAGTTTTAAAGCGCCAACTATGGTTATCTGGTCACACCGGACTGGAACAAAGTGACAAATTGAGGCCAACCACAATGGAGTGCAGACCGGATACATGAACCAAGTTAGACCCCCTGAACAAAGTACCTTAAATTCTGGTTGGAGAACGTTGTGAGGCCCCGCTGATCTGGGGGCCAGCCAACTAGCCCTTGAAGTTATTCTCGTGGTCCGGGGTTTAAGATACCGGCCCAGTCCTTCTCACTCACGCATCAGGGCAGCAGGGTAGCAGTCCTTCTTGCAGCAGAGCAGAAAAGCAGTCCTTCTCAGTCTTCCACAGGTCCAGATGTGTACTGAAGAGTTGAGTCTGCAAGTCCCATATTTATACTTGGTGCCAGCTTTGAAGTAGGAGACGTTTCTAGAGGTTTACACCCCCTGAAGTGCTTGGAATGTCCTTCCTCCCTGCTCTGGCCCCAGCTTTTCTGGGAGCCCAATAGCCTGATGTGAAATCCATTGTGAGTGTGCTGAGGCAGAGTCTTTGTGATGTGCAAGTGTGGTAAATAACAGTTCCTCCCCCTATCAAGTCAGAGATAGCCCATCCTGCCAACACCTACTTCACTTTGTCTCACTGCCTGGGAGCAATGCACAAAGACCAACTGCCAGCTACATTTAGCCATCCAAAAATGGCACCAACCTCCACCTTCCTACCTGCTTCCAACTGAAAGGTATTACTTACTAAATGTAATAAGGTAACCCAACGTTATCCTAGGGGAGCGGTAGGCCTTGCAGTAGTGAAAAATGAATTTAAGAGTTTTTCACTACCAAGACATGTAAAAGTTAAAAGTACATATCCAACCTTTTAAATACACTCCACCCTGCCTTATGGGCCCCTTAGGGCCTACCGTAGGGGTGACTTACATGTAGTAAAAGGAAGGTTTGGGCCTGGCGAAAGGTTTATTTTGCAAGGTCGAAATGGCAGTTTAAAACTGCACCAACACGCTGCAACGGCAGGCCTGAGAGATTTTTAAAGGGCTATTTAAGTGGCTGGCACAATAAGTGCTGCAGTCCGCTAGTAGGCCCTGGGTACATGTAGTATCACTTTACTAGGGACTTACGAGTAAAATAACAGTTGCCAATTGAGTGTAAGCCAATCTCACCATGTTTAAAGGAGAGAGCACAAACACATTAGCACTGGCTAGTAGTGATAAAGTGCACAGAGTCCTAAATCCGACAAAAACAAATTCAGCAAAAACAGCAGAAGTGAGGCAAAAGGTTTGGGGGAAGACCACCCTAAGGCTGACAGGTCTAACACATAAATGCTTACACATATTTACCATTTCTGTTAGGTAACAAGAGAATAAGCTCCTGTTTTATAGTGTGGTTGATCGGCTACTCCATCCCTAATGTGTGCCATGAGATATAATGCACTTGTAATAAGGCAGACGGGATATCCATCACATTTGTGCCTGAGTAACCCGCCCGCTACACTCTAAATCAGAGTCTGAGTGATTTGCTCAGAATCACATGACTTTCAGTGCGAGTCCAGGATTTAAATCTTATTCACCAGGTTCTAAAGCACTAAGACCTTTTCAGTGTGCGAGACCCAAAACTGTTGGCTCTGTTGGTGCTTACTTTAATACATGACTGTAATCAAAAGTGATTCTATCAGAGTATCTGTTTTGTCTGGATAGTATCTAGAGGTTGCATCAGAGCAAACAATCTGGTGTTACACCCAGGTTGTTCCAGTATTAAATAGTATCATGTTCCCGTTTTCTCCCAAATGGATAGGCATTACGGTTTAATCAAATATTAATTTAGAAAAAGCTTCACATTCAACTGAGCAGTGGCTTTAACGCTGGACACGTTCCAGGTTTCGGGCAGGGACAACAGCCATTCATGCTTTCAATTACAAGCGAAAACTACTTCATTTTATTCTCATGATCTAAGCCTTGAAAATAATCGTCTGATAGGGTGGAGCTCATGGGAGTGGCATTCACGTATCCTATGTTAAATATGAAAATGAAATCCATATGGTCAAATGAAAATGATTTGTCCAGCACCACCAGTTTTTAAAAACTGCGTCACACTTTTGGCTGCCTGTAAATTGTTTGAAAGCATTTTCCTGTGCTGTGAGTGCTATGCTGTCATTTCAGTAAGTGTAATAGCGTGGAGGGAAGAAGGCCTTCTGTGCTTTCACCTAGCATTTATCAGAGAATGGGTGGGTGCCCGACAGGACATGAAAATGTCTACTAAAGGTGTAACAGTGCCATGAATAGGACTGTAAACACAGGTAAAGGGGCCTATTCGAAATTATTGCATGAATTAATACTTTTTTTTTAAATGATCTGAAATATCTGGCTTATTCTTTTTACTGTCAAAAGAAATACAAAGGAAATCAAATACAGTCTTTACGATTCCTATCAAACAACTGAAAATGAAGATCGTTTCGAATGAAAGAGCTCTTGTAGATTGCAGAATAGAGAGACACTCTAGCTTGTCACACATTAAGGGGAAATTACCGATTTAGCAAAAAAATTAAGCATCATACACATCTACACATTATTTTGAATTTTCCGTAAGTGTTTTTCTATCAGAATGTGCAATTATTAACATTTAAGAGAGGAAGACAAAGTGGACTCTACAATACTAGCTAAACAAAGTTTAGGACAAAAAATAAAAGAGAAAATCCTCTGTATTTATTTAATATTTTTGGGAGTTATAATACCCCAGATTAATTAATGAGCAACTAAGGAACTCGGTCGGCATTCTAGTCCATCATTTGTCTTGCACTGTCCCACTCTGGACAGAGACTGCCTGGTCCCCGTCTAAAGCGGCACAGTGGTTGAAAGACAATCGAATATAATGGTTGAGATTAATTTAAGCATTCCTTCCATCACTTTGATTTTGTAGCAGGGGTTCCTCATCAGCAGTCTCCTCAGGCCTTCTAATGTCCAGAAGCATTCTAGCTTCTTGGTGGTGTAAGCCTTTCGTTCTCTTGAGCATTGACTAGGTTTTGGTAACTTGCCTGTAAAATAACATTCCCACGCTGACTCCACCTAGGTTTAGCGCAACTTCCTGTGTTTAATAGAAAAATAGCAATATGAAGCATAACGTGTATTTGTAAAGCACACATTCACCCGTAGGAATCCTGGCACTGAGTAACAGAGGTTTATTGTTATCCAACTCAATGGTACTCATTTTATTGACCTCAGATGGATGAAAGGCTGAATGGACCCGCCAGGATTTGAACCTGCGACCATGAGATGGAATATAGGACCCTGCAGTCCACTGAACCACCAGACCCGAAGCACTATCCTTGGCTGTTCTAAAACTATGAATGGGAGGCTTTGCCTGGTTGCTACTCAGCTCCCTAAATTCAATTACAAGTCTGTCCATACTACTTTTGTCCAGCGTACTCCTGACCAAAGATAAACATGTGCATGTTTGGTACCCCTCTGCTAACGCTCCCACGAAGAAATATGATGTATAGTCATTGGAATTCTTCGCTTTTAAGAAATTCCTGGTAGTGTGCCAGTGTTGGACTGGAACAGAAAATAAAAGATCCCCCACTTGGGAATTAGAAAGCTAAAAAAGTGGCCCATGTTTGCAAATTGAGGCAATTTTGAACTTCCACAGACATGCTGTATCAGTGGTTTGCAAGGTATGGAAGACTGCATGAATTTAAACTTGCAGCAGGCGATGTTTGTTTTAATGTCAGTGAATTCAAGAGTGAAAACCGGCCCAGCACACCATAAAACAGGCCCACAAATGTTATGCTATATTAATTTGTATGGCGCTCTAATCATTCAAGAGTGTAGCCAGGCACTTGGGCAGGTGTGGAGGTTTGTAGTCACCAAAGTGCTTATATGAAGTGACAGGTCTTCAGTTTCTTGCTTGACGTTGTGGTGGCGATAGGGGCTTGTACATACGCCCTTAGTGTCTCAAGTGTTTCTAAATGCAGGTTTGAATGCCCTACAGTGAAATCAAGACCAGTTGTCTCCATCATGGCCTGTATCCAGCTAGGCCAGGAAGCCAAAACTATCATCGTGTCCTTGCAGAGCACTAATCTTGCTTGAGGTTCATGCCTCATCCTATTGTTGTGGGGCTAGCAAGAAATCTAGTTAAAAGTCACTGTCAGAGGCTCTACTTGGGAAACTGGTTTTGATGTGAGTTTATAGAAAAACAGAAGGTAGAAACATTTTTTTTTTTTTGAAATATTCTTTATTATTTTATTTTATTTACATATAGCCCCCCTCCCCTCCCCGCCCCCACCCTTCTCAGACATTAAATATCAGTATAATATTATTACAAAAATCATAGATATTGAAGTATCACATACTTAATTCATCTAGTGCAACTAAGTTCATCACCGCCAGTAATTACAATACATGATTATTCCCTGATACATTTTCGTAATTGTACAATCAACACCGCCAGGCATCTAGCCTGCTCTCCCTTGAATTTGCATCCACTGGATTAGGGGATCCCATATTTCCAACCCTTTTTTCCATTTATTTCGTCCCTTCCTTCTATATATAGCTACCTCTAAGCTACATGTCGCCAGCAATCGAGCACGCCATTGTTGAAACACTGGCGGATTTGGATCCAACCAAGCGGAAGCTATGCATATTCTTAAAACCGCCATTGACACAAATATCAGTCCTTGCATGCTTTTTGGTCGAATATCTCCATCTATACCTAGCATTATCTCTCCCACTGAAATTTCTATTCTTACATTAAAGATCTCCGATAAGAAGTCAGATATGTCATTAGTCAGCTCCTGTAGTGCATCACATGCTGCAATATATGTATAATGTCGGCTTTGTATAAAGCACACCGCGGACATACTGTTCCCTTACCGGACCCCCACTTAGCTATCTTACTTGGTGTATAATACAATTGAAAAAATGTCTTGTAATACTGGGCTTGTAGTCTCGCAGACATTAAAATAGACTGAGATAATTCATACGATTTAAAAAAGGTTTCAGCCGTAATCCCCAGTTTATCCTGCCATTTTAAAAGAAATGTATCCATATCGTCTGGAAGTGAGGCCATCATGCATTCGCAGATTTCTCCAATTTTCACTGACCTATTTTTACTTATAATTTCCATGGTTTGGATTTTTTGAAATTTAGATCTACCACCCCCTTTCCTTGATAGAAAATCCCTAACTTGGAGAAATTTGAAGAAATCCCTATAGTCTAATGTATAGTCATTTTTCAATTCCTCAAAAGATTTCAGCCCAAAAGTTGAATAAAAACACCCTAAGTGTGTAATCCCTGCACTTATCCATCTATTCATACAAACATCATTAAATATCTCTGGTAGATTATTGTTTTTAGACAATAATGTGTAAAAAGATAGCCTCCCAATTCCCAGTAGTTTACGCACGTTGTTCCAAGCTTTATGAATACCAACAAGGGTTTTAAAACGTACTTTTTTAAAATAGCTATCATATGAGTGCCGCCATAAGTACCCGCCAACTTCATTGCCCAAAATAAGTTCTTGCGGTGTTGGTATGACACTGTTTGTCCTATTATCTCTATTTATAGACAATAGTTCATTACAGTATTTCAAAATCGTGGCCCAGCAATACAGTTTAAAATTGGGAATGGCTAAACCACCTCTATCTTTAGGCAAGGTAATAAATCTGAGTGCTCTGCGAGGTCTCTTATATCCCCATATAAACCTTGAAAACATACTTTCTATGGCTTTAAACCATTGTGGTGTAAACTCCAAACAAATTGTCCTGAAAAAATATAAAAATTTTGGGGAAAAAAAGCATTTTAACCAGGTTACACCTACCCCCAATAGATAGATGCAGATTATTTAGTCTATTAAGATCTTTTTCCATATGTTGTATTAATGGATCGAGATTACCCTTCACTAAGTTATCCAAATTTGCCGTTATGCTGACACCCAAATACATAGCTTTCTCCACTACTCGATCATCTCTCATCTTGAGTTTGTTATTAAGAACTATCTGCGTTTTATCTTGATTCAGCTTATACCCGTCCAAAGAATTTAGCCTCATCTTCTATTGCCTTTATCGCGGCGACTGGATCACTAGTAACCAACGCTATGTCATCCGCATAGGCTAGTGTTTTAGTGTCCCAAGTTCGTGACCATATTGGTGGAATTAGCATATTATTTTCGGGTCTGCAAATAAAGGGGTCAATAAATATCGCAAATAGTAGGGGAGAGCATGGGCACCCCTGTCATGTCCCTCTGGTAATAGCTATCTTCTCTGAGACTGACCCATCACTACAGCTTCTGGTGCTGTATATAACATTTGAGTTGCTTTAATAAAAGGGTCCCCTATACCACTTCTTGACATCGCTGTCCAAAGGTATTTCCAGGAGACCCTATCGAAGGCTTTCTCAGCATCCAGTAGAATGAGTGCCATAGGGTCTCCTGCAACCTCAGTAATGTCAAAAAGTGTAATCACTCTTTGAACATGGTCGGTAGTAGACCTCCCTGGGATAAACCCATGCTGACGACCAGATACAATTTTATGAATAATTGGTGCCAAACGACTGGCTAATAGTTTCGAATAAATTTTTGAATCACCATTGATCAGAGTGATAGGACAATATGATCCGAGTTCTATAGCATCTTTGTTCTTTTTTAAGAAAACCACGATTTTAGCTCGAGACCATGATCCCGGGGGTCGACCACCCTGAAAGATATGTATGAATAGGTCACTTAAAATTCTCTTTAATGGCATGAAGAATTTAACATAAAACTCTGTGGGTATCCCATCCATCCCGGCTGCCTTCCCCTCAGCTAGACTATTCATTGAAAGTAAAATTTCTTCCCACTGTGGTGTATAATCTAAGCTGCCTTGATCCTCTTGCCCTAGTCTTAACGATGGGATCTGATCTAGATATTCCTCAATCTTATCCTGTTGTATACCAGTCTCCTCATACAAATCTTGATAGTATCTTTGAAATGCAGCTCTTATCTCTTTAGAATTAGTCTTTGGTCCATATCTCGGATCTTTAATCTCCCTTATTAAATTGGCTGTACTTTGTTGTCTGGTTCGTACTGCCAATTGATGTCCAACTTGTTTGCTCAGCTCATACGTAATTTCCCTATTCGTGGTTGCCTTAATTATCGCTTTTTCCGTAAAAATATCGGTAATATTATTTTTAGCGATTGAAACCAGTCTTAGTTCCCTTTCAATTTCCCGTCCCTCTTGTACAGCCCTTATCAGACCCTCCTCGGCTATAGCCAGATTTCTTTGTAATGCCCCCATTTTCTGTTTGGCCTCTTTATTAAGGTTTAGTGAAAATCGTAGCGTCTCCCCTCTTATTCCCGCCTTCATTGTGTCCCAGACCACCTCAATCGTGGTGCTACCCAGGTTATCCTCCAAGAACTCTGGTATCCATTTATTCATATGTTGGCAATATTCCTTATTTAGCAACAAAGCTCTTTCAAAGGTCCAGATTTTCAGATCAGGGTTCATTACGCCACTTTCTAGGTTCATAATTAAAGGATTATGGTCCGATAGAACCCGTGGTAATCTATCTATTGAGCAACTCGAATTTATAGTACTTAAAACAAACATATAATCTAATCTAGCGAGTTTTACATGTGGATTAGAGAAGAACGTAAAGCCTGGATCACTTGGATGCTTTGTTTGCCAACAGTCTATCAAGCCATGGGTTTAGCATAATTCTTTGAGGGCCTGGAATACTTTTGGTTTCCTCCCCTTATATTAAATCCAGGATCCAATGACCAATCACATGGAAGGTTCAAATTATAATCGCCACAAACTATTAATGGGAGCGGCCAATGAGCCAGTTCATTGGAGATATATTCCAATACGCTCGGGTCATCCATAACACTTCCGTATATTGTATATACTGTCATTTTTTTATCATTGTTGTATTGACATTCTGTAATTGCCCATCGCCCATACTTATCAGCCGATGACCTAGCAAACTGTATCTCGCTCCCTTTTGCCAGAATGGTGACCCCCCCTAGTCCTTGTTCCCTGTGTTGTTGCCGTAACCAATCTATATCCTAGGGTTTTAAGTAGGTGTCGTTGTGACCCCTCGATGTGTGTCTCTTGAAGACAAATAATATTAGCCCTGATCGCTTGTAATCCCACAGCCACTCTTTGTCTTTTTTTACCGATCGTTAAGACCACAAATATTGATGGTGAGAATCTTCAGCCTAACCATTAAAATCTGTATCCTTACCTGTCTGCTTATTATTCTCCTCTAGGATTACCATCCATTTATGCCATTTATGCCATTCCTGGCCTTTAATCTGCTTCTTGTACCATGATTCGACTTTCTTAGTTGCACAACTTATATCGGCCAACTGTCTGAGATCTCCCTTCCCCCCACCCACACTCCCACCCCTCTCCCCCACCTTCTCAGGGCAATCAGGCTCAATCCTGAGCCTGCGTGACAGAGTCTGGACCATCCTCACCCACTCTCCACCTCCTCCCACTTACCCCGTGCTCATGATAAAAAAAAACCTTGTTGTACTAAGAAAGCAATTCTTGCTAAACAAAAAAGTATTTTTCATATTAAGGCCTTCATAAGGAAGTGAACAGTTCAGCCAATATATATACAACCCATCCCATGGGCGAATAAAGTCTTGTTTCCAAAAAGAGAAAAAAAAAAATGAAAAAAAGGGGGGGTAAAAGACATAGATAATTCCTCATTACAGTACATGAGATACATGAGATATCTTAATCTCTGCTTCCTTAATCCCTCAAAATGGTACGTCAGATATTATTTACTCTCGGTAGTCCCAGCTTTCCCTGCTGTAATCTCCTCTAGCAGTTTCTGGGCTTGTATTTCAGATGTAACATAATAGTTCCGCCCTTGAGAGATGACTTTTAACTTAGCCGGATTCTGTAGAAAGACTGTAGCTCCTGCTTTTTGAAAAGGAGTTATGAGTTGTTTGAGTCTCCATCTTCTTTCCACAGTGGCATGCGCAAAGTCTGGTTTCGTGAAAAAGGAAAAGTTCTCCCACTTCCTCTTCATTTTGGGTCTAGCCAGATCGTACACGGCCTGTCGGAGCAAGAAGTTCCCAAAATATATTAAAATAACACGAGGGTACGCCTGAGTGTTCGTAGAGTGTTTGGATATTGACAAAGAAAATCTATGTACCCGTTGAATTTCCTTATCCCACTCCCAGTGTGCTAGTTCTGGCAAATAATTTTTCAGCAGGGTTATTGTGAATTTCCTAATGTCATTGCCTTCACTATTTTCTGGTATCCCCAACATCCTCAGGTTGTTGCGGCATTGGCGATTTTCTGCCTCTTCTAATTTCCACATCACATCCTTCAGCGTATTTTCTTGCGAAGAAGCCTGTTCTTTCAGAGTGTCCACAGTATTTTCTAGATCCTCTGTGCGTTTTTCCACCATACTTAGTCTCTCTACAATTTCTGTGCAAGTTTTCCCAATTTTACGCATTGACCCTTGTAGCTTCTTCGAGGCTAGCCGTGCTTGACGGTTTTCCATTTTGACCTCATCTTTGAACGATCTTAGGGATTGAAAAATCAGCGAGGGGGAAGGCTCTGCGGCTTCATCATGTGCTTTCTGTGTGGCCAGACCTGTTGACTGTTCCTTAGCGAGTTTTCCTTTCTCATTTGAGCCGTTGGAAGGTAACAACTATGTTGCTGAGTAGTCCCATCCAAGTTCTCCTTCTTCTTCTCCCAGCGTTTTCTGGCGGTTGCTCCTTTTCCCTTCCGACACCCGTTTTGTTCTCTTGGGTATCCTTCTCTCGCCTTGCTGGCTGTAGTTACTCGTGGAAGAGTCTCCACATTCCAAATCTTCACTACTACTTGAAATCTCAATATCTGATTCTGCTGATTCTTCATTCAGAGAGTAAAATTTGTCCATGGAATCCGGGGAAAGATATCCCGCCTCCTGGCTCTTTTTCTGTATAGCCCCTTCAATGAGAGCATGTTGCTGCCCTTCGCACATCTGCTCGGTTATGCTTACCAGCTCTGTGGTCTCTCCAGTTGGGTTACTTAAGCTTCCCTTGGGGGATTTGTCTTTATCCGGGGTTTTTTCCTTGTCATTATCCCCTCTTTGGTGGGCCCTATTGAGTATTTCAGGCGTTCCTCGTACAGTATTATCACGGCTTGACCCCCAAGAGGGCCTTCCCTCCTCCAATAATCCCGGTGAAATATCCAAAGGAGTATTCTGAATATTCTTTATATTAGCTAAGTCTTCGCCAGCAGCCGGCCCATTTTGATCACCCAGTTGCCCTTGTATTACCATTTCCAGCCCTTTCTCTTTCTCACTGTCCAAGGGTAAAAACATGCTAGTTATCGCAACCTGTTTTTTCCCCCCTGGCTCTCCCAATGGGATGCCTCTCAAGTCAGTGTTTTTGGTAGCCTCTGTCTTATCTTTGTTTTTGTCCAGTTTACTCCCCTTACCAGAGCGTGTTTCGTTTTTCTTTAAGTCTGTATCTATTTTTAAGTCAATTTCCTTTCGAGTAGTAGATTGCGCGCTCGAGCGCGTCTTACCTCGACCTCCTCGCGCTGCCATAGCCTCCGTGCAGTGATCTCCGTGGTTTCCCCTGGCGTCCTTGTTGCTGGGCAACCCCAACCGGCAGCCGTCACAGATTCTCCCTCCGGCAACTGTCGTCAGAAGCAGCCGAGCAAGAGATTCCCAGCATGTACAGCAAGCTACCTCGTATCGATGTTCCCTCTGTCTCTGGGCTCCGTCATGCCCCCGGATCCATCGGGTCCATCGGATACTTTTTACCACTCGCATTCCCATGTACTTCACAATTCCTTCGTTTTTCACCCGCCATAGAGCTTTCGCCTTTGGGTTGCCTTCAGATTGCCTTCATACCGATCATTTTTCATGCTATCATTACATCCTGCTCGGATAAGAGCACAGTGAGGATCGGTGCGTAGCGGAGGTGAGTGAAAGCGATCTCACTCAGACGCCATCTTGCCCGATAGGTAGAAACATTTATAAACATTTTTTCATGTGGCTTTTATTTTTTACTCAAAATCTACAGTCACCAAAAAATAGGATTTTAGGAATACATTCAAGAAGCTAAATTTAATGTAATTATACATGACAGGTCATCACAAAGATACATCTACAACTCAAGGGCAGCTATGCAAACAAGCATTTGCAATGCAATTGGTCTCGCTTAGTGTAAATTTGAGCTATTGGCGTTGCAAAGGCTGATGTTTGTTAGACTTTTTTTGTCAAAAAAATATCTCAGCAGTAGTATAAGTAAACTGCACGTTCAGGTGGTTTTAATTTTTTTCTGAAAGATGCAAGCCTTAAAGCAGTGACTGCCAACATGGAATCAACAACACTTGGGGCAGGTTGAGTAGTGAAATATTTCCTGTTCATTGCTGTAAGCCATCCTTGGGAACGAGAATTCTGTTGATGGAAAATGAGACAAAGTTTTAGGGCTGTGTGCTCTATAGGTCAACTATGAACTTCAAACAGCACCCGCAGACTGGCCGTTCCAGGCAGACTACATGCTTACGTATTAATGTAGTGGAAGAATCACAATAAACAGTTGTGCAAAAGGCCATCTAGACTGTCTGTTGCTCCCGTCTTCTGTTGCTAAAGTATATGAGACTCCTTCCCCACTCCTAGGAAGTATCCAGTAGGTCTGCCATCTACAGCTCCAACAGGAGTGACGCTGATCATTCACCCTCCTGGAGCATACAACCATCACCTTGTCAGAGCATGGATGTCCCTTACAATGTTCAGGATTATTCATACAAGCATCATTAATACTATAACCTGGCACTTTAATTCAGTTGTTATAAACAAAGACCGTATGCCCCAGAACAAATTAGGCTGTTTCAAGGAACTTTGTCCTGATTTGAAGGGCAAATTAAAAGAAAATTCTTCTAGGATAAAAAAAGAGTCTAAATGTACACTTTTTGCTTATCCCACCACAAAACAAGCATTGGCAAAGCTAATAAGTCTACGTTGGCCACAAGAAAATTGTTGTTAATGCTCATTTTGTGATGGTGTTTCCAAACTTTATTTGTAGGGTAAACTGCTCTGCACCTCAATCAAAAGAATGACATAGTCCCTGGCACGGAAGGGAGCTATTTTGTATGTGTGCTCCTTGTGAAAGGGAAAAATATTGTCACTCGCAATAAAGGTGGGTCCTCCATCATCCCATGATGTAGTGGGCGTCCTCCATCATCCCATGATGTAGTGGTCTAAACAAAATGTGAATGACAATATTAGACCAATGGATGAAAACAGTTGACTGAAATACATAGAACTTTACTGACATCGTAATGTCTTTGTTAACCCCAGTCCTAAAGAGAAGTATTTCACTTAAACATAAGTGGCTTGATAAAATTGTGCCCATTTATAATGCACTGTTTGACTGTTGAAGCGGAGCAAGCACGATTCAAGTCTCTGTGTTAAAAACTCTACCTCCGATTGCAAACGGAGATAAAGAACGATACCAATGCACAGGTGGGAGAACCACAACCTGCTATGTAGGAAAGAAGTAACACTGATAGCGCACTGTGGCTGCTTTCCAATGGAGCAGCCCTTCGTAAGACAATGGACCAGTTCCGGCCTTTAGTTTTCTAGATTACTTTGTTTCAAATTTCATGTTACGATGATAAAGGGCCTTCAAGTACCAGCATGCAAAGCCAGGCCAGGATTGATCGGTCACATGATATGGTCACATGCACGACTAATCTTACTAAAGAGGAGGCCTTGTGATGGCAGACTTGTTGCCAAAGCCGCCTACTTTGCACACATGTCAATCCTACAAGATACAGAACTCCATTTCCACAATGGGTGAATGAAAAGCCTCCGGTTACACACACAACGCCTCTAATGTTTTCACAAACGTCATCCTGTGCTTGCATAGGACATGGTTTGGAGGGATATCACTAAAAAGCTATACGAACAACATAAGCTGTGTACTAAATAAATGCAGACCTCGGGTTTCAGAGGTCTCATGTCTGAACCTCTTACCCAGTCCAGCTTTTGTATTATGTGAGTTGACCTGTTTATTTTATTATGTAGCAAGGACTACAACTCCCAGAGTGCAAAGCAAAAACCTAAACTGAGTTTACCACTCGCGCACTGAGCTAGAAAACCTGAAATATCTGCAAACACTATAAACAACATACACCAAAAGACCATGATGTACTCACGAGTTCAACAATCGGAAGAGGAGAAGCAACATAGATTAAACAAGAAGCATCCGCCATTGCTCAAGGGCAGCATCCTGGTGTGTGCGGCCGCCATTGTAAAACTGAAAGTACACATGGCACACTAAAAATAAAACAAGGACAGGGCAGGGGGGCAAAGGGACAGCACACAGTGGGAGTGGAAAGCAGTAACACAGGGAGACCAGTGTGGAGGGAGCAGAAACAACAAGCATTCGCATATGTGAAGAGAAGCTGTTGAAAAGAAAAAAAAGACCCTAACCACACAGTTAAAAAAGCGGAAGCTGAGCTTTCGAGGCGCGCGGCGGTTCAAGATGGCCGCTCCCTGAAACGCTTCGCGAAACCGAGCTCCGGTTGGCGCTGAAGGGCTCCTCTACAGATTGCGGTCCCGCTTTTGAAGCATGGCCCCTTGTTTTGGAAGTTACAGGGCACATTGAGGCAAGTTTTTAGACCTGCAATTGGTCTTTTTCAGCGCTTTTTTCCCTGAGCCTGCTTTACCTCAATGACCCCGTTTTCTGTGGCCGCCATTTTGTGCGTTTTACTGTTGGTGATTTTTTTCTTCCACAGTAATGTTTAAATGCACATATTTTTGGGCTCTATAGATCAATGCCTACTACTGAGATGTCCTGGCTTGCCAATTGTCACCAGAATAGATCAGCAAATGTTGTACATCTGTTGGACTGACTAATTCTCCCTGTTTTCATCGGTCTACTGTCATCTGCTGCATATTATTTGATGGCAACTCGTCATGGTGGTGTGTATGCTCATGGGCTCTTCTTTTTTTTGCGGCCTCACTTTTGATAATTGGCTCCCTACGCTGATATCCACAGGGCTTACTGCGGCAAGTTTACAGATTTGTTGTTGACCTTTTTCAGCGCTTTTCCTTCGAACCTGTTTCTCCTCAGACACCCTGTTCTGTGCAGCTGCCATTTTGTGCGGTTATGCTACCAGAATTTTCTTTTCGCAACAATATATAAATGCGAATAATTTTTCGTCTTATTGAGCAATGCCCGCAAGTAAATGTCTTTGTTTGATATCGGCTCATCAAAACACTTGAGTTATTGCACACACCTGTTGGATGGTACAATCCTCTCCTATTCGACGGTCTGCTGGGAGGTGCTTTAATCTCTCTTCCTGTCTATTGAAGCATTGAAGCTACTCTGCAACTTTCAGTCAAGCTCTGCACGTGGTTTGTTGACATCCTCTCTACTTGCCTGTATTCACTGCAACCTTGGAGTTTTATATCCTAAGTGACCCCATCTATTGCCGCATTGTGCACTACGCTTCGCCATGGATTCTCCACACTCAAACAAACCCCATGGAGCTGCTGGGTCTGGTCCTGGAGGTCGTAAGGAATCTGTTGCTAGCACCAATAAGCGCGCCAAAAAAGATCCGTCTTCCCCATCGAAATCACCTCTCCCTCTGACGTTAGAGGATATTATGGAAGAACTACGCCACATTAGACCTTTCATGACGGACACTACTGCTACACTTCAGAGAATTGAAGAGAAATGGTCCGGACTTGAGTCAAGACTTTCGGATGTGGAACAAAAAATAAGTGATGCACAGGACGTTGTTGCCAGATTCGATATCCTCACTAAAGAAGTTACTCAACTTAAGAAGACTACAGAGGACTTAGAAAATCGCAATAGGCGCAACAACCTACGCATTTACGGAATTCCGGAAGGTTCTGAAGGCTCAGATATGATCTCCTTTTTGAAGACTCAAGTCTTGCAGATCGTTGGTCTTTCGAAACCTATGGACCTTAATATCCAAAGGGCGCACAGGTTGGGTCCACAGAATGCCTCTTCCTCAACCAAACCTAGAGGTATTATTGCCTACTTCCTCTTGTACTCCGACCTCATGGCAATCCTTAGCACTGCCAAGCAACATAAGTAGATGCTCTGGTCTGGTCACAAAGTCTTTTTCAGTCAAGACGTCTCCAAGTCAACCGCCAACCGGCGTAAGGAATTTCTCGACCTCAGACCATCTTTGAGATCCATGAATTCCCGTTATGGTCTTATCCATCCGTGCTTTTTCAAAGTGACTTATAAAGACAGAACTTTTACTTTTGATGACCCAGCTGATCTTCGGAAATTCATTCATGTTCATAAGGGAGAAGCTATGGAACTGAGCAAGACTTAATTGTTTTCATGTTTGTTCTCTTCCCTGTTTTTTAGGTCTCCCCTTTGCTGTTCCCGACGCTGATGTTCCTACCCACATTCTCCTTATGTTTTGTCATGTATGACTTACTCCGTTGCATTGTCTCCCCATTGTCTGGTAAGTTCCCTTCCATTCTGTTTCGTATGTTTACCACTTTGTCCTTAATTTCTAATTTCTTCCTTCTTGTTCTATTAGTAAACTTATCCCTCCTCGGTGTCCCCCCCCCCTTTTTTGGAGTGGCCGCCTTGTTTCTCGCCACCCCCCTCCCTCATTAATGTTCTTCTTGTTTTTGATCACTATGACTAAAGCCTTCTGGCTTTTCGTCATCCTTTCTTTGCTAGCTCTTTCTGGGCGACTTTGCTCCCCTCTTCTTCTTCCCTTCTATTCCCCTTTTCTTTCCTTTCTCCCTTTTTCCTTTCCTTGCCTCTTCGCTCTAGTTTCCTCCCCACCTCTTTTTTTCCATTTCACACTTATGGTACTTCATTGTTCTCTCCTTCCTTCGTTTTTATGCCTACATCAAACTATTAATTCTATTTTCCTTCCTCTTTTTATCTCCTTTTTTCCGCTCCTTCTCAGTTTTTACATATCCTTATTTTACTTATCTCTTTCTCTTTCCGACACTGGCATATCTCTCATCTGACTGGCTTCTCACATCTTTTCTCCCACTCATGCTTTAAGTTTCATCTACCTTCTTGTTTAATTCTGCTTAAGTTTTATCGATGAATGGCCTTCGTGTAATTTCATGGACTGTCAAAGGTATCCGCAATCCTGTCAAAAAACAGCAAATTTTGTCTCATCTTGCTAAATTGAAATGTCATGTTGCATTATTACAAGAAACACACCTTAAATTACAAGATTTGTCTTCACTGCGCAAACAATGGGTAGGAGAAGTTTTCTGCTCCCTGGCAGTGAACAATAAGAATGGTGTAGTTATTTTGTTTCACAAGTCTCTAAATGTTCAGTTGCAAAATGAATTTCTAGATGCTAATGGTAGATGGCTTTTTTTGAATGCTAAAGTTAACAATACTCATCTCTCTTTTTGTAATGTTTATGGCCCTAATGGCATTGACTTATCTTTTTGGAATGATTTTTCTACTCTTCTCTCCTCTCATGCCGCTGTTAATTTGATTGTGGGTGGTGATTGTAATCAATTTATGGATTCCTTCGTTGACCGGAAATCTCAAACTAAATATATCCCTAACAAGATGCAGAAGACTTTTCATAAGGCCATCACCTCTAGAGGACTGGTAGATACATGGAGAACCTTTCACCCTGATGTCTTAGAATTTTCCTTTTTCTCCCCTGTTCACAGATCTCAATCCCGCATAGATTACATTTTTCTCACACAAGCAGCCCTTCAATTCATGACTAATGCAGAGATTGGCTCCATTCTCATCTCAGATCACACCCCCGTCATTTTAGACATGGATTTTCCTTTGCCTATCCCCACATCCCGTCGATGGCGTTTTAACATTTCCCTTCTCCTGGATTCTCAATTTGCCGAACAATTTACACTTTTTATACAGGAATTCTTTAACAATAATCTCTCCTCTGCTTCTCAATATCATTTTATTTGGGATGCCTTTAAAGCTACTGCCAGGGATTTTATAATTGACTTTGTGTCCCGGAAAAAAAAGAAATCACTTATGGCCTCAACATCCATCCTAAAGCAAATTAAAGCTTTAGAACACAAATACTTCACCACCAACTGTCTCGACACATTGTCTAACCTTATCAAAGCAAAAATGCAATATAACAAACAATCCTGGGATTCAGCTTGTTATAATCTCCTCAAATTCAATGCTAAGATGTACGGTGGTCGGAATAAGGCAGATAGATCTCTAGCTAACTATCTTAAAATCAAAAAGCAAAAATCTAAAATTGTGGCCATCTCAGATAACTCCCGAATTCGGCATACTACAGATGCTAAGATTCTTGATTGCTTCACTGATTATTATACTTCCCTTTACACCCCAGAGTCCACCCCTTCCTCTGAACAAATTGATTCCTTTTTTCAGACTATCCCCAAATCTTCTGAAAATCTTATTGATCTCACATCTTTGGATGTTCCTAACTCGGAACAAGAAATCATCAATGCTATCAATCTCTTGCCCAAGGACAAAACACCTGGCCCGGATGGCTTCACCGTCCGATTCTTTCTTCAATTTAAACAACTTCTGGTCCCTCAGTTATTCTCATTGATAAGTCATTGTCTTACCGTCGGCGAATCACGTGGTTCTTTTACCCAGGCAATGTTATGTTTGATCCCTAAAAAGGATAAAGACCCCTCTCTTTGTAAAAATTACAGGCCCATTTCCCTCATTAATACAGATTGTAAAATGTTTGCCAAAATACTTGCCCTTCGCATCAATAAGGTAATCCCAGACCTCATCAATATATGCCCATCAAGGTTCGTCAAAGGGCGATCTATCACGGATAATTCGAGAACCTTCCTAAATATTGTCCACCTAGCTTCTAAAATGGATTCACTAGTTGCTGCCATTACATTAGACGCTGAGAAAGCATTTGATAGGGTAAATTGGGATTTTATTTTTGGCGCACTGAAATGGCATGGCTTCAGCCCTCCTATTATTAGATACATCCAGTTGTTATACTCTGCCCCCTCTACCTCAATTTGGGTGAATGGCTGCCAATCTAAATATTTCCCACTCCTTAAAGGGACTAGGCAGGGCTGTCCTCTTTCCCCACTCTTATTTATTCTCGCTTTGGAACCCTTCTTAGAAAAACTTAGACGCTCATCACAATATACAGGTTTCCAATTCAAAAATATCGACATCAAATTCACTGCATATGCAGACGACATTTTGTTATATATCTCCAATCCGTCTACTTCTTTGCCAGCTTTCTTCTCCTTATTACAGGATTATTCCATTGTCTCCGGCTATAGATTGAATATCGATAAATCTGAAGTCATGCCTTTAAATAAGTACTGCCTCTCTCATATGTTTCACGACACAGGGTTTGAATGGAACTCCAAAAGTATCAAATGCTTAGGTATTCTATATGCCAATAGCATTAGAGAAACTATTAAAATCAACCTTGCGGACATACTTAAAAACTCTCTGTTCTCATTGAAAGCTGGTCCCCACTCTTCTTGTCCTGGTGGGGCAGATTAGCTACAATTAAAATGATGCTTCTCCCAATTATCAATTTTTATCTTTCTATGCTCCCGGTCTCCCTCCCACTTTCCTTCTTTAGTACCATGTTCCTTGACCAAATTTCTATGGAACAATCGCAAGGCCAGGATTTCACTTTCTCATCTCCAACAACCCAAAGAGTTGGGTGGAGTCAATTTTCTTAATCTCAGACGTTACCACTCTGCATTCACCCTGAAACAAATATGGACTTTTTTAACCGAATCCACACCGACACCTATAACGGCCTGGAGCTCGTTAGAACAAGCTCAATATACACCTTTTTCTTTTATCACAGCTACCCGTCTATCCCAACCCCCGAAGTGTTTCTCCTCACCTACCTTTATTCACTCCAAAGCACTCGCAACCTCTCTGCTCAAAACTCATCTCTCCCCTGCGGATCAACTTTCCCGCACTCCAATCTGGTATAATAAATATTTAAAGATTAACAACAGAGCTCTATTCTGGAAGGAATGGATTGATAAAGGTATCATTACACTTGACCATCTGTTGAAAGATGGGTCCTTTATGGACTTTTCAGATATCCGAGAGTCCTACGGTATCTCCACCACACAAGCCCTTCATTATCCCTTGCTTAGGGAGTCCCTGTTCTGTCTATTTTCCCAAGGTTGCTCCTCTGATACACCTGACCAGGTCCCCTCCTCCCCACTTGATTTTTCTACCCAATTTAAAGCAACTGCCATCTACAAGATACTATCCCGTCCTGCTGATGTTAGAATCAAATCCAACTTAGAACTTTTATGGGAGAAGGACTTGGCCCAGGACTTCTCATTTCAAACATGGGACTCCATTTGGTCAAAATACATACTTCCTCACGTTCGGCCAGCACAACGCAGACTTTATATTACTTCTACAATAGACTTTTTTTCACCCCTACTGACCTGTACAAATTCAAATTGTTAATCTCCAAAAAATGTTGGTCATGCTCCCACGAGAACAGTGACTTTCTTCATATGTTTTTTCACTGTCCTTTGGTTAAATCATTCTGGTCTCGTATATGGTTGAAATTGAATGAAATACTATCTACCAATGTTGCTTTTGATATTATACATTTGTTTTTGGGTAGTTATTCGCCTATTTGGGTCGCTCAGAGCAATGTGGGTAAATTTATCGACTTGTTTTTAGCTATTTCTTTTCAGATTATCACCACTAACTGGAAGGATACCTCTAAAATTTCATACCAAGCTTGGTGGAATCTGCTTTGTCACCATCATAGGCTTGATCATGCCCACGCCACTTCACTACCTTTGTTGATCAAAAAAGATTTGTTGTGGTCACCACTAACCTCTTTTCTTTCTAGGTTGGCTACTTGATTTCACTTATATCTACGGTACCATTTTATCTTTTTTCTTTAAATTTGTAATGTTTAATTGTTTCTCATTATTCTACATAACTGTTTTAATTTCTGATGCATTTCCCTCCCCTTCTTCTCCCCCCCTCTTTTCTTTCTCCTCTTTCCCCTCTTTCCAAAAATCCAAAATGTTAAATGCATTTACTCTATGTACAAGTTTTCCCTTTCGAGGGCTTTATTGCATTGTAATCATATTTATATTTTACTTCTACTTCATGCTACATGTTCATGTACTGATGTTTTACTTTGTTTATTATCCCAATAAAGCATTTTAAACTTAAAAAAAAAAAAGCGGAAGCTAACAAGTCCTGCGGCATTACTCCAGAGTCCACAAAGTGCATACAATAGATCATTCTGCAGCGCAAGCACTGTAGGCTCGACCTAAAAAGGGTGATATTTCAAGTGTTACCACATACATCTCCTCTCTGCAAAATTGGAACGAGATTAAAGTCCTCCAAAAATATTTAAGGTTGTACATAAAATCTGCATGTTTCAGAGCTTCTGCATCGTGCGCAATAAAACAGTTCTCAAAGGGTTAACTTATCCTCTATTGACAAATCTCTGTGACTTGCACAACATAGCACTTCCCCACAAATACACCATATTTGCTCAAAAGTAGACACACATGAGCTTTTTTGACATGAAATTGACAACATTTGATGATGAACTACAAATGTAAAACAGTAATGTGCAGTCGCCAAAGCAGAAGACAATGCTGCACCATGACATTCGTAAACATGATGCCAGCACACTAATTCCCTCTTTCTAGGACAGAAAAACATATACACCTTGTTGACATGGCCATGTGCCCTACAAAAAACAACTAAATGAAAAGGCAGCTATGAGCCACATTTCAGACAAAGCCTTGTGCTAAAGGCTATAATCTTTATCAAGGACATCACACACACTGTGCCTCATGTCGCAAAAGTTCAAAGATATTCAGAACAAGCATTCGCAAAATGAATATTTATGTTTATTGTTAGCGTTATTAAAATAAAATCCACCAAGTGCGGTGGCCATATGCTTCTAATAAACATCTTGAATTTAAAAATGTATTAACCATCATTCATAATTTTAATAGAACAGTATGGGTAGTTCCTAGCAAGTGGGCATACTTAGAACAGGTACAGAAACTCTTTTTAGTTTTAATGCACATCACGGGCAAATATGATTACTATTGATGCAATTAAATTGCAATATTGGCTTCAAGTTACTGCAAACTGAATGGTTTAAACACCAAAGTTTGGCAAAAAATACAAAAAGGACAACGATTGAAAATTAACAAATATTGACAAAGTACATTTTGGCCCACCAGTCCTACATAGAAGTGCACTTATTTTTAGGTGGGTGTGACTTTGTGATCATGAACATGGCACTGCAGTTCAATAAATCAGTACCTGAAGTAGACTGACCCATTTCCCCGGTTATATGCTGAGGTGACTGGAAGCAAAATGTGAATGACAGTCAAACAGACCAATGGATGAAGAGGCTATGCAGTCTTTAGGTCGAGCATTCGAGACCTCTTGTATATACTTTAGTATATATACTTTAGTATATACTTATATGTGTATGTACTTTGTGGGCTCTGGAGATCAGTCCTAGGACTTGTCTGCTTCCGCTTTGGGACTTTTTTTCTGTTCAACTGCCTCTATTTAACTGTCTTGATAGAAAACGACCAGCAGAGGTCAGTAAAATACCAGAATCACTTTAGTATTCTCTAGATTCCAGTCCATAGAAATTGTCTTCCACGAGCACCCGTAGACAATAATATTTTTTTCAAATCTTGTATTTTCAGTGATATGACCACCGAAGGCCCTGCTTTTATATTAAAAACAGAGCTTTGGACTATACCATTTCCCGCTGAAAGGCAATATTTCTCTCCATGTGTTCCCATACCTGGCGTGTCACGCAGTTTGGTGCTTACTTTCCCTCCATGTTAAAGAACAGTAGATGTTTCAGCACCCAGGCTAATATGCTGCATAGCTAAATACATATAAGGTCCCAAAGGCGAGACCGATTGCATTGCCAATGCTTGTTATTTATGATTTTGTGTTTATTGAGGCTGGCAAGACAGCCAAGGCTCTCTCAAGGACAGACCTACAAATAGTAAAATGCTTACACACAGTGCAATCCACCTAACCCTGTATGTTGTCAAACACCACAGGGAAATCACATATCCAGCAGAATACCTTGAAAAGACTATGGGTGGGAGAGAACAATACTGCATAAGCACATTTGACGGAAATTGAAAAGTTTCGGAAAAGTTTTACAGCTAGAGTTTTCTCATTACGCCTATAACTATACATATGCTGGCAATACCTACGGTTTCCTACTCCAGAATGTCCCTGGGCAGGACATCCTAGAACAGGAAATGGTATTTCAGTGGCTGTAATTTCCCAAGCAACACTGATGCCACGAAGGACAGACAGGACTGTAGGAAAGAGTCTGGATGGGTGTTACTTCTGTGTGCTGCACAGTGGCTTAACGATAGCCCCCGCAGTGCTTGGGGGCCCGAGCTCCAGGGGGGCCCCTCCAGCACTGTGCATGGGCGGCGGGTTCCTGGCCTGCAAACTCCTGACTGGGTCCAGAGCATGGGGGCCCCCTCCATGTACTTTGCAAGGGGACCACCTGAAGTTTCTTTACACCACTGTTGCTGCTGGCTCGGAGGGACACTGGTTGCCGTATGAGAGACTGGGGTACATAAATCAAAACTGGCTCTGTGCTCATTGGATGGGGGTGGGTTTGTTTGTTTTTTGAACATGGGCATCAGGACTCAGAATTTTGGTGATGGTGGCCAGGGGGTGCTTCAAAGCAAGGGAGCCTGGTGTATGGCTGCCGAGCGACTTCAGTCCGCCATAGCCTTCAGCACCATTTTCTTTTAGGCTAGAAGTAAATATCTACTTAGCATTCACTGCCGCCCTCCACGAGTCCAGACGCACCTGTATACGACTCGAGAAGAGATTGAGGAACAACAAAACACCTGGAAACTCACGCAACCTTCAAATCCGCCATCAATGCACACCACCTCCTCCTGAAAACCACAAAGAAAACACCCTTCCAAGACAGAATCAACGCCTATGCACACAACAGCAAAAAACTCTTCGCCATCATCAAGGAGGGCACCAGGTCCAACAGTGAGACCACAGACATTCCCCACTTCCAAGACCTCTGTAACAAACTCAGCACCTTCTTCCACCACAAGATCAGGAAGATCTACGACAGCTTCGACACACTAGACCTGGCCACTATGCCCGCCACCATCGCACACAACCAAGCCACACCCCAACAGACCGTGCTCTGCTGGACCCTGCTCACAACAGAGGACACGCTCAAGACCATGAAGAGCATCCACACAGGAGCCCTGATGGATCCTTGCCCGTACAACATATTCCACAGAGCAGCCGCTGCCATCACCCCCCAGGTTTGCCGCACCATCAACTGCTCCATCGAAACCGCTACCTCACCCGACTACTGGAAACATGCCGAGATCAACCCCCTGCTGAAGAAGCCATCCTCGGACCCGACAGCCCTCAAGAACTTCAGAACCATCTCCCTCCTTCCCTTCCCAGCCAAGTTCACCGTGAAGGCCATCAACGCCCAACTGTCCGAGTTCATCGAAGTGAACTACATCCTGGACACCTCCCAATCTGGCTTCCGAAGCATCCTCAGCACAGAGACCGCACTCCTCGCTGCCACCGACAACATCCGCTCCCTCCTCGACCGGGGCGAGACCGCAGCCCCCCTCCTACTAGACCTCTCGGGCGCATTCAACACCGTCTCCAACCGCACCCTAATCACGAGACTCCATGACACCAGCATCCGCGACAAGGCTCTGTACTGGATCCACTCCTTCCTTACCGTCTGGACCCAGGGAGTCAGACTACCACCGTTCCTCTCAAAACCCACAGAGATCAGCTGTGGAGTGCCCCAGGGTTTGTCCCTGAGCCCCACCCTTTTCAACATCTACATGGCCCCCCTCGCAGCCATCGTCAGAAACCACGGACTCAACATCATCTCAGACACCGACGACACCCAGCTGATCATCTCCCTCACTAATGAACCCACAACCGCCAGAACCAACTTCCACAGTGGAATGAAGGCTGTTGATACCTGGATGTAAGACAGCTGCCTCAAGCTCAACTTAGACAAGACCGAAGTACTCATCCTGGGACCCACCCCTTCAGCTTGGGACAACTCCTGGTGGCCAGCCACTCTGGGATCTCCCCCACCCCAACAGAGCACGCACGCAACCTCGGCATCATACTGGACTCATCGCTCACCATGAACCACCAAATCAACGCAGTTTCCTCAGCCTGCTTCTACACGTTCCGCCTGCTCCAAAAGACATTAGGATGGATCCACACAGAATCCAGAAATACGGTCACCCATACACTCATCACCAGCAGACTCGACTACGGCAACACACTCTACGCCGGTGTCACCTAGAAACAGCTCAAGAAATGAAAGAACGTCCAAAACGCCGCAGCCAGACTGGTACTCGTCATCCCCTGACGCAGCCACATTACGCAACACCTCCAACAACTCCACTGGCTTCCAGTCAACAAGAGAATCACTTTCAAGCTCCTCACTCACGCCTACAAAGCTCTACACGACGAAGGACCAGTATACCTGAACCACTGCCTCACATTCCACGTACCCGCCAGATAACCCAGATTCTCCCAACTTGCCCTTGCCTCCGCCCTCAGGATCCACACAACCGGAGCCGGAGGAAAGTCGTTCTTCTACCTCGCTGCCATGACCTGGAACACACTGCCCCTACACCTCAAGCAATCTGCGTCACTGACCAAATTCAGGGAGGACCTCAAGACCTGGCTCTTCGAATGATCCTCCACCCAGTCCGACCAGCAGCCCCCCTTCCCATTCCCCAGCACCTTGAGACCCTCAAAGATGAGCAGCCGCGCTATACAAAACCCTGATTGATTGATTGGTTGGATATCTATTAAGTTTCTTTTCTGTAGATCTCCCTATGCATCTCTAAGCACTGCAGAGCCACAAGTACCTACAAGGGAAGCCTGAGGGGCATTCTACCTAAATTCCAAGGTTTTTATATAGGGTCAGACAGACCTTTTATTCCACTGGGAATTTCCCTAGTGGGCTGAAGCCCTTGGGCGCCAGTGTTGAAAGCCCAGCTCGCTCCAGGTGCTCCTGTCACTGTCCCCAACTCCCGCAGGTTAATTGTAGCAGGCTGGGAAGGCTTCAAGAAAGAGAGGGAGGGAGGGAGGGATGGGGAAGGTAGAGGGAATGCTATCAGAGAGGGAGAAAAGAGAGACAAGAGAAGGAGAGAGAGAGAATGTGTGGATGGAAAAAGAGAGAGTACGAGAGAAGACAAAGGAAGTGGGGCTGATTTGAGCATTATTACAAAGGCTGCTTTTGGTTCCCCAATCCGTTTCTGTTTTTATATTGAAATGCAGTTCTTAGAGTCGAGCAACTATCTTGCTGCACCGTGCATGCTGCAATTTGCAGTGGAGCTGAACATTACTGTTCATAATTTTTTTAATGGGAGTAGATGTTGAGTTAAAATAGTAGAACTTCACTACCCAATGTATGCCTACTTTGTCGATATATTGGAAGTCGATATTGTGCAGTCATTGTAAGTGCAACTCAATATTCTTGAACTCGATATTTTTATATATCTATAACAATTTGAGGACGTTACACTGTATACCTCTCTAATAATCTTCCCTAAGCATGAGCATACTCCTTATCACCTCAGAGATACAGGCGCAGAAGGTAGTCTTCAGTTTACTCATGACTGCTTCCTCTGTAGAACTACTTGGAAAGCAAAACTCTTTGAGGCATCAACCTTGAAGGACTGTCCACTTGCAGGTGGCACATATGTCCACACCAGCTCCACTGCAAATTGCAGCACGGCACAGCGCAGCAAGATAGTTGCTCGACTCTGACAACAGCATGAAGATGAATGTCAACATCTGTCATATAGTCACATCTGTAACAAGCAGGAACAACCAAGTTCTGCGCTAAAATTGTCAACAATGCTGGAAACTCGTCACCCTGTTCAGGTGCAAGTGCGCACGGTTCTTCTGATATTTAACTTTAGTTTCTTACGCCATTTAATTTTTTTCCCGTTTGGAGCCATCATCAAGCACGCATGCGGAGTAAAGCTTAATGTCAACACAGGAAACAAGTGCAGCATTCCCAGACATGCCAGATGAAGAGTAGACACTTCTATCAATGCATATGATGGATCACTGCCGGACACTTGGCTGCGGTGATTGGTAGGATAATGGCTGCAGGAGTAGGTGAACCATGTGTTGTGCATGAGTGACAGAGTGTGAGTGGGACAAGTGCAGCTATAGCACTACTGTTATACAGAGCATCTCAGAATCAAGAAGGTGGGCAGTAGACACAGACAGCACCAATACTTCTATCAGTGCAAGGTTTCTGGATATCACAAGACTGAAGCACAGGTGGAGGAAGGTTCAGGTGAGCACACAGACATAGTGGTTATTGAGATTCCACATGAGGGATGAGTAGGCAGTGCTTGTAACACTCCAAAATATACAGAGTATTGAGTGCCATAACAAACCAGCTATGAGAGCTAAAAGATCGATAACAGGGAAAGTATGCAGCAGGTTTGAGAAGCATTACAAGAGTCACAGTGTTCAATATAGAGAGAAATCAGGGTATATCACAAGTAATTGGCTGTGCATGCATACACTCTCTCTCTATTTCTCTCTCTCTCTCCCTCTCACTCACTCTCTCTCTCTCTCTCTCTCTCTCTCTCTCTCTCTCTCTGGTGATGGACATGTTAAAAATGCAAAAGAGAAGTTTGGCAATGTTGGACAAATGTCATGATATTATGCAACAGCAGAATGTTTCAGGCAATTCAGGTAGGAATGAGAAGGTCTTATGATTGGCAGGCACATCCCTTGAAACCAATAATGAAGGCATTCATTCTGTTGGTGAGAGGGTCCTTAATCCTTCTGTGTCTTTACTTGTAAGAACTTATTTGGATTTTGAGTGATTATGGCATGCAGTCTGTTGGGAATGTACCCTCCTCTAGTGTGTAGGCTACATCAGTTGTGATAACCATCCTATCTCCTGCCATCTGTCCACTGACAAAGCAATTCTTTAACCACAAAATCTGCCCTTGCACTCACCCAATCCTAGGCAAGCCACAGTGGGTGGATCTGGTGACTTATTTCGGTGCCCAGGTTCTTCAACTGGAAACACTGTAACTTCAAGTGCTAGTAGCCTATAGACTTTGGCATTTGCCAGGTAGCAAGTATTTTATGCACTTTGTTGTTTTGGTATTTGGACAAAATATCAAATTGTAAATATAGAGAGACAGAAATATAGCGAAAAAATATCGTAATACAAAAATATCATGATGCAGAAATACTGATTTCGTTTTTTCCAGGTAAGTAATATCGCTGTTAAGAATATTGTTGTTGTCAATATTGTTTTCAATATTATAATTGGAATAAATAGTGTTTTTTAATTATCTTAATGTACTTTATTTCAGGTATTCATTTTCTGTGTTATTATTGTTTGTATAGATGTCAAATAATATTTTTAAATATAGTTTGTAATTTTAAGTGATTTATAATGTAATTGCTAATTGTAATTTATAGCATCATGGTGGCTTGCTGATATGGTGGGGTATAGGGTGGGAAGTTAATTAAGTAATAATAAGTGAATAATTCACTATTAATTTACTTTTAACAATTTGATTGGTTATTAATTATGTAAATTTTGTAATAGTTATATTTTTAGTTATATTTTAGATACGGGCTGCTGGGTTTGTAGGGGTATAGTGTGGGAAGTTAATTAAGCAATAACTAATTAATAATTTATTATAAATGTATTATTAATTGTTTAATTGATTATTAATTATGTCAATTGTGTAATAAGTTTATATTATTGTTATATTTTCGGTTTGGGCTGTTGTGTTTGTATGAATATAGGGTGGGAGGTTAAGTAATAATTAATGAACAATTATTGATTATTAATTATTTAATTGATAATTAATTATGTACATTAGTTAATACTAATTTATGTTAGTTATATTTTAGTTGTGGGTTGCTAGATTTGTAGGGGTAGAGGGTGGGACGTTAATTAAGTAAAAATTACTTTGCAAATAATTATTAATTGTTAATTAATTAGTTAATTGATCATCAATTATGTAAATTGTGTTATGCTTATTTATTTTAGTTATATTTTAAGTGTTGGCTGCTAGAATTGTAGGGGTATAGTGTGGGAAGTTAATTAGGCAATAAATAAAACCCTTTTTTTAAATGATAATTAATTATTAAAGTGTTTAATAATCATGCACATTGTTTAATTGTGTTTTACTTTATGTATATATATATATATATATATATATATATATATATATATATATATATATATATATATATATATATATATATATATATATATATATATATATATATATTTGGGGTTAAATAATAATGCCCATATTAATAATTTTATATTTAGTCTAAATTAATAGGGTTATTCAAATATGTGTTGTATTTAAGTTGAAGTACATTCCCTACTATTACTTAGACTGGATAAATATTAAATGTAATGCCTCCAAAGTCCAACACTTTCTCTACTGTTGCACAGACTGGAGTAGTAATAATAAATAGTACACCTCCGAAGTCCAACGCTTTCCCTACTATTGCACAGACTGGAGTGGGAATAGTAAATCTTACCCCTCCAAAGTCCAACGCTTTCCCTACTGATTCACAGACTGGAGTGGTATTATTAAATTTAATCCCTCTGAAGTCCAATGCTTTCCCTACTGTTTCACAGACTGGAGTGGGAATAGTAAATCTTTCCCCTCCGAAGTCCAATGCATTCCCTACTGTTGCACAGACTGAAGTGGAAATAAGGAATCTTACTCCTCCGAAGTCCAACACTTTCCCTACTGTTGCGCAGAGTGGAGTGAAAATAGTAAATCTTACCCCACAGAAGTACAACACTTTCCCTACTATTGCGCAGAGTGGAGTTAGACCAGTAGATTTTACCCCTCCGAAGTAAACGCTTTGCTTACTGTTGCACAGAATGGAGAGGGAATACTAAATCTTACCCCTCCTAAAATCAATGTCTTTGTCTTCTGTTACACAGACAGGAGGTGGAATAGTAAATCTTACCACTCCTACGTCTAATACTTTCCTTTCTGTTGACCTATTTGGAGAGGGAATAGAATATCTATTATTCCCAGACTCCAATACTTTTCCGAATATTGTTTAAATGTATCTATTAATATTATTTGTTTACTCTTTACAGTATATAATTTGTATATATACACATATATATATAAATATATCACTCACAATCCTGGCCCGCTAGTAGCTCACTGGGACCTCCAGGTACGGACCTCTTATACGCCTCCAAATCATTCAAACAACTCCAATGTTGTAGTTCGCAGTGCTGTGGTTTATTCACACATTAAAATGATAAACTCCTTAGCTGTTCAGGCATAGTGCCTGCCATGACGCGTTTCGCTCGTCTCACGCGAGCTTGAACACATGACGCGCCACATGACAGGGAGCAAAATAAATAGAAAAATGTGCACTAATAACTATAAAAACGTATTGCCTCGTGAGTGGAACTAGAAAACAGACTGTTAACTAAACACTATAATCCTTGTATCAATCGTTACATAGTCATTACAATAAATATGACAGATGATAAAAAGACCTCAATTAAAATACGAGTACGTATTAGCACTGTAAAACCTCGAAAAATTATGTGCAAATGCGCAATGCTTAGAAAACTCATCATTGAATTATAAAGTGCACGAATTACTGAATGTCCTTTGTAGCACCAATAAGACACATATAAACAACAATCAGAGTTGTCTCATTTGACAATGCTCTCAGAATTGAGACTAAAGTGCTAGTGCTGTTAAAATACCTCATTCAATTTGCATATAATACATAATTTGTAATAAAAAGAAGAGGTACCCTAATTTATTATTGCCTAGACTGTGTCAAATATAAAGTGCAAGTGCACAATAACATATTCAATTGATCTTTTTGTTTAGCTCACATGATTATAAAGTGCTAGTGCAAAATTCTAATAGATCTTTCTGACTGAAACAGCCAATACTAAATAGTAAACCTACACTTTCGTTCGGTGCCAAAATACTAATGCACCCAAATAGATATATAAAGCAGCAAGTACATATAATAATCTTGCACATCAAATTGATTTTGTTCACAGGAGTATAGCCATAAGTCATAATTTTCACTCTAAAACAGTCTGTATTTATAAAGTGCCGTGCTGAGTGCAAAAACCAAATAACCAGTGCCAAAAAGTGTTGTGCAATTCATAATTTCTATAGCAGCATAGACATTACTTATTATCCAAGCCTGAATAATACTAATAAAGTGCAAATGCTGATATTCTGATATAATAGAGATATATATATATAAGCAAGCTTACTGTTCACAAACACGAGACATGATTTGATCATTATTTCCAACAATTTAAGAAACCTCAAAGCCATTCCTATATCATTACAGAGTGTGAGCTTACTGATACAGGTCCAACTATCTGAAAAACACCTAAAGGAAATTGTGCATGTCTTCACTTGTGTTAAGGCCGTTGGGCATCTTAGTATCTAGGGCCAGAATGAAATGGGTTTCTAATTGGCGCAGGCTTTTCTCTCGGTTCCCACCCCGGCCAGGAATAGGAACTGCCCCTAACACAGAATACTCCAATTCCTTGAGTTTATTCTGGTGTACCAATTTGAAATGTCTGGCGACAGGATAGTTCGGGTCTGAATTGACGATTGCCCTAATATGTTGTAAAATCCGTTTATGTACAGGGAGCTTAGTGCTCCCTATATATTCCAGGCCACAGGTGCAGCGTAACTTGTAAATTGCAAACTCAGTGCGACATGTGAGGTGTTCCTTAATCGGAATCATTTTATCACTAAATGCTGTCACGTAATGTGATGCATTAGTCGCAAAAGTGCATGCGCAACATGAGTTGCATTTGAAGAAACCAGTTTTAGCCAACCATGTATTTTTTTATGTAATCTCAGGACTAGATTTAACTAAGGCATCCCTCATAGAGGGTGCCCTCCTGAATGTAATAGCAGGTAATGTTGGCAATATGGGTTTTAGCGTTACATCCGTTAAAACTATAGGCCATTGAGAGTATATTATTTTGCGGATTTTACCCTCTTGATGGCTAAATGCAGTGATAAGTCTGATGTTACGTTTGTCACTATCAGCTACTTCAATTGGAGGGATCGGAGCTTTGACGCGATCTCTTTTAGGTATTAGTAGCTCCTCCCTTGTATGTTCGTTTGCTTTATTCAAGGCCCGAACCAACATAGACCCTACTTAAAAAACGGCAAAACGCATCATGCTGACATTCCTGTGAATCAGTTTGCAAACTGCAAATACGGCGAATTCTCACAAACTCACCATACGGTAATCTCTGGATTAGGTGGCGGGGATGCGAACTCTCAGCATGCAAAATTGAATTGCCCGCAGTTTGTTTGCGGTGCAGCTTTGTATGGATCCGACCCTCACTTACATAAAGGAGAACGTCTAAAAATTCAACACTCATGTCACTGATAGTGGCCGTGAATCTCAGGTTTTGTGAATTGGAATTAATAGATGTCACAAATTCTGTTGCTGCCTCTCTACTACCATCCCAAATTAAACAGATATCGTCGATATAATGCCAATAATGCTTAACATGTCATTCCCACTCCATCCTGTGCTTACTCCTGAGGACATGCTCCTCCCACCAGCCAACATGAAGGCATGCATAGCTTGGGGAGAAGCATGCACCCATCGCAACACCTCTCAACTGTTGATATGCTTCCTTATTAAACAAAAAATAGTTATTGAACAGGCAAAGCTCTATCATTGTAATTAACATACAGTTATGTTCTTTCATACAGATAGCTCTATTGTCCAAATAGTATTTAACTGCTGCCAATGCATCAGAATGATTTATGCTTGTGTACAAAGATTCTGTGTCCATAACTACAAGCAATAAATTCGGTTGCCAAACTACGTCTTTGATTTTTCTCAGGAAGTCGGAAGTGTCTTTTACAAAGGATGGTAAGGTGACGACATGAGGCTGTAGAAAATAGTCCACATATTTTGAAATCATTTCCATCAAACTTTTCCGGGCCGAGATGATAGGCCTTCCAGGAATTGGGACTACCTTTTTGTGTACTTTAGGGAGAAAATAGAGGATAGGAGTGACAGGATGATCCTCTTTCAAGAAATTAAATTCATCCTTAGTCAACAAACCCTGCCTCTTCCATTGTGCCAGATGTTTTGTCACTTTATCATGAACCAGACGTATTTCCTGTTTAGATGCTTTCCTATAACACAGGATATCTGACAGCTGACGATTGGCTTCTGCCAGATATTGATTCTTCGGCCATAATACAACGTATCCACCCTTATCGGATTTATTCACAATGATGTCATGATTGTTCTTCAGCCTGTTAATTAAGATATGGTATTGGGCTTGTTTGTAATTCCTGCGATGTTGATATGTCATCATAGTTCTATTGAGACCCTTTAATTCTTCCACTACTCTATCGTTGAAAATATCTACTGCATCCTTTGGCACGAGTAGTAAGAATGTCCATGGAGGGCGGAAGGGGCTAGATGCTGCTCTATTTATGTTAATGCCCATTCCAGCCATTGCTTGTTGTGTTGTTTCACTTGCAGGACTTTCTTCATTTGACAGTGATTGTAATGCCTGTACAGTTGGAATGTCTTTGACCTGTAAGTTCATGTCGGCGGCAAACATGCCCGATGGCATGTTGGAGGGAATTGGAGGAGGTTTGTTCAATTGAAAATATTTGATCAGCTTCACTTTTCTAATAAACTTAAAAACATCAATTCTTGTTTGATTGGACGAAAATTTGTTAACAGGACAGTACGTGAGCCCCAAGGATAAGAGCTGAGTTTCTGCTGTTGTTAGCACTGTCTCTGTAAAATTGATGACCGTGTTACTGGTAGTGTGCTCTATCGTCTCCATTTTCTTGTTGCATTCCCTCTGTTGGTATTGCTTGCGGTGTTTGCTCCGCCTCTCCCTCCTGCATTGGTTACTTGTTCTCCTTGCTGTTGTTGAGGATTGCGGGGGCGCAAGGTCTGCCTCCGGTCCTGTTGGATAAAATTCAGCACCTCTGCTGGAGTAAGGGTACTGACACATACTGTCGATGTTCCTAATGCCCCTGGACGACCATCGTCTGACTCACTGTTAGAAGTGAGAGAATTGGTATCAGATTCCACATTGGTAACAGAGTCACAAGCAGGTGCACCTTGTATTACCTCCGATGTTTTATTAGTAAGGGCCTGCCGTTTGTGGCATAGTCGTTCTGGTCACGTGCGAATTTAAAAACCTTACGTGCCTTAATAGTATCTTCATGTTTCTTGATGCGAACGTCTATGTCAACGCGCCCTTTTGTCACCGCTTCATGTTGCCCTGTGGAATCTAGCAATCCATTGACTCGATCGATTTCAATTAAAATTGCTTCACGGTCAATCTCTGCATATTTAATCAGTATGTGTACCATATTCATCGAAGCCTGCAGATTATTCTCTGCCCAATCTCGCAACATGGCGGGATTTGGGTTCTCGAATGTTGGGGCAATAAGGACTCGAAGACCCCTCGGTATCCGATTCACGTCCCTATATTTTTCTAGGGACTTTTTTTCCCACCACTTAGTTAATTCGTTTTTGAGCAATTTCTCAAGAGTCCTTAATAATGTCCTCACATCATTGTTTCCTGAACTATTTGCTTCTACTCTCTGTTCAAAGTTAATATTCGGCAGATTTTGGAACAATGCTTCAGCCGCTGCTTCTCTGTCACGTAGCGCCTCACTGGTTGACATAATGGAGAATGTTTTATTTACGCACTGCAATAAGCACAATTGATCAATGGAGACTGATCCCACAACCCGTACTAATCGTAATTATACTGCAATGGTTCCTCTTACCAGCGCTGATCTCACGGTCCACACGAGTCTTCCGACCACATAGACTCCGCAGCTACTCGCCGACAACAGAGAAATCCGAAGTTTATTTACTGGTACAAGTACGGGGGCACAGCCAACGCTTACTCCTTCCGAGTTAAGTTCAAATACGACAACGTGGTTGGCTGAATACAAAGCTGTGCCTCTTCACATATATATGCATATATATGTGTGTATGTATATATATTGTGTGAACAAGGGCACAGGGTGCTCGAAACGCGTCGCAAAGTGAGAGGAGAATAAACAACTTGCCTGCCACCATTTTCCGGGTCTGTGTCTCTCTGTTCGCCAGTGTGGAGGTTCGGAGAGTGCTTTTTGGAGGATATATATATTTATATACATATATATATATATTCCCAGACTCCAATACTTTTCCTAATATTGTTTAAATATATCTATTAATATTATTTGTTTACTCTTCACAGTATATAATTTGTGCCCCTCCCTTTTTAAAAAAAAATTAAATAATATAAGGGGCAGGCCCTGGGGGATGGGGTCCCTGGGGCTGAAATTGCCCTGGGAAGGGGGCCACACAGGCCCCCTCCCTTTCTTTTTTTTAAAAGGAAGGCGGGCCCCGGGAGATGGGGTCCTAAGGGCCGGAATTGGCCCAGGGAGAGGGGTAACGCAGTCCCCCTCCCCATTCCAAAAATGCCTGGTCTTAGGGGATAGGGTCCTTGGGGCCAAAATCGGCCCAGGGAAGGGGTGCTATTCAGCCCCCTTCTCTAAACAATTAAAAGAAAATTTAAAAAAACACCCGGCAACTCACCCGAGGCCCCGTCCCTTTCTCCACTGCTCTGCAAACATGCCTCCTGGCGTGTGGCTGGTTGGGTGGAGTCCCTTGGACTCCAGAGGTCCTTGGGGGCCAACAAGCCCTCCTGTTACCTGCAGTAAGTTTCACACAGTGGGATTGCTGAGAGGTCTTTTAAGGCCACGCCCCCTTTCTCCACCAACCTGAAAATGCACCTCCTAGTGCACTGCTCATTGGGGGATGAAGTCCCCTTGGATCTAGAGGGTCCTTAGGGACCAACAAGCCCTCCTGGTACCTCCAGTAAGTTGTACACAGCCTGATTGCTGAGAGGACTTTGGAGGCCACACCCCCTTTCTCCACCACTCTGCAAACGCGCCTCCTGGTGCACTGCTGGTTGGGGGACAAGGCCCTCTTGGTTCCAGATGGTCTTTGGGGGCCTACTACCCCTCCTATTACCTACAGTAAGTACCACCGAGCACGATTGCTGTAAGGACTTTGGAGGCCATGCCCCTTTTCTCTACCACTCTGCAAACGCACCTCCTGGCACACTACTGCTTGGGGGGTGAAGTCCTATTGACTGCTGAGGGTCCTCCTGTTTCCTCCAGTAAGTCCCTTACCGTGGGATTCCTGAGAACTGGTTGGAGGTACCGCCCCCTTTCTCCACCACTTGCAAACACGACTATTAGTTAAAAAAACATAGAAGTTCACTCAAAAAACCAAAGGTAACAGGGACATTATAGTTAGGAAATAGAATTTAAAAAACATTAGGAATTCACTGAAAAATCCAAAGGTTACAGCAGTTATAGTTACCTAAGCTAACTATAACATATGCCCCGGCAATGCACTGCTTATGACCTCACATATTACAAACCTCATGACATGGTCAGTGACATCACTGATGACATCTCAAATGACATCCCTGATGACATCACTAATGACATCATCCACAGAACCACTTACACACCCACTCACACCGCCATAGAACCTCTTGTGTGCCCACTGACACCTACACAGCCACTCCCATCTCCATTCACAGACCCATACCGGTACTCATATACCCACTCATGCCTCCATAGAGACAGTGACACACCCAGTCACTCACTCACTCACTCACTCACTCACTCACTCACTCACTCACTCGTGCAGCCACTCACATAACCACTCACTCACCCATACAGCCACTCATACAATCAGTCACTCACCTGTACAGCCACTCACATAGCCACACACTCACCCGTACAGCTACTAACAGACCCACTTATTTACCTATACAGTTACTCACAACCCCACTCACTCATCCATACAGTCTCAACACAGCCACTCACCCACCCATAGAAACACTCACACACACACTCACTCACACACCCACACATCCACTTAAATACCCATTCACACATCTAAACAAGTACTCACACATCCGCACACTCACCCATGCAACCATTCATACACACTCGCAATACAGCCACACACACACCAACTTACTCAACCAAACACCCACGCAAACAGCCACTTACTCACCCACACAGCCACTTACACACCGAGTCACTCACACATACAGCCATACAGACACCCACTCACTCACCCATCCAGTCACTTCACACCCACTTACCCACCCATAGAGCCATTCACACTGCAACTCACACACTCATACAGCCACTGACACACCCCTTACTCACCAATACCGTCATTCACACAGCATGTCACTCACCCACACAGCTACTCACACACCCACTTATACACCCATACTGGCACTTACACACCCATATACACAAGTATACAGTCACACAACCACTGACATAATATACATTAGAAGGAGTATCACTCAGGAATGTATGACGTTACTACGCATACATTCTTCACACATGGCTTTACAACGCAGTTGTTACAACGACCGCGTTGTTACCATGCATGCCATTACATCGCAAGTCGTAACAACGACTTGCTGTAGGGGGCGCGCTGGACTTAGGAATAGTATTAATTACTATTCCTACTCCAGTTTGTGCAACAGCAGGGAAGGTGTTGGATTTAAAATCCAACACATTCCCTGGTGTTGCACACCCCCTACAGCAAGTTGTTGTTATGACTTGCGATGTAATGGCACGTGTGGTAACAACGCGGTCGTTGTAACGACTGCGTTGTAAGGCCATGCGTTGTGGAAACAGCATTGTAAATGCTGTTTCCCATCACTCAGTAGTAGTGCACCAACTACACTAGACAACAGGATGTGGGAGCACACCGCTGACCTCTCAGACAACGTTTGCCCCTGGCATTCTGGTAAATGCAGTCTCTTGTAGCTCGCTCCGATATTTTCGAGTGTTTCGCCAAGGTTGGCGCAGATAGTGCTGATCTCTAGACACTTGTTTCTGGTTTATTAACCATCATCAGTAGAGAATACAGTCTTGTATTTTGGGGTTTGCTGAGTAGGCTGCCAAACATTATATCAGGTCCGGTACCTCTCACTGGCGCGCACGTGCTTCATCCATGAGCTCGTCAGCTCAATGACTCACAGGAGTACTTTAAATAGACAACAGGATGTGGGAGCACACCGCTGACCTCTCAGACAAGGTTTGCCCCTGCATTCTGGTAAATGCAGTCTCTTGTAGCTCGCTTTGATATTTTCTAGTGTTTCGCCAAGGTTGGCGCAGATAGTGCTGATCTCTAGACACGTGTTTCTGGTTTATTAACCGTCATCAGTAGAGAATACAGTCTTGTATTTTGGGGTTTGCTGAGTAGGCTGCCAAACATTATATCAGGTCCGGTACCTCTCACTGGCGCGCGGGTGCTTCATCCACGAGCTCGTCAGCTCAATGACTCACGGGAGTACTTTAAATAGACAACAGGATGTGGGAGCACACCGCTGACCTCTCAGACAAGGTTCGCCCCTGGCATTCTGGTAAATGCAGTCTCTTGTAGCTCGCTCCGATATTTTCGAGTGTTTCGCCAAGGTTGGCGCAGATAGTGCTGATCTCTAGACACCTGTTTCTGGTTTATTAACCGTCATCAGTAGAGAATACAGTCTTGTATTTTGGGGTTTGCTGAGTAGGCTGCCAAACATTATATCAGGTCTGGTACCTCTCACTGGCGCGCATGTGCTTCATCCACGAGCTCGTCAGCTCAATGACTCACGGGAGTACTTTAAATAGACAACAGGATGTGGGAGCACACCGCTGACCTCTCAGACAAGGTTCGCCCCTGGCATTCTGGTAAATGCAGTCTCTTGTAGCTCGCTCCGATATTTTCGAGTGTTTTGCCAAGGTTGACGCAGATAGTGCTGATCTCTAGACACGTGTTTCTGGTTTATTAACCGTCATCAGTAGATAATACAGTCTTGTATTTTGGGGTTTGTTGAGTTGGTTGCCAAACATTATATCAGGTCCGGTACCTCTCACTGGCGCGCAGGTGCTTCATCCACGAGCTCGTCAGCTCAATGACTCACGGGAGTACTTTAAATAGACAACAGGATGTGGGAGCATACCGCTAACCTCTCAGACAAGGTTCGCCCCTGGCATTCTGGTAAATGCAGTCTCTTGTAGCTCGCTCCGTTATTTTCAAGTGTTTCGCCAAGGTTGGCGCAGATAGTACTGATCTCTAGACACGTGTTTCTGGTTTATTAACCGTCATCAGGAGAGAATACAGTCTTGTATTTTGGGGTTTGCTGAGTAGGCTGCCAAACATTATATCAGGTCCGGTACCTCTCACTGGCGCGCAGGTGCTTCATCCACGAGCTCGTCAGCTCAATGACTCACGGGAGTACTTTAAATAGACAACAGGATGTGGGAGCACACCGCTGACCTCTCAGACAAGGTTCGCCCCTGGCATTCTGGTAAATGCAGTCTCTTGTAGCTCGCTCCGATATTTTCGAGTGTTTCGCCAAGTTTGGCGCAGATAGTGCTGATCTCTAGACACGTGTTTCTGGTTTATTAACCGTCATCAGTAGAGAATACAGTCTTGTATTTTGGGGTTTGCTGAGTAGGCTGCCAAACATTATATCAGGTGCGGTACCTCTCACTGGCGCGCAGGTGCTTCATCCACGAGCTCGTCAGCTCAATGACTCACGGGAGGACTTTAAATAGACAACAGGATGTGGGAGCACACCGCTGACCTCTCAGACAAGGTTCGCCCCTGGCATTCTGGTAAATGCAGTCTCTTGTAGCTCGCTCTGATATTTTCGAGTGTTTCGCCAAGGTTGGCGCAGATTGTGCTGATCTCTAGACACGTGTTTCTGGTTTATTAACCGTCATCAGTAGAGAATACAGGCTTGTATTTTGGGGTTTGCTGAGTAGGCTGCCAAACATTATATCAGGTCCAGTACCTCTCACTGGCGCGCAGGTGCTTCATCCACGAGCTCGTCAGCTCAATGACTCACAGGAGTACTTTAAATAGACAACAGGATGTGGGAGCACACCGCTGACCTCTCAGACAAGGTTCGCCCCTGGCATTCTGGTAAATGCAGTCTCTTGTAGCTCGCTCCGATATTTTCAAGTGTTTCGCCAAGGTTGGCGCAGATAGTGCTGATCTCTAGACACGTGTTTCTGGTTTATTAACCGTCATCAGTAGAGAATACAGTCTTGTATTTTGGGTTTTGCTGAGTAGGCTGCCAAACATTATATCAGGTCTGGTACCTCTCACTGGTGCGCAGGTGCTTCATCCACGAGCTCGTCAGCTCAATGACTCACAGGAGTACTTTAAATAGACAACAGGAAGTGGGAGCACACCGCTGACCTCTCAGACAAGGTTCGCCCCTGGCATTCTGGTAAATGCAGTCTCTTGTAGCTCGCTCCGATATTTTCGAGTGTTTCGCCAAGGTTGGTGTGCTCCCACCCCTGTTCCCACCAACTACACTAATTTAACTTTTGTTGTACGTTAGTATATATGTTTAACCCCCATAAACTCTTGAAAACACTTACACTCACTTGATGATGTCATCAGTGATATCACTGACCATTTCATGAATGATGAAATATGTCAGATCATAAGAAGTGCATTGAGGGAGCGTACAGAACTATGTAGAAGAACCCACAGAATTGTTGGTACAACTCCAAGGAAAACCTCAAACTCCACAGCTGAATTTCAACAATATTTATTACGGTGATGCACTTCACCCGAACTCGGCCTTCGTCACAGCCAATCCACACTACACTGTGCCCCATCACCTTATGAAACAAACAAGGCACCGGAAATCCATAAAGATAAAAGACAGAGGTAACAACGTTTTAGCAGGCTTTGGAAAAAAAATGCAATTGATAAGAGAAATTCCTTCTTGCAATTACCCACATATATGATCAAATAAAGTTCAAAGTGAAAATGAATAACTTACATATTTGCACATATTGAAAACATGTATTAAGGCAATAGCCAACGTATTTTCTGGTAATCAGTAATAACCAGGGAAAAACCAAACATTAAAAAAATAGACTTTATGTAGCTAATGGCTAGTGCCCTAGAAATTAAATGAATTAAGAGCACCATAGATGCAAGATATAATATAATGTTAAATCAAGCAAAGTGGCTGAAGTACAAAACACATGTTATGTAGCCTTGCACGATACTCGCATCTATCATGAGGTCATTGACACTCTGTCATATTATTGTCATGAAATTCATCCTCTAGCCATGTGGTTATTCAATCCTGGTATGAGCAGTACCAACATCCGAATACACACATAGCCTGCTATGAGAAAAATAAATAAAATATACATGTTCAAAACAAAATTCACTGGCACGAACCCCTATTGTTCTTGATTTTTACCCACGTGCACATATATAGACTATTTCAAAACTAACGTGAATTTTTTTCAATTGTCAACACTAGATGAAATAAGAAGTTAACAGAGAAGTGAGACTCAGACTATGAGAAAGGTAGTCGACAGGACCAGAGTGGTCATCTCATGATACATTACGGTGCTCAGTGAGTTTTTCTTCTATGTTTTTTTCATTAGTCCACTGTTTGCCTCTAAAAATTGTGGTGTACTTAAACACTGTGATCCACTATACTTGTACATGTGATCAAGGCCATTGAGATGGCCGAAACGCGTCTTGCTGGAAGTAAAGCGATATTTCCATGTGAACCCTGAGTACCTGATTACGAGTTTGGCGGACGGGTTACTCCATCACAAACGTAATGGATACCCTGTGCGCCGTATATTGGATATAATGGAACTCGTAATATGGCAGACTGGATATTCGTCATATTTGTGATGGAGTAACCTGTTCGCCAAACTGCGTATTCTTGTTATGTCTGACCCTGAACTGTATATATATATATTCACTGAAAAAACCATAGGTTTTAGGGACAGTTATAGTTAGTTGGACATTGCACTCGTACAAAACCCGTGAAATTCCCCCGTTATAGTTAGTTCAGCTAACTATAACTCACGCCCCCGCAATGCACTGCTGATGACGTCACATATTACATCACTCATGACATGGTCAGTGACATCACTGATGACATCACTGATGACATCATCCAGTGACTGTGTGTTTCTGTAAAGTTTAAATATTTTTAATATATATAGGGAAAGGTGTATTGAAGAATGAGTGGGTGTATAAGTGTCTGTATGGATGATTTAGTAGGTGCGTGACTAACTATAAGTGAGTGATTAAACGTATCTTACTGAATGCATGGATTAGTGACTAAACTGGGTGAATGTCTGTATCTGTCTGTCTGTTGCTGTGTAAGCGGCTGCATGGGTTTGTGAATAGCTACATGAGTGTCTATATGAGTTACTGATTGGTTGTCTGAGTATCTGTATGGGTGCCTGAGTGTTTGTGTGGGTGGGGTGTGTGCGACTCTGTGCATAGATGTGTGAGTGGGTGATTCACTGGGTGGATGGTTTCAAGAGTGCATCTGTGATAGACTGTATGGGTGGGTAAGTGTGTGTAAGAGTGTGTTAGTGAGTGAATGTATGTCCCAGTGGTACATGTGTGAGTAACTACATATGTGAAAGGCAGTATATATGTGTGTTGGAGTATATAAATAGCTATAAGCGAGAGTGTGTGATTGTGAGAGTGACTGTATGGATCAGTGTGTGCTTGTATCAGTGATTGTATAAGAGCGTAAGAATGTGCTAGTATTTGTATGAGTAAGTGAGCTGGTGTGTGTATAACTATATAGGTGAGTAAATGGCAGTGTGTTTAATTATTTGCATGACTGACTAGGTGTGTGAGTACCTCTATGGATGAGTGGTGGTGTTTGAGTGTCTATATAGGAGTATGAGTGCATATGATAGTCCTGTACTGAGTGACCGTAAGTATGAGTGACTGTACGGGTGAGTGAGTGGATGTGTGTGTAGACCTAAGAATCAGTGTGCCCCCTGCCAACATTATTTATTTAAAGCCCCGGGGGGTGGCGGTCCCCGGGGCTTGGGGGGCCTTAGAGGCCCCCCACATTAAATATAAACCCACCCCCCGCATGCCCCCGGGACTTGGGCCACCTGGGGGCAAAATAGCATCGAAGCGCGGGAGACCGCGCTTCGATTTTTTTTTTTATCAGCGGGATCCGCGCACCCAAAGCGCATCCCGCCGATTTAAAAAAAAAAAAAAATGTTTGCACACATGTCACCTGAAGCCCGCCCCCTTCCTTCACCACTGTGCAAACGCACCCGTGGCGCGTTTTAAGATGGGGGATTAAGTCCCCTTGAATCCTAAGGGTCCCTGGAGTTCAACTAGCCCACCATGTACCTCCAAAAGTGCCACAGAGCTGCGTTGCAGAGAGGTGTAAAAGGGCGTGGCCTCTGTACACCTCTCTGCAACGCAGCCCCTGGCGCATACTGGAGGTTCCTGGTGGGCTAGTTGGCCCCCAGGGACCCCCAGTATTCAAGGGGAATTCGTTCCCCATCTGCAAACGCGCCAGGGGGCGCGTTTGCAGAGTGCTGCAAGAAATGGGCATGGCCTCTGGCGCGCTGCCAGTCTTTTTTTTTTTAAGAAGGGGGGCTGTGTTGCCCCCCTTCTTTTACTAAATTATTGGCCCTGGGGACCCCATCCCCCAGGGCCTGCCCCCTATTTTTTTTATTTTTTTTTATTTGGAAGTTTGGAAATATATATATTATCTACTGGCGGTCGCCAGTAGATAGTTATAGTTAGGACCTATTTTCCATAGAAAATTCACAACATTCTATTTCAAATAACTTTGGCGCCGGTTGACGAATCTTCGCGAAATTCTCAAAACTAGTGGGGCGCTCCGGTCCGCTCCTATCCTGAAAGTCTCGGGGGGATTCGTCAAGTGGGGGCTGAGAAAAAAGGGGGGGTCCAAAAACGTGTTTTCCCCATGCAATTTTCCATAGGAACCTTTAGTCGCAGCTACAGCCCGAACTGCTGAACGGAATTACACCAAATTTGGCAAAAAGGTAGCCCTTGGTTCAGAGTCGTGCCTTTTGCTTAAATGGTGTAAATCCGTTCAGTAGTTCCTGAGAAAACCAAAAATAAAATCACATATATATCTATGGCCGCGTAGGGTCCACGTACCCTCCCGATCACGAGCTGTATGGTAATTGGCTGTCAACACTCCAAACCAGGAAGTGTTGGCAGCCATCTTGTGCCTCGGTAGAACCGAGGCACAAGAAATCAGAGAAACCTAACGAGCAAAACGCAAAAAGGGGGCAGGGTAGAAACACCCTGACCTTGTAGGCCTGCTCAGGGGGTCCCATAAGGACCCCCAGGGCCCCAAAAAAATGTGTTTTTTTTTTTTTTAAATCGGCGGGATGCGCGGATCCCGCCGTAAAAAAAAAAACGAAGCGCGGTCTCCCACGCTTCGTTGTTAATTGGCCCCCGGGTGGGCCAAGCCCCGGGGGCTTGCTGGGGTTTATCAAATTAATGTATGGGGGGTCTCTAAGGCCCCCCCAAGCCCCAGGGACCGCCACCCCCCGGGGCTTTAAAAAAAAATGGTGCGGGAGGGCTCTCGACCCTCCCGCAGCCCCGGGGACCACCACCCCCGGGGCTTCTTTTTTAAAATTAAAATTACCTGTGTGGGGGGGGCTCCAGCCCCCCCACACGCCCCGGGGACTGCCACCTCCCTGGGGCACTAAATCGTTAAATATGGGGGTCCGTTACAGACCCCCAGAGCCCCGGGGACCACCACCTCCCCGGGGCTTTCAAGATGTTTGGAGGGGGGCCACGTGGCCCCCCTCCTGGAGCCAGTGATGGCCCTGGGGACCGCAACCCCCCAGGGCCGGCTCCTGCAGTGTCCCGGGGTGCCTACCCCCGGGACACTGTAGTTTGCTATGGCAGGGCGGGAGCCTCGCGGCTCCCGCCCTGTCATTGCAAACTGCTTTGAATTTTGGAAGAGAGCAGGAAACCTGCTCTCTCTTCCAAAATTCAAAGCAAATTGCTTTCCACACGGGGAGCTGCATCTTAGCAGCTCCCCATGTGGAAAAGCAATGCCGGCTCCCGAGGGACGCGGGGAGCCGGCGGGACCGTGGGGATTGGGGACCCCCCACGCTCCCCAACGGAGAGGGCCAGCCCCGGGTATGGGGTCCCCGGGGCTACAAGTGACTCGGGAGGGGGCCACGCGGCCCCCTCCCCAAAATTTAATTTTTAAAAAAAATAAATAAAAATAAAACAAAGGCCGGCCCCGGGGGATGGGGTCCCCGGGGCCATAAGTGGCCTGAGGAGGGGGGCAACACAGCCCCCCTCCATAAGTTATTTTTAAAAAAAAAAGAAGGCCAGGCCCCAGGGGATGGGGTCCCCAGGGCCGATTAAGGCCTGGGGAGGGGGGCCACGCGGCCCCCTTCCAAATTTTTTTTTTTTTTTTAAATAGGGGCAGGCCCTGGGGATGGGGTCCCCAGGGCCAATAATTTAGAAAAGAAGGGGGCCACACAGCCCCTTCTTAAAAATAAAAAAAGACCGGCATCGCGCCGGAGGCCACGCCCCTTCTTGCAGCACTCTGCAAACGCGCGTTTGCAGATGGGAACCAATTCCCCTTGAATACTGGGGGTCCCTGAGGCCAACTAGCCCACCAGGAACCTCCAGTATGCGCCAGGGGCTGCGTTGCAGAGAGGTGTACAGAGGCCACGCCCCTTTTTACACCTCTCTGCAACGCAGCTCTGTGGCGCTTTTTGGAGGTACATGGTGGGCTAGTTGGACTCCAGGGACCCTTAGGATTCAAGGGGACTTAATCCCCCAACTTAAAACGCGCCACGGGGCGCGTTTGCACAGTGGTGAAGGGAGGGGGCGGGGCTTCAGGTGACATGTGTGCAAACAGGCCCCGTGGCGCGTTTTAAGATGGGGAATTAAATCCCCTTCAATCCTGAGGGTCCCTGGGGGCCAACTAGCCCACCAGGTACGTCCAGAAAGCGCCACAGAGCTGCGTTGCAGAGAGGTGTAAAAAGGGGCGTGGCCTCTGAACACCTCTCTGCAACGCCGCTCACTGGCACATACTGGAGGTACAGGGTGGGCTAGTTGGACCCAGGGACCCTCATGATTCAAGGGGACTTAATCCCCCAACTTAAAATGCGCCACGGGGTGCGTTTGCACAGTGGTGAAGGGAGGGGGCGGGGCTTGAGGTGACATGTGTGCAAACAGGCCCTGTGGTGTGTTTTAAGTTGGGGGTTTAAGTCCCCTTCAATCCTGAGGGTCCTGGAGTCCAACTAGCCCACCAGGTACCTTCAGTAAGCATAACAGAGTTGCGTTGCAGAGAGGTGAAAAAGGTGCGTGGCCTCGGAACGACTCTCTGCAACTCAGCTCTGTGGTCCTAACTGTAGGTACCTGGGGGCTAGTTGGGCCCCAGGGACACTCAGGATTCAAGGGGACTTAATCTCGCAACTTAAAACGCGCCACGGGGCGCGTTTGCACACATGTCACCTCAGGCAACCCCTCCCTTCACCACTGTGCAAACGCGCCCTGTAGCGCGTTTTAAGAGGTAGTTTTAATCCCCTGCCCTATTATGTACTAGGGACTTACAGAGGAGGTCATGCTAATCACAGGGGTACCCCAACGCATAGTGTTCCCTAGTGTATGTAGGTGTTTTCACTGTATTCTAAGTGTGTTTTAGCATAGCACTGGCTCTGGTTAGTCAGAGTCAGTTACCACCAGTACACGTCGGAAAAAGTTGTGGGTACAGGATGATTTTGGAACAAGGCCTCTTTCTGCTCCTCTGTTGGTTCTTTCTGCACATCTTTTGCTTCTTCGTGCACTTTTCTTCGTCTTTGTGGAGTTCTGTTGCTTCTTTCTGCATTTCTTTTGCTTCTTTCTGTGCGTTTTTTCTTCTTTCTTCACATGTCCTACCTCTGTAGGCATAGTTAGAAACTAGCATTTGAAAAACCTTTGAAATTCACTGAAAAAACCATAGGTTTCAGGCACGTTATAGTTAGAAATTAGCATTTAAAAAACCTTTGAAATTCACTGAAAAACCATAGGTTTCAGGCACGTTATAGTTAGAAATTAGCATTTAAAAAACCTTACAAATTCACTGAAAAACCATAGGTTTTAGGGACAGTTATAGTTAGTTGGACATTGCACTCATACAAAACCCGTGAAATTCCCCCGTTATCGCTAGTTCAGCTAACTATAACTCGCGCCCCCGCAATGCACTGCTGATGACGTCACATATTACATCAATCATGACATGGTCAGTGACATCACTGATGACATCACTGATGACATCTCAAATGACATCTCTGATGACATCACTGATGACATCATCCATGTGATAATTTCATGCATCTTCTCACACTCTAATATAACCTTTGATACACCCACTCTAAATTACAGACTGCCATTCTCAAAACCCCCTGAGCAGGCCTAGGGGGTCAGGGTGTTTCTACCCTGCCCCCTTTTTGCGTTTTGCGCACTTGTTTCTCTGATTTCTTGTGCCTCGGTTCTACCGAGGCACAAGATGGCTGCCAACACTTCCTGGTTTGGAGTGTTGACAGCCAATTAGCATACAGCTCGTGATCGGGAGGGTGCGCGGATCCTCCACGGCCATAGATATATATGTGTTTTTACTTTTGATTTTCTCATTAACTACTGAACGGATTTACACCATTTAACAAAAAGGGTTCTTTCTGAACCAAGAACTACCTCTTTGCCAAATTTGGTGTAATTCCGTTCAGCAGTTCGGGCTGTAGCCGTGTCTAAAGTTTCCTATGGGAAATTGCATGGGGAAAACACTTTTTGGGACCCCCCTTTTTTCTCGGCCCCCGCTTTCCGAATCACCCCGAAACTTTCAAGATTGGGGCGGACCGGAGCGCCCCACGAGTATTGAAAATTTCGCGAAGATTCATCAACCGGCTCCAAAGTTATTTGAAATAGAATGTTGTGAATTTCCTATGGAAAATAGGTCCTAACTATAACTATCTACTGGCGACCGCCAGTAGATAATATATATATTATGTTTGGATGTGTGGCTTTTATTATCAATTCTATTCAAAGTTTGCCAAACTGCATATCAGTGCCATCTGCTATGTCTTCAGAGGGTATCTGCTATCACCAGTGGTGTTTAGAAGTGAATCATAAGTGGTCAGAGTGTAGCTGGGCAAGCACTGTGTGTTGTTGACGTCGCAAAATATAATATAATATATAACATGACATAATTTTGCTATCTTTATGTGAGCATTTGTTCGAAGACTTACCTGGCATACAGGATGGCTGCTTCACTCCAGGAGCCCAAGAATCAATTTGAGTATTTGGCTCTGTTAAAGCATAGGTTAGCACCCACATGCTAACTGAATCTTAAGTCATCTGTATCCCATATATTCGTAGTAGGTAAAGGAGCATACTAATGTCTTTGGGTCTGATTCACAAACGTAAACTTCCACTTTTGTGTAAGTTTACTTTTTTTTTTTGTATTCACAAACTACCAGTTAATAGTAAGTTTACAACTGTGAAGACTCCACGGTCGGGCGGAGAACTCTGCACAAAAATAAATATCTTTTTAGAAGTGCAGTTTGTGAATACGAATGGGCTTACTCTTCTGTGGGTGGGCACATGCCCCTCTCTAGACAGTGTTGTGAGGTGTTGTGTTGATGTCAGTAACTTTCCCATTATGGGGCTTTAGTTGGGGATGACCCTATGTGTATGTCATACCATGATTGTCATTGCGTGATGTTTTTATTTTAAATTCTGGTGACTATTTGTGCTGTTCTCTTCCTAGCTGATAATGGTAAAGTTTTTGTTTTATACGTTTGCTTTGATTTGACCCGTTTATGTGTGTGGTTTCAGTTTACATTCCGTGTGAATTGTTTTGTAGTGGTTTTCGGTGAGTAGAAGGTCTAAATGTGTTGTAAGTATCATTGTGATTTTTTAGGGGTTTATGTCAATGTATTGTCGAATGTTTTTCTCTCACTTTAAATGAAGGTTTTTTGAGGTGCAAATGTATTAGAAGCCAAGCGATGTGATCTCACATTCGTTTTACTGAAGAAGTGGTAATAAGCCCTTTGTTTGCTTTCTGTTGCTATGTGCAGAGATTTTAATGTCTGTGGTTAAGACTTTGCTCATCTTCTGTCTGTTCTTCCAGTCCGTTTGTCGGCATTAATGTGGTTCCTTTCCACATTCGTTGAGACAGGACAGCCCAACACATGTTCATGATCAGGCGGCATTGGAACTGGTAATGCCATGCTCGGTTTTGGCGCTGATTTCAGCTGTTTAACGTGGTTGCCCTCTCGAATTCTATAGCATTTGTTGCTGAATCTTGGCTTTGGAAATTGCATATCCAAAGACATAGACAGGGTACACAATGCAATACTTGATCCAAAGACACAATTCACCCTGGCAATGTCCCATTATTCAAATGAACAATTTTATGCATCTAATAACGTTTGCCAAACCACAAGTCATTTATGGTTTTTGAAAGAGCTGACTATTAAAGTTCTAAAACATGAGGAGTAATTTGAGTGTAACCAAATGGAAAAAGTCTTATCCGTTACAAAGCTTTTGCACTTTTGAAAAATCTACCTTTTCCTTTCCTTATTGTTCATCAATATGAAAAAGTCACATAAACTCTGTTGCCCTCTTCACTATATTAGTATTATTTAAATACTGGAAACAAATTAATTGAGACATCTCACTGCTATGCTTTCCCTAGTATGAGGCCTGATGTTGATTACTACTAGTTTGAGCGTGGTTGAGGGATACCTTTGAGCGAGCCGAGCCTTGCTTCATTGAGGGATTACTCTGTGCTCGACTGCTTTAGTAGAAAGGGTTGTGTGGTAGTCTGGTGTGCAGTGTCCTGACCCTGCGATGGAGGTTCTCTCATGTGGCGAGGCAAACTGCACTCTTTCATGTGTTGCTTGGCAAAGCCTGTTGAAGTAAGTCGCCGACAAACATCCGGCGAGGCATTCTTATTCACAAAAGAGCCTTGTTCCCACACATCCTTGGGTTGTTCCCACACATCCTTGGGTTCAGAATGGGGGACAAGGGCGACAGTGACCATCGCCCTCAGGAACTCCAGCTAACAGCTACTGCACCTAGATCTATTAGGCCAGATTTAACCTTGGGGCCTATTTTTACCTCCAACCTAAGAAGGATCAAATGTACTATAAACAACATAAATTCTCAGGCCGAAGCTGCAATTCAACTCTATAAAACGCAAGCTTTCAGTCAAGAAGATCAAATTGCCCATTGGGGACAGTTTACTGCTACACTATTAGAACAATACGCAGTTACTTTCCCCACAAAAGAAAACTTCCAGAAATCATGTCAAAAGAATAGAATCCCGAAAGATCAAAGAACACAGCTTAAGTCCCTCAAAAAATCAATAAATACAACTCTGCGCATGCTGAGAAGACTCCCAGGAAATGACAGCGCACGATTCCTCTTGAAGGACCAAAGGGCAGCACTGAAAAAACTGAAATGGAACATTAGCAGAGACCAAGAGAACGCAACCTGGGCAAAACTCCTACATGATACAAATAGCAATGACAGCGCCCGCTTCTGGAAAACTGTGAACGGGATAATTAACCCTCATCATGAGGGCATCGCGTCACACATCACGGAAGCTAATTGGGTAAAATTCCTTTTTACTCACTTTAACAATCAAATGGGAAGCGCCGGAGCACAAACTCCTAACAGCTGGTCATTAGAAGAACAAGCTGGAGCATGCACCAGTGAGATGAGGGAGCAGAAGCTACTAGCTATAGGAAACATATCATCAAGCGCAGCTAGCAGCCCCCTGCCACTCCTAATTAAAAAGCAGATTGCCAAAGGGAGGAAAGAAGGGGCTCCGGGACCGAATGGTATTCCACCTGCAATGTTCAAAGCAAAGCCGGAGGACTGGGCTGATATTCTACAACCTCTCTTTTTGGAAGTAAGGCTGCGAAACAGAATACCGGAATCTTGGAAGGGCTCGACAATTGTGCCAATCCACAAAAAAGGAGATAAGGCCGAGCCAGATAACTACCGCCTAGTAGCTCTGATAGATAATGAAGCAAAATATTTTGCGGGCATCATACTAGAAGAGCTCACATCCTGGCTGATGCGAATCATATAATACCGCTGAATCAAACTGGTTTTCGCAAAATGGCCAGTACATCAACAAACATCCTCACAATCTCCCTACTGATCGACGCAGCAAAAGCCTCTAAACTGCCTTTACACCTATGCTATATTGACTTCAGTGCTGCATTCGACAATGTAGAGAGGGGCAGACTGTGGGGGAAACTGGCGAAATGGGGCATACCACAGCCCATTTTAAACATTCTGTCGCTTCTACATATGGATACCTGGGTGCAGGTGAAACTAGGTGGTGGCACCCACCTCTCCTCGAAAGTGCCCACAACAAAAGGACTTAAACAGGGCTGTGTGCTCACACCAACCCTGTTCAATCTATACATGGCCGACCTTCCGAAGGCGCTCGATGCCTGCAACTCCCATTCACCCAAAATAGGAGGGAAAATATTAACCAATCTTATGTATGCAGACGACGTAGTTCTGCTTAGTCACACTTACGTTGGTCTCCAGCATTTACTGATGGAAATGCAGAATTATGCTATAGAAAACAACTTAAAAATAAATCTGAGTAGGACTCGGACAATGTCAATAAACAACAAAAAAAAAAAACCTGCAGAGAAACTGGTTCCTGGGCGGCACCAAACTTGACCCAGCTCATGAGTATAAGTATCTAGGAGTTACAATCGACAAGGAAGGGTCGTTTAAGCGCCAGAAAGAGGAAATAAGAAGGAAAGGACTGTTGATAGCCCTATCGATGAAAAATCTTGCAAATAAATTTATGGGGCCGACTTTGACCCCGCTGCTGAAGGTAGTCCAGGCCAAACTTCTCCCCTCGATCGCCTATGGCAGCGAGGCAATGCGGGGAAGAGACGCTAAGGATCTGGACAACACACAGGTCAAAGCATACAGAACAATGTTCAGCCTCCCACCCTACACATCACCTGCCCAAATAAGGTTGGAGTTTGGTCTACTACAACAAGTCTTAGCCAGGTACGGCTCTTATATTATTTGCTGGCATAAGACAAGAAGCGCCTCAACAAACACGCTAAATCACTTGCTGTAGCATGACATACAGCACAGGGAGCACTCTCAAGCTAGAAATTACCTTCAGCTAGCCCTGGAAACTACCAAACTTATGGGACTCTGGGACACGCAACTCGGCAATTTAACCTTTAAAAAACTAGTCTGGAAGTCCATAAAACAAATTTCTTTGGTGGAGGACAAGGCTAGCTTCTCAAAGAGATCTCATGCCTGGATGACTTTGAATTCCTACAAATCACTTGCCTCACAAACATTCTTCAATCAGGGATATCCTAAATCCATAAAAATGAACTTTCTGAGGCATAGACTGGGGATTTTTCCGTGTGTTGAGCACTTTCCACCATGGCTGAGGACAAGATACATGTAGGCTGTGCAACATCAAGCAAGGAGATATTTTACATCTAATCTGCTCATGCAAGGAACTGCTTCAAGAACGGCAACAGCTCCTAAAAATGCCTCTCAAGCAGAAAGGCACCCGCACCAGGAGACAAGCAGTACTAGCCTGTTTAAACCCGGTAAACACACAACTGAATTGCAGATTTGTAAAATTTCTTACACTGGCAGAACAAAAAATGCCCAAAATACCGTAAGTTTGAAATATCAATCATAACGCTCTGAAGCCGCAGGCCGTCCTAAAGAAGGGCAGAGGCCTTTGTCAGACTACATTAAGGACAGAGCACCTGCACTACAACAGAAATTTGGCAAGAAGTCCAGACAATCTGTACAACATACACAATACGATTTTGGTCAACGGGCAAGCACGGCTGGAGAAAAAAAAAAAAAAATCCGTGACTGTTGTACCTAGCGAACTAAGGTCATTTATTAATACCACTATTATTAATTCTGATTTTAGATTGTAAGGAATCTTTCCTACCTCTGGTAAAACCCAGCGAACTAAGGACATTTTTTAATACCATTATTATCAAATTTTGATTTTAGACTGTAAGGAACATTCCCTACTTTTGGATTTTAACTGGTTTTACTAGAAGATTGTCGTTAATAATTATAGTGCCTAAAAAGGTATCAAAGGTGGACGAAACTACATTGAATGTTTGGTTAAATTTCTATTTTTTTAAGTGATAATATTGCAACGGTTTTAGTTAACTATGCAAAAATAAAGAAACTTGAAACTTGAGCCTTGCAAGAGCTCAGAAAAATAGAGGCATCACTCCCTAGAGCTGCAAGATTCTGGCAAAGAAAGTAGAAACAACTTCAAGTAATAATTGATAAAGCAGTCGCACAGGTGTTGCAGTCTAAGACCAGATTGATCAGCAATTGGATGAAGCTTTACCCAGTTGGAAATATATTTAAATGACATAAATATGGGGAGATTTTTAAAGCAAATGCAAATGAATTTGGGGTTTCAAAGTCCTGCTCCTTCCCAAGAAGGAGCTTTGCTTTGTCAGTACCAGCCTTTCGATTCTACTGTTTTGCCTATGGATCCATATATTAAAAAACTGGCCAGCAATAGATAAATTACATTTTCCCCACACTTTGATTAATCAGTATCTGCTAGAAGTTTTAGAACGAATTCCCACCTGGGCCTAAAGCTGACTCTCTACTCACTAATATGATGCATCCGTCCTTGGTGGTGCTCTGATGGGTCTCAGCCTACAGATCAAATAGATAAGAAAATGGAAGGTGCTGTATAAGAGCTTACGCAGTAATGAATTTCAATCTATTTTCATTTATGTGAAATATACCACACAATCTCTTCTCAAAGACGTTCAAGCCCTATTTGATATATGTCAGCAGGTTGGCAATAGACTTCAGATCCAAGGAGATATGGAGCAGCAAGTCCTCACATTTGATAATATCTGATTGGCAGCAGGATATCTGATATGTTTATGTCAATGGAAAAGTATAGTGTACAGAGAGCTTAGTTAATGCACCTTCCACTTACTGGCAACCATCTATTTGGAGAAAAGCTAGATGAGATGGTGAAACAACAATGGAAGGTCAGAAGATTGGAAGGTTTTGCTTATGTATCACAATTGGATGAGGGCATTCCTTAAGAGCCTCCAAAATTCTTAGCTCAATCTCGAAATCCCTTTCGTAGGAGGGCTGTGATCGTAGACCTTCTTCTCCCTGGCTCAATGATCCGCTCCACCACATAGTCCCTAACAAAGTCATGACTGTGCTGAGCATCAAGAGAAGCTGGTGGGAGGCCGACTGAAGTACTTGCTCAAAAATGGCAGTCCACAGTGAAGAACAATTGTCTGATTCAGACACAGCCAAAATAAGAGTTGATAGAATTTTCAGAGATTTTACAAGTGGATGTTTTCCAACAAATACCTCTTCCAAAAAACTGAGAAAAGTGAATAGCTCTCTTATCATGTCTGCAGACAATAATAAACAAGAACGCAGTGGAACTAATACCTGCCGGGGAATAGTTCACAGATTGCTATTTGGTGTTTTCATGGTTCAGAAATAATCGAGGGTGTTCAGACCTGTAATAAATCTACTTCCACTCAAAGGGTTTATACTGGCCAGACCATTCAGAATGTTGACTTTACAGTCTCTTTTCACTCTGATCCCACCGGGAGATTTACTTGCATTTTAAGGATGCATACTGGCACATTCCAACTCTACAGTCACACAGACGCTTTCCAAGGTTTGGCATCATAGACTCCAATTATTATTTGCATTTCTTCCCTTCAACCTGACATCTGCTCCAAGAATCTTCACAAAGGTATTGACACCATTAACAGCCTATTTGCATGATCAGCAAGTTTGAGATTATTGCTTCATCTTTTTTAAAGGCAGAAGATACAGAACGTTTATGCCCAACCCTTCTTTGATGTGACCTCCTGTTGAATCAGGAAAACTCTTCTTTGCTCCCAACACAGGAATTTATTAGAGCTCAATTTATGATTGGATTAGACCAAGTCCTGTACTGTTGCTAGCAGAGATTGATCTGTGCCTTCGGTCTTTGCTGACACAGCTCAAGAAGTCAAATCAAGTGTCAGCACACCTGTAGCTTCATCTCCAGGGACACATGGCAGCAACAGCTGTGATATGTATATAATCATCAAAAGAAGGTAGAATGCACATATACATACCCCTTTTCCGTCCATTGGTGAGTTTGCACCCTCAGATAAAGTTACGTTACAAGGAACAATGGTCAAGGAAACAGTTAACGGAGAACAGAACACTGGAGGATCACTTTTCTGTCATGGTTCGACTTACCATGAACATCAGCACGCTTCCTCCTTGCGTTTGAATGAATTGTGGTATTTAATGAGGAAAACGTGCACATGTATTTGTTTTAACACTTTGACATCTGTTATATTTTTGTAATGATATTTCTGTGTAAGTGATTATGATTTTAAAAGATGACATTTTGATGAATGCGATGTTTGGATATGTTCTGCACTATTCATTTGTTGTATTTTTTACGTTCAGTGGTAGCACCGAGCAACTAAAGTATTTTGTTTAGTTTCATGGCTTTTGGTGTCATGTGTTTTGGTTTAATCACTTGATTTCATCATTTGGTATGATTTAAATTCACTCGAGACGTTCAAATCTGTTTAATCAGCACATTTACTTTAGTGGTCGGCATGTTTTTGCGATAGGGTTGAAGGGACTAGTCAATTTGTTGCGGAACCTAGAACTAATTGCAATACAATTTCTGTGAGTGGATTGTTATTGAAATTTTTCCGTAGAAAACGATGGGGAAAAGTCTACCACTCTATCATGACGCGTTAATCCAATATGGCGGATTTTTTCAAAATGGCTGCCCATTATTTGAGATATAGGGTATAACTGTTTATATGCCCATGTGTGGTATCATTTTATATGTTTTTAGGGACGGGAAAGTCAAAAATAACATCAAAAATTGTTTCTGATGACCATAATATCAAATAATCGCGGAATATGTCAGATAGACAAAGTTTGTATAATTTTTCGTTGACTTATATGACAAAGTGTGAAGGAACGTAAATATTACAATTAACTTTTGAAATAAAAAGTTTGCTAATGTTTGTGTTTTGTTTTGTAACTTTGTTGTTATTGTTTGTTTTTTTGTTAATCAAAAATGTTTCATTTATGTGTTACAGGTTCTTGCGAGTTGCTGTGAGATACAGTGAAAATGGACGTAGATAATGTTTCATTTGTGATGTGGTGTTTCAAGAAGATGACGATGTATCTGTACTCACTGAAAGAGGAGTGACTGGAATTCAAAAAACATGCAAGGAGAGAAAAATATCTAATTTCACGTTTGTGTTGGGCAGAAAGTTCACAAGAAATGTAGAGCGCGTTTTGTTAACTTGAAAACTCCGTTCCAGGAGAAAGAATCAGATCCCACAACTTCTCGTGTTCTACGGTCGTGTGAAACCCCGTTTGATTTTAGAAAAAATGGTTTTTTCTGTGGTACTGAGTTAAGTTTATACTTCAGGGAGAGGAAAAAAAATGCGTGGTTTAATGCACGAACAGTTGAATTCAAATCATCAGTTTTACAAAAATGCAACAAACGCAATGATGAATGGGCAGACAAAGTTAAGCGACGTATCCAAAATGTGTCTGATTTACATGCTGTAGATGCATGCTACCACAAACAGTGTTACGTCAATTTTTATACTGGAAAATTCATTCCTGGGCAGTTCACTGATAACCCTCCAATATCTTCAGATCGACCACAGGACTCAGTTCGCCAGGAAACTTTTCTTCAAGTAGTTAAATACATGGAGGAAAATGATGAAGAACAAACTACTGTTAAAGAACTTGTTAATAAAATGCGAGAATTACTGCCAGAAGAACCATACAGTTCGAAGTATATGAAACAAAAACTCAAAGAGCATTTTGAAGATGAAATCTTCATAGGAACAGTTGCAGGGACTGCTGATGTCGTTTCTTTTAAAAGTACAGCTGCTCATGTATTGCAAGAGTACCACAGTCATAGCCATGAAGATGTTGAAGAGGATCGAAACAATCTCCTTATGGCAGCTGCTGAAATAAAAAGAAATGATATTAAAGACATCCCTGTAGAACCAGAAACATATCCACCCATTGAAAACATGAGTAGTGTTGACTATAATGTGAGCTATATTCCTGATTCGTTAAGGCTCTTATTATCAGTTTTTGTTACTGATAAAACCAACAGAGAGAGAAAAGTAGCTTCTATAGGACAGGCAATTATGCAAGCTGTGCGCCCACGAGTCTTAGTTGCACTGTTGCAGTTAGGGCTGGCAGTTCAATTACATGACAACACAAGCTCGAGATTTGTAGTTGAAGCAGTAAATCATATGGGATTCTGCAGCTCCTATTCAGAAGTTCTTCGTTTTGAACGTTCAGCTGCAGCAGAAAGAGGAAATACTATACCTGTCCTTGTGGAACCTTCTGAAAGTCCTCCGAAATTCGTTCAATATGCAGCTGATAATATTGATCACAATATTATTACAATAGATGGCCATGGTACTTTTCATGGGATGGGCATTATCGCCACTGTGACTCCAACTGGAAAATTTTCAACGGTCATTAAGAAACGTCAAGTTAATGAGATGACGGACAAAAGAGTCTCTGAGTTCTCTTTCAGAAAAAGCAACCAGGTGAAGGTAATGAAATCAGTTCAATCTGTTAAATTGAAAGAAGAAACCTTTGTTATGGATCCTGAACTATTGTTTCAGCGCTTGTTGCTTTGTGCTCAGACTAGTGGCGTGGATTTGCAATCGTTATGAGCTTTGCTCATAACCAGCTAGTTTATTCAATAAGCATGGACTTATGAGGGAATCTGGGAAGTCGCAGCTTTCCAATTATATTAAAGAGCAAGTACCAGCCATTGCTAACATGCCCGAAAATATGCAGTTCGTCATTGATGGTAGGTGGTTACTACATCGCCTTCCTTGGAGTCCGAATCAGACATTCCATGAGCTGCTTTGTGCCTATGAGAGATATGTGCTAACAAAGTATGGCCAGGCAATAATAGTATTCGACGGATATGGAGATACGTTTTCTACAAAATCAGAAGCCCATCTAAAAAGAAACAGAGGTATTGTAGGACCTAAAGTAAATTTCATAACTTCTACCCCCATCGCCATCCAGAAACAATTATTTCTGAGTAATAATGAAAATAAACAAGCCTTCATTGATCAATTATCGCAAAAGTTACAAGAAGCTGGGTGTAAAACAAAGCAAGCTCATAGTGATGCAGACTTCATGGTCGTTTTGGAGGCTATTGAGTCGGCCAAAACTCATCCTACAGCCATTGTTGGCGAGGACACCGATCTTCTCATACTACTCCTTCATCATTTTCAAGAAAACCAATTTGATATTTTCCTTTGCCCAGAACCTAAGAAATCTTCCAAAAACATAACTGTGTATGATATTAGGAAATTAGCAAAAGCTTTAGGTAATGACGTCTGCTCTCACATCTTATTTGCTCACGCCGTATTAGGATGTGATACCACCTCCAAACCATTTGGATTAGGAAAACGTGACTCCATAAAGTTGCTAAGAAAATCAGGCAGCTTCAAAGAAAGTGCTGCCGTATTCCAAACTTCACAAAAATCAACAGAAGAAATTGAAAATGCTGGTCTTAATGCTATTATAGAGTTGTATGGAGGAATAACAGGAGACAGCACACTACATGATATGAGACTTCGAACTTTCACTTCAAAGGCAACAAAATCAACAATACATGTGAAACCGGAAGTCTTGCCTCCTACAGAGGATGCCTGCAAATTTCATTCGCTCAGAGTATATCATCAGGTGCAGCAGTGGATGGGTATTCATATGGATCCATTACAGTGGGGATTTGAAGTGAAAGATGGAAGATTGGCTCCCATTAGAATGAGTCAAGCACCAGCACCAGATCATTTATTAAAATTTGTGAAATGTGGCTGTATCAAGAGTCAATGTGCGACTCTGCAATGTATATGCAAAAGACAGGGAATAGTGTGCACAGATGCGTGCACAGATTGTCGAGGAATAAGCTGTTGCAATTCCATGGAAGTGGACATGGACGATGATTGAAATCATACTATTCTTATACTGAGGAGTGCTGTTTGAATTTATCTCTTTAACAATTTTCATTTGTCAGTGTCATATTGAGAAGTGCTATATTATCTAGTTGAAATTTGTTTATCCTTTTCAAATGATGTTAAAAAATGTAAATAAAAAATAATGTCAAAACTATGTTTGGCATATTAACATATAATTATCGTTGTTTATTGTATTAATCCCAATTTGATGTTATAGTCATCAGAAACAATTTTTGATGTTATTTTTGACTTTCCCGTCCCTAAAAACATATAAAATGATACCACACATGGGAATATAAACAGTTATACTCTATATCTCAAATAATGGGCAGCCATTTTGAAAAATCCGCCATATTGGATTAACGCGTCATGATAGAGTGGTAGACTTTTCACCATCGTTTTCTACGGAAAAATTTCAATAACAATCCACTCACAGAAATTGTATTGCAATTAGTTCTAGGTTAACCCATTTTTTGAACTAATTTGACTAGACTCGGGCTTGGACAGTCGGAATGACTTCAGTAATTCCAAGGGAGGCTCATTGCGCCCAAGGGATTACAATGTCGGACCGCATTTCTGTGTCAGCCTTTCCGACACAAAAAGGCTGTCGGAAGTCGACTTTGGGGGCCCCCAGCTGGGCCCCCATGGGTGCATGGCCTCTGTTTCGGTGGCCACGGGAGGCACCTTGAATGAAATGCACCTCTTTGTTCTACAATGAGAGCATGCATTCCGGTCGGAATGTATGCTCCCATTGTAAAGAATAGGAGTGCGACCGAACACTGTTTAGTCGCATCCTAATTGGTCGGTCGAGACCGCTGACAGGAGGTCGGCGGTCCCAAGACCGAAACGATGTTGTGCGGACTTAAGTCCGCCTGGCATCGTAATTCGGACCTAAATATTTTGTCCAAATAGGTCTCTGATGTATAATATGTTGCTACTGGGGGTGCTTTTCCTGAGAACTCTGGTCCTGACACTAGGGGCCTAATTACGAGTTCCTTGTAATTTTTCGATCCATGCGTAAAGTCCTGTTTACGCATGAGTTGCAATTACGAGTGGTATTGGACGCCCCAATAATAATCGGATGCAGTAAATAACTCACCCTTTGTTACATTTCGGCAGGTCAAATCTGCTGAAATTTAACGGTAAAAAAATAATGTATTTACCGTAGCATGCAGATTTTGGTGCATCCTTATGTTATTCCGCAGAAACTCATAATAGGTGCTATTTACAGCACCAAATAAATAGCAAACCGAGTGGAATCGTTATTTATCAGGGGCGATAAATAACACCTTAGCTTATAATCAGAGCCAACCTGAATTGATGAATTTTGAGTTTTAGATTTCCTAAGGTATTATTTTTTGTTAGAATTACCTGCCTCTTCTTTGAGAGGACAATTGGCAGCTATTAAAGCCTTTGGAACCCCAGGGGCAATTAGAGTCACATTCAACTCAACTGTTGAAGAGTACCGCAAACCTTAAGCCTATAGTTATTCCATCTGCAGCTTACTTCTGTCTGCTCTTCAGAAGGCTACATGAATCATTATAATCAGTTACATTTCCTTCTTTCATTGTATCGTTCTGGTGGTGATTATTGGATCCCAAACAATTGAGGAATTAGGTGCACTTTTGTAAGCCCTTTATTCTTCCTGATCATGTAAGCTTAAAACCAGATCTATCAATCTTCCAAATGTAATTTTGCAATTTTATTTAGAACAGCACACAGTTCTGCCAACATTTTTTTAACCCTCAATCCCAAGAGGAAGTAAGTTTGCATACCCTAGATTTGAAACAACCTTATCAATTTATTTGCACGGTTTCTTGAGCTAAACATTAAAAAAAATAGCAGTTGGTACATGAAGCAGATGTTTAAGGAAATACATTTCATAAGCCTTTTTAGTCTCCAAGTTCACATGACTATTCAAGGTGTAAGAAAGATAAATCAGAGGAATGGCTCTATCCTGGGTGGAAGCCAGCAGATTTTCATTGAAAGAGATGTGCTTGACGGCCACATAGTTTCTTCCATAAACATTTTGGGGCCGATTCCGATCTCGGCCGGTAGTGCTCCGAATTGGATTCGGATTTACCGGATCCGATTCGGAGCCCTGTTTCCCGACCGAATCGTACGCGGGTCCGGCCGAGCGAGTACGATGCAGGCACCCGCGAAATCTCCGACCGACTCGAACGCGGCTTCAACACGCTCCGACCGACTCGCATGGACACGACTCGCACCGCGCTATGGAGACGTATCCCGGCCGGGTGAGTACGATGCGCGCCGCGAGCAGTCCGACCGACTCGCGCCGTCCGGCTCAAAAAGCTGTCGGAGCCGGACTTTGGAGGTCCGCGTCGGACCCCCTGTACGCGTAGGTGCGCGAGTCGCACACAGGGGGACCCATGGGTCCCCCTACCTGTGCATGTATGCCACGATGCGCATCGACGCGTACCTGCTGTAGGGGCGCCCTTGTCCGCCTCGCACCCATTGAGTCAATGGGAGCCCGCGTACGCGTTGTACGACAGGCTCCCATTGACTTCAATGGGAGTCCGACTCGACTCGAGTCCGATGGCATGCGTGCGCATCGTACTCGTTCGGTCGGACTGCCAGAGTCCGATTCGGTCGGAAATCTCTCCGGGTCCGGCTCGGTCGGAGAGATTTCCGGCCCGAATCGGAATCGGCCCTTTATGTCACAATTTACAGGCAGGTAAAGTTCCACCTGTGGAGTTCAGCACCCATTGTGCCATCCGTATGGTGGCAGTAAAAGCAGGCCTTTAGGCCTACCATATGTATTCTGACAGCACAGCAGCAGCTTGAACGCTGCTGCACAGTCCTATCAAAATCACCCTTTTGACAAGTAGAAAAACCTGATTTTAAATATTAAAATAGTCACCCGTAAGCACATCTTGCTGCACACAAGGTAGGGTGCATGCTATTTAAGAGTGGAGCAGGGGAGACATTAGAAATGGCATGCACCCCAGTGACTAAGCCCAAAATAACATTGCCACTGGTCAGGCTCTAACTGGCACATGGGAAGCGTCAAAGTATAGATAATACACTTTTATCTATGACTTCAGACCTGTACCAGCTACAGCTTCAATTAAAGGACTTATTTTTATATTTATTAAAATCCAATCTAATGGTGGAGTTGGATTTTCATTAAATATATTGTGAATTTAATTTTTAGAAAGTTACCTTTACCATGTCTGAACCTGCTGGAGGCCAGTTTGCATTAGCTTTCCAGCAACTGCCAAGCCTGTACTTGGCCTGTCAAATGTTTGAAAAAGGTGTGAAAACAGTTCTCAGGCCAGAGACTATGGGCTTGGAGGGGGAGGTGTGTTCTTTGCCTGGCAGGAAGACCAGTTGTGGTGGGCTGTGGGCCTTAATTAACTTCAAAGGGGCTGTTGTGCCACATGTAAATGTTAGGTGACATCTGGAAGTCACAGCCTTTTTTCCCATAAGAAAGCTGGCACCAAACCCTGTAGGAGGGAAGCTACCACCAGAACTGGTTTTCAGTGAACACAGAGAAGGGGACTACTCATTACCCTAGCCACATCTCTGGGTTTCTCCATCTTGGACATCCTGAATTTTGAGAGTTAGGAGCACCCTGAGCAGTAGGCCAAACAGGAAATACTGAAAAAGTGGGTAGAGTTGCCACTGGGAACATTTACCCCATTTGTTAGGGAGTGCCCAAAAGTCACCCCTATAGCTAGTGCCATCCGTAAATATAGCACCCCAAGCTGCAGTCTTTTTACAACAACATCTGGTCCTGCGTAAGATTAGAGTAAGACTGGGCCTGTTGTCTGTGACCTGAGAGGAGCACTGAAGGACTGGACCAGGACTTTCTTGTACCCAGGACAAATAAGTGAATTCCAGCGGTCAGTTTACTGAACTCTTGTGTGGCTAAAGGGACACACAAGCAGCAAGAGGTCCTTTCCCTGAAGTCCCCAGCCGATCAGTGGCAACAGGTTCTGGACCGGACTGGACTTGCTATTTTCCTGTGCCTGACATCATGTAGTCTCTAAGAACCTTGCCAGGGGGTCCTTAGACATATACTGATGTGGTTGTTTGAAGAAAGTGTGGGAACTTTTGAGCTTTGGAGCTTCAGCTGGATCCAGCAGAGAAAGTATTCAAGGGCAGTTCAAAAGCATCAAATTGGATTTCAGATTCGTCCCGCTCAAAGGTCCCTGCACCTCAGAAAAAACAAGTAATTCCCATTCTGAGCTGTGACTTAGTGGGACCAACTTGCTTCAGGGATCAGGCCTTCAGTTTCCACAGCAGATGTTACAGTTTCAGCTGCAGCCTGCCCATGTAGACTTTTTCTTCTAAAAAAAATGACAAAGACTAAATCTGCTTTGAAACTTAAAACAAATGTCCACACTGTTCTTCAAAAAAAAGTGACAATTTCCCTTTTTGAAGTAGAAAGGTGAAACTTCTAGATTTTCACCTGGACAATTGTACTACTGAATATTGCACATAGAAATATTGTGACATAAGAATATCAAGATCAAAATATAGAGGACCAAAATATTAAGAGGTATGTGCATTTAAAGGAAGTATAGATTTACTATTCCTAACTCCACATCTGCGTATCTTGACAATATATACATCATCAAGGTACGTATATGTGGAATTAGGTATAGAACAGCTATACTTACTTACTTTTCCATATTTCAGTTTTGATATTTTGTCCTCAATATTTTTATACCACCATATTCTGCTTTAATACTCTGGGGACACACTCACCTGGACCATTGCATTTCACATATTTGACCATGGCTCTCTCACGGTTGGCCTCAAGTCATGCCTTGGTCTCGGTATACCACTTCTATAAACTATCATTGGAGATGAGTGGCGCTATTTCTACCTAAAAGTTTAAAAACTCACATCTCTGGTCCCCCTGATTGGATTTTTGTTGCTTTTATACCATTTTGTTTATCACAGTTTTCTCTACTGTTCAAATTCAGGCTGGAATTTTTATTGTTTGGTGTTATGACTTTATTACTGTTTTGGTACTGAGAAATACTTTACAAATTGCACTAAGTTAAGCCATACCTACCAGTGGATTGAACTCAGGTTAATTTAGTGACATTGAGGGTTCAACCTGACAAGGAGTGTTATTATTCCTTGAGGTGGGCAGTCACCTACCCCAAATAATAATGCATTTTCTTAAAATATTCACGATATTTTGAAAAGGACAATTAGGGGAGTGGTTGTGTTCAACTAGTAAAAACTGTGTCAAGGAAAGCAAAGAATCTGAGTAATGAAGAGTGCCAATAAGTAAAGAATCAAAAATACATATAAAATATTAATTCAGATGGAAAAATTATTTTCATTTCACAGTTAATTAATTCATTAATCATAAATTTGATCTGTAACATTGTTTAAGAAATATGCCACACAAACACTACTAAAGGACTTTAATGGCTAAGGTAAAATTTGTAACAGTATCAATGGATCAAATAGAATTTCCACGAAATAGTAGATTCAATATTTGTAATCATATTTTCACAAATTTAGGACACGAGAAAAAAAATTAGCTAATATTTTATCACTTGAAATTCCATAATTACATTCAGCTTGATTTATAATTTGATGATTTTACTTTGTTTGAGAGAATAAAACAGGAAGCCCCATGAGTAGCTTTAATAAAAACCTTCTATGTTTGAGACCCAGAACAAAGAATAAGTACCAAGTTATGGCTAGTGTACATTTAGTTTTTTCCAATTGAGATAAAGATATTTTGTCTGCAGAGTAGCCCAAAACTATGGGTGGGTGATAAATTCTGCTCCGTCGACGGAGTTCGTGGAGTTTTGCCCAATCCGCATTATGCTTGTAATTCCGGCAAAACTCCACCAACCGAAAGAGAAACTTTTTTCTCATCGCATTGCTCGCCAAGTTTAAGTTGGCAAGCACGAGCGAGAATTTGCCTCCCCAAGCACAATTTTCTGGGCCCTAGAACAGCACCCGGCAAGATTTTCTCAATGCAGGCAGTCGCAGCAGGTCACGACTGTTCATGATGAGAAAACGGTTGCTCGAGCAGAGAATCTACTCGTGGGGCAGCAAAGAAGCAGTGCCCTCTGGTACAGTTTGTGCTTATTTTGCAGCACAGAACAAGTTCCCGGCATTACAAATTAGCATGAGCAGCACGACGTGCTGAATTCCGCCCGCTTGCGGAACTCCATGAAATCTTGCAGAGTTTTTATGTAACTCTGAAGAATTCTGCGGAGTGAAACTCTGTGTGTTCCACCCACCCCTACCCAAATCTCTCGGACCAGACCTCAAGAGCTCATTCTCTTTTAGTTGAATCACACATATACAACAATCAAAAAGAGAAGAAAAATCTGAATTGGGACACAAATCATACTTTCCCCAAGGTTCAACAAGTGAGCTCAATATGCCGCACAATTCACCACAACAAACTTCTCCATTAGCTGCAATGCTTAGACTACTGTACAAGGGGTAGTTCCAGAGCTCCCTTTAACAAAATACCCCTAAGTTTTTCAAAATTAGGGGGCAATATTTTTGACTTGTTAATACATAGGAGTGGTCACTCCATATAAGGGTTAAATCTTATCAACTCAACCATTGACGTCAAGGCGCTACTATTCATAAGTTCATTATGGTTATTTCAGGTTTGAGAGCTTGTAATGTTTATTGCCAAATATTTCACCTAGACAGTAGTGAATTTTTCACTGCCTGGGAAAAAATTGCTTTTTGCATAATTTCACAATAAATAAACTTTGGGGTCGATTCCGATTCGGGCCGGAAATTTCTCCGACCGAGCCGGACCCGGAGAGATTTCCGACCGAATCGGACCCGTGCAGTCCGACCGAACGAGTACGATGCGGCCGTATGTTATCGGACACGAGTCGGTCGGACTCCCATTGAACTCAATGGGAGCCGGTCGTACAACGCGTACGCGGGCTCCCATTGCCTCAATGGGTGCGAGGCGGACAAGGGCGCCCCTACAGCGAGTACGCCGCGAGCGCTCCGCGGCGTACACGCACAGGTAGGGGACCCTTGGGTCCCCCTGTGTGCGCCTCGCACGGGTACGCGTACAGGGGGTCCGACACGGACTCCCAAAGTACGGCTCCGACAGCTCTTACGAGCCGGAGTGCGCGGCTCGGTCGGACTGCTCGCGGCGCGCATCGTACTTACCCGGCCGGGAAACGTCTCCATTGCGCGGTGCGAATCGGGTCCGACCGAGTCGGTCGGAGCGGTTCGAGTCCGAGCGAGTCGGTCGGAGTTGTCGGGACGCCCGGACGAGTCGGTCGGCGACTCGCATCGTACTCGCTCGGCCGGACTCAGCGTACGGTTCGGTCGGGAATCAGGCTTTCGCATGGCTTTTTTCCCGACCGAATGGTATTGGGTGCGCCTCCGACCGAGATCGGAATCGGCCCCTTTGTGTCTATCTATTGGTGGTACAATATTTACTCAATAGAGCCAACTGATGTTGCAGCCACACTTTGATTCAAATCAAAGCTATTAGGATTTGTAGAGCGCGGCTAATCACCCACAAGGGTATGCAGGTGCTAGGTTCTTGCTGCTGAGCGTGGTATCAGTTGAAAAGCCAAGTCTTGAGTCCCTTTCTGAATTCCAGAAGGGTGGGATAAATTTGGAGGTGAAGGGGAAGGTAATTTCAGGACTTGGCCAAGAGGTAGGAGAAGGAGCATCCTCCTCTGTAGCTTTGGCGGGTCCGGGGGGTGTGGGCAAGGGTGAGGGAGAGGGATCGCAGGTGTCGGATGGACAATGGAAGTGCAGTCAGTGGTCGATTTATGCTGGCCCTTGGTCATGAAGGGCTTCGTAGGCATGTATCGGCATCTTGAAGATGGGAAGCCAGTGGAGCTTCTTGAGGTGGGGGTGGTATGGGTCAGTTTAGGAAGGTCAAGGATGAGCCTGGCGGCAAAGTTCTGTATCCTGTGGAGTCTCTTCAGGAGTTGTGTGGTGATTCCTACGTACAGTGTGTTGTCATAGTCCAGGCGGCTGGTGACTAGGGTTTGCGTGACAGTTTTCCTAGTGTTGACAGGTAGCCATCTGAATATTTTCCAGAGCATGCAGAAAGTGAGGAAGCAGGTGAAAGAGATTGCATTGATCTATTTTTTCATGGTTAGTTTGCTTTCCAGCACGATGCCAAGGTTGCGGGATTGGTCAGTCAGTGTGGGTGAGGGTCCAAGTTTGGCAGGCCACCAGGAGCTGCTCCAAGGGGAGGTGTTGTTCCCGAAAATCAGCCCTTTTGTTTTGTCCATGTTAAGCTTAAAGCAGTTGTTCTTCATCCAGTAGGCGACAATCTTCATGCACTTCTGGAAGTTGGTTCTAGTGGTGGAGGGGCCTTCTGAAAGTGAGAAGATGAGCTGGGCGTCGTCTGTGTAGGGCATGATGTTGAGGCCGTGGGCTCTGACGACACTGGCCAGAGGCGTCATGTAGATGTTGAATAAAGTTGGGGCTAAGGGATGAGCCTTGAGGGATGCCGCAGATGATGGTTTTGGGTTCTGAGGTGAATGGTGGCAGGCAGATTCTCTGAGTTATTCCTGTGAGGAAGGAGGTGATTCATTTAAGGCATCTCCCTGGATCCCGATTTGATGAAGTCTCTTGATCAGGTGTAGTGGTATACAGTGTTGAATGCTTCTGAGAGGTTGAGAATGTTCAGGGGCGGCTGTTTTTCCCCGGTCAAAAATGGTTCTGATGTCATCAGTGGCAGCGATCCGGGAAGTTTTAGTCCTGTGGTTGAACATAGAAGCCGAATTTTGAGGTGTCCAGCAAATTGTTGTTCTCCAGGTGTGCGTTTTCGGTTGATTACCTTCTCGAGGACTTTGTAGGTAAAGGGGAGCAGAGCGGTGGGGCGGTAGTTCTTGAGTTCGCTGGGGTCGGCGGAGGGTTTCTTGAGGAGGGGTTTTACCTCTGTGTGTTTACTTTCTTCAGGGAAGGTGGCCCTGGTGATGGATGTGTTGAAGATGAAGGTGAGTTTGTTGCTGATTTTCTCACCTCCAAGATTAAATAAGTGGTGGGGTCAAGGGTCCGTTGCTGCTCCAGAGTGGACGTAGTCCATGATGGCTGTGGTGTTCTGTGTGGGGAGCTGTTCCCATGTGGTGAGCAGGTAGTTGGAGTTGGCAGCAGTGGGAGCGACAAGGCTGTGGAGATTGGTGGGCTGGGGTTTGAAGTTTTTGGAGATGGTGGATATCTTGTCACAGGAGAAGTCTGCCAGGGTATTGCAGAGTTCATAGGATGGGGTGATGGTGTTCTCAGTTGCTGACGGGCTAGACAACTCTCTGATGATGTTAAAGAGTCCTTTGCTGTGATTGGAGCTGGCTTTTGTGTGGTTAGCCAGGGTGCATCTTTCAGTGTCTTTCAGGCATTGATGGTTATTGTTGAGGACTGTCTTCAGGGTGGCTTTGTCTGTGGGGTTCTTGCTGGTGCGCCATCTCCTTTCTAGATGCTTGCAGTTGCGTTTTGAGTATACCAGCTGGCCTGTTTGGTGGATCTCCTGGGTTTGAAGAGCTTGACTGGGGCAACTCTCTCGACACAGTTGGAGATCCTGACGGAGAAATTGTTGATGGCCTGTTTGAGGTTAGTAGCGGGTTCAGGCTGGGTGGTGTTGAAGGCCTCAGTTCACTGGTTCTCTGTTATTTTGTTCCAGCTACGGTGGAAAGAACTGAGTGGCTTGGTGGTGGTGCTTGTGGATCCTGTGATGGTGAAGTGGACAATGGAGTGGTAAGTCCAAGTGAGCTCAGTGACATGGCTTTACTTGATTCTGTCATTGGCTGTAAAGATGGGGTTGACCGTGTGTCCTGCATTGTGTTTGGAGTTGGTGACCAGTTGGGTGAGGCTGATGTTGCTCATGCTTTTGAGGAGGTCGGCGGTGTTTGTGTCATTGAGATCTGTGAGGTAAAAATTGGGGGCGCTGAGGAAGATGTAGTGTTTGGAGTCAATGGCGAGTGGGGGGATAAAGTCTGGGGTTGCATTGCAGAAGGCGGATCATGGTGCTGGGGGTCTGTAGACGAGGGTGCCTCTGATGGTTGTTCTGCTGTCGGTAAGGAGTTGGAAGTTGAGGTGTTCCATGATCGGTGTGGTGTCGTCTTCAGTGGTGGTGCAGCGGATGGTTTCTTTGTGGATGATGGCGATGCCGCCTCCGTGTTTGCTGGTACGGACTCAGTGAGCCATCGTGTAGCTGTCTGGAGTCACAGTGGTGATGTCTGGAGCAGAAGTGGGGTTGAGCCAGGTCTTGCTGATAAAGATGACGACGGGGCGAGGGAGGTAATGGTGTCCCAGATTTCAGTGGCATGTTTTCAGAGTGATCAGACGTTAAGCAGGAGGCAGTGGAGTGGTTCCAGAGTGGTCATAGCTCTTGAGGTGGGTGTGATATGGGTTTCCGTGTGGGTGGTAGGTTGAAGTTGCAGGAGAAGTGACAGTGATGGCATGTAAACAGTCCTACCATTGATCGAGGCAAGGTGAAGCAGCCGTTGTTGTTGCGGTGTTTGGGGTCCAGGATACGGAGCTTGGTGACGGAATATCTGTGGGTGGGAGGGGGGCCAGGGTTCCTGGCGCTGGGCACTGTCCAGGTACTGACAGATGCAAAAATGCTTGCCTATAGCATGCATTGGGCGTTCAATCAATCAATCAATCAGGGAATTGTAAGCGCGCTACTCACCCGTGAGGGTTTCAAGGCGCTGGGGGGGGGGTCCGCAGATCTGTTTATCCGAAGAGCCAGGTCTTGAGGGTCTTCCTGACGGTGTTCAGGGAGGGGGCGCATCTGATGTCTGCTGGTAACTCGTTCCAGGTCTTGGCTGCAATGTGAGAGAAGGATCTTCCGCCTGCTCTGGCTCTGTGGATGCGCGGGGTTTCGGCCAGTGCGAGGTTGGAAGATCGGAGGTTTCTTTTGGGTACGTGGAAGTTGATTCCGTCGTTGAGGTATTTGGGTCCGTTGTTGTGTAGGCATTTGTAGGCGTGAGTGAGGATTTTGAAAGTGACTCTTTTCTCCACGGGGAGCCAGTGGAGACTTCGTTGGTGTTGGCTGATGTGTTCGTGACGGGGAATGCCGAGGACGAGTCTGGCGGCGGTGTTCTATATTGTCTGGAGTTTGCGGAGTAGGGACTTGTTGATGCCGGCGTAGAGTGCGTTTACATTGTCCAGTCTGCTGGTGATGAGTGCGTGGGTGACTGTCTTCCTTGACTCAGGGGGAATCGACATGAAGGTCTTTCGGAGGACGCGGAGGGTGTTGAAGCAGCTGGAGGTGACGGCGTTGACCTGTCGGTTCATTGTGAGTGATGAGTCAAGTACGATGCCGAGGTTCTTGGTGTGGTCTGAGGGGATAGGTGGGCTTCCGAGGGCAGTCGGCCACCAGGTGCTGTCCCATGCAGAAGGGGTGGTACCGAGGACGAGGACTTCTGTCTTCTTGGCGTTGAGCTTCAGGCAGCTGTTGGTCATCCAGACTGCAACGTCTTGCATTCCGTTCTGGAAGTTGAGTTTGGCAGTGGTGGGGTCTTTGGTGAGGAAGAGGATGAGCTGGGTGTCGGCGTAGGATACGATGTTGAGGCCATGTTGTCGGACGATGGCTGCAAGGGGGGCCATGTAGATGTTGAAGAGGGTGGGGCTCAGTGATGAACCCTGTGGGACTCCGCAGGTGATTTTCATGGGGTCAGAGAGGAAGGGTGGGAGTCTGATCCTTTGGCTTCTTCCGGTGAGGAATGATCGGATCCAGTCCAGGGATGTTCCTTGTATGCCTGCGTCGTGTAGTCTGGCGACTAGTGTGCGGTGGGAGACGGTGTCGAAGGCCGCTTATAGGTCGAGTAGGATGAGGGCTGCGGAGTGGCTTTGGTCCGGGAGGGTGCGGATGTCGTCTGTGGCGGTGAGTAGGGCGGTCTCTGTGCTGTGGTTGCTTCGGAATCCTGATTGGGATGGGTCGAGGATGGCATTCTCTTCAATGAATCGTGTCAGTTTCCTGTTGACTGTTTTTTCTGCAACTTTGGCTGCAAAGGGGAGGAGGGAGATGGGCCGATAGTTCTTGAGGTCGGTGGGGTCAGCTGTGGGCTTCTGGAGCAGGGGTCTGACTTCTGCACGCTTCCAGTCGTCTGGGAAGGTGCCTGTTTTGAAGGTGGTGTTGATGGTGCGTTGTAGTTCGGGTGCGATGGCGGCCGTGGCTCAATCAATCAATCAATCAAGGCGTTTGTTAAGCGCGACTACTCACCCGTAGGGGTCTCAAGGCGCTGGGGGGGTGGGGGTAGCAGGTTCCAGTCCATCAAGGGGAGGGTCTGTTGAAGAGCCAGGTTTTGAGGTTATTTGCGAAGATGGGGTGCGATGTTGTCTGTCTGAGGTGGAGCGGAAGGGCGTTCCATGCTCTGGCAGTGAGGAAGGAGAAGGAGCGGCCTCCCGATCTGGTCTTTCTGGTGTAGGAGAGCTGGGCTGATCGTAGGGTCCTCTGGGGTGCGTGGAATTTGAGTCGGCTGTTCAGGTATGCTGGTCCGGTGCCGTGGAGGGCCTTGTGAGCGTGGGTGAGCATCTTGAAGGTGACTCTAGCTTCGATGGGGAGCCAGTGCAGTGTGCGCAGGTGCTGGGAGATGTGGCAGTGTCTTGGCAGGTCGAGGACCAGTCTTGCGGCGGCGTTCTGGATGTTCTGTAGCTTGCGGGTGAGGTTTTTGTTTATTCCGGCATAGAGTGCGTTGCTGTAGTCGAGTCTGCTGGTGACCAGGGCGTGAGTGACGGTCTTTCTGTGTTCGAGGGGGATCCATTTGAAGGTCTTACGTAGGAGGCGGAGGGTGTGGAAGCAGGAGGAAAAGACGGAGTTGATCTGGCGGTCCATATTGAGCTCGGAGTCCAGGATGATTCCCAGGTTGCGTGCGTGTTCTGTTGGGGTGGGCGGGGGGCCACCAGGTGTCATTCCATATCATATATCATATCATATCATTTGTAAAGCGCACTACTCACCCGTGAGGGTCTCAAGGCGCTGGGGTGGGGAATGCTGCTACTGCTCGAAAAGCCAGGTCTTTAGGAGTTTTCTGAAGGTCAGCAGGTCTTGGGTCTGACGTAGGTGGATGGGGAGGGTGTTCCAGGTCTTGGCGGCAAGGTGGGAGAACGATCTGCCACCGGAGGTCGCTCTTCGGAAGCGGGGGACAGTGGCGAGGTCGGCGGAGCGGAGCTGGCGGGTGGGGGTGTAGAAGCTGAGTCGTCTGTTGAGGTACGTTGGTCCGGTGTTGTGGAGTGCCTTGTGTGCGTGGGTGAGGAGGTTGAAGGTTATCCTCTTGTTGACCGGGAGCCAGTGCAGGTCTCTCATGTGGGGTGTGATGTGGCTGCGGCGAGGGATGTCGAGGATCAGGCGTGCAGAGGCGTTCTGGATGCGTTGGAGCCGTCTCAGGAGTTTGGCCGAGGCTCCTGCGTAGAGGGCGTTTCCGTAGTCCAACCTGCTGCTGACGAGGGCCTGGGTGACCGTTCTTCTCGTTTCAGTGGGGATCCACTTGTAGATCCTGCGGAGCATGCGGAGGGTGTTGAAGCAGGCGGAGGAGACGGCGTTGACCTGTTTAGTCATGGAGAGGGTGGAGTCGAGGATGACCCCTAGGTTGCGTGCGTGGTCGGTGGGTGTTGGGGCGGTTCCCAGTGCGGTCGGCCACCAGGAGTCGTCCCAGGCCAAAGGGGTGGATCCGAGGATGAGGACCTCCGTCAGCGTATAAACGTGCATTCACCAACATCTCACCAACCCCTAAGGGGCAATGCTGTGAGTTTTTTCTGTAAGATTAAGCTTTTATTCTCAGTGCAGTCACAGAAATAATCCACATTGTGTTCTTTCTCACACAATTGAGTGTGGAAAAGCCACAAATGTATTTATGTGTTCAGAGAGTCATGTTAAGTACAACATTGCATCTGCACTTACCTACTTGAAGTGCCAAATACTTATGTGTTGGGACAGAAAAGATCCCCTAAAGGAAATTAGGACCAGATTTTAGTGAGTGGAAGGGTGGAGTCAGTGTCTTCCTTTGTAGTTTAGGGAAATTCCTTGCCCCCTTTCTTTTCTATTCATCAGCATAAGTGCTGCCCATACCAAGTTGAATGGTAGTTAAGTAGGACAGCTACTTTTAAGTTGTTAGTTTGGGAAGGTGAGTGTGGACTGACTCACAAAGGAGTGAGGCACACTCCTGAGAGGCTCTGGAGAAATGTCCCCAGCCAAGGCGTTAATCCTGATCTGTTGCCGAGGGGTTGGACCATGGTGATTGCAGAAACCCGGACATTGGTGGAGAATGGCTGCAATCATTCCAGGAGTCACTATAAGCATTGGACAGAGACAGACTCACCTAGGGACTGGACCAGCCACAAAACCTTGATTGCAAGTTGTAGCCACGCTGTAACTGAGCCATTACTGAGAAGAATCTCATTCGGTAGTGCAAAAGAGCACTAGACAGAGGATAGAGCCTTCTACTTTTGCCTTGATGTTGCTTTAACTATTCTGCATATTGGGAGAGCGACAGTCCAGTTCTGGACCTGTGCACACAGAACTGTGTAGAATATCTCACACTGCGGAGAACTGTGATTGCTTATCAATGGTGGGAACACTAGCGGTGGGGGTCAATACAACTGGTGAACTAATTGATGAGACAGGTACTCTCCATTTGTTTGTAGCAGAGGGCGAACATGGGACCCTCATAATAGGGTGTGACCCAAAATTTGCCTACAAGACCTGGAAAAAAAGCCCAGATTGTCATACACTGGCCATACCTCTTGGACGGTAGCTGTGGGGAAAGACAGTAGCAGTGCCAGGCTTGCAATGATGATGGCAGGTGAAAATGTGTGACCCACAGTACAGCTTACATGAATAGCTGCAATATATAACAAGCATTGGCAAAGCCTATAGGTTTTGCCTTTGTAACCTATTGGATTTGCTAATGCTTTGTGACAATGCTATACAGCAGCAGTAAAAAGAAAAATGTTTTTTGCCCATGCTGTGCAGCATAGTGAAACAAACCACTTCATGGGACGATGATGTGTTTTTTATTAATATATTGTGCTCTCACATTTCTTCTTGCTTGACCTACATTTCAAAACTGTTTAGGGAACTGCTACTACAGATCCCAAAAGTATTCCAAAAGCACACACGCTAACACATCACCTGAGTGATACTGACTATATAACCTAATCTAAGACATGCATGCATTCGAATAAACTAAACAAGGAAAGTTCTCCATAGTATATAGCAATTGTCAAGGACAGGATTCTCAAGATGTTGCAGGGGAGTGCTAAGGTTTATTTTCATAAGCAAAGTTTTGTGAAGATCCTGTTTTTAGCCCTCCGCAAGTTTTCTAATATTCACCACATAGCCATATAGTTGTTGCATGTTGATTTTCACACAAATATGTCAAGGCAAAAAAATCGGCACCCTTCACAGAGTTTTGCCATTTTTTACACAGACCTTCACAATGGTTGCAAACAAACCCTATGCAACCTTGCATACCCCTGATAAATGTCCTCCGATGGCATATGTTAGTAGACAAGCTGAGAAGAGGCTTTCACTGCATGTTTGTTCTGCTGTTTCTTTTATATAGCACAAACTAGACCCGTAGGTATTGGTGCTTTGCTTGAGCACTAGTCACATTCAACAAAGTCACATTCATTTCTTTTTTCTTAGGCACAGGGAGATTTAGTGATATGCCCAGAATCACAGGATGTTGAGCCGACGCCAAGGTGCAGTTCCAAAGTCGAGAGCTCTGGCCATAACAACAGATCCTCTCCCTTGTGATAAAAGAAAATGACTTACCAGAGAATACATTTTTTTCTACTGAAAGATAGGGAAATATGACATACTATATGCTTAGATGATCTGTTTACTCGGTTTACTCATAACTCATATCGCTGGTTATTGCTGGAGTGAATACTTAAAAGCAATGATGGGCAAAGTGTTTGATGCTAATACCTGTGCCAAAACTTTGCGCTCTATAGTATGTGAGCGACATGCTGTAATTAGAAATGTGGATTTGTAATTGTAAATCATTCAATTTGTGCCCCTAAGTGTATCTTCATTGCACAAGCGGTTTATGAACCAGGTTGACCCATCCCTTGTGGATTTTAGTGTAAAGATACACTGAAGCTCACAGAACGACTATTTTTGTTTGACTTGGACGAACGTGCTGTTTTTTTCTAAGATTAAACCCTAGTCTAACCATGTTGTACTGAGATTTTCTCGCTGGCCCTCTCTAGGTACCACATTTAAGGTGCTGTTTGTGGTCTATCACTGTTACCTAACTAGACAACCACAACCAGTGTGGATAGACTGTTCTTAGGTCCTGAGAATTGCCGTCAAACTGACACTATGGCAAGAAACATGTTGACCACTTTATAGAGCACGTTATCTTGTAGCATTACAACAGGAGTGCGCCATATCTACTTTTTAATCAGGTTAGGAGCCATTTTCATTAAAATTGTGTTGATTGGACTTCTAATTCCTGTTTTAGTCCTTGCACGGTCTAGTGACCCACATTCCACACATCTACACCTTTAGGTCCCTCACACCCACTGCACCAAACTGCATGGAATAAAAGATCTCCACCCAAGAGCCCCTCAATGGGTGCCCGTCAGGTATTGCAGTGCCGACCTGACGAGGAGTAAGCCCTATGATGAAGCATGACACCTAGCTGGCTGGGTGTGTGAGGGCCCTAATTCTGAAAGGAGGAATTCCCCTTTTCCTCCTGCCACTAAGTGAGTACTGTCTCACACTTAGCCAACCTTTCTCTCTTGCCTGTTAGGAACTGCATACCTATTCTGTTTGATTACATTTGGGCATGTATGCTGGACCTATATAAAGTCCAGAGTCCCCCCTTCTCTGTTATACTGTACCGTCAATCACATCTACATGCTAGGTGTGGACGCATTTTACACTATTTTTTAGGCGACAACATGTGCCCAACATACCAGTAAACCAAAGACCTTGAGGTGGTAAGAAGACAGACTGTACACTATTTCCTGAAGCTTTAAAAGTGATTTTCCTCTACCCGTGACTGCCTCATTTTTACCTGTTTGTTTGTGGGCTTTCTAGTTCAAAATCTTCTGTTTTCACCTGCCCGTGAATGCCTCATTTTCACCTGTTGCATTATGGGCTTTGTAGTTCAAAATCTGCTGTTTTCACCTGCCTGTGACTGCCTCAATGTCACTTGTTTGTTTGTGGGCTTTCTAGTTCAAAATCTGCTGTTTTCACCTGTCCATGGTCGCTTACTTTTCCCTCCTAGTTTCTCCCCTAATCTGTGCTCAGACCTGTGTGTAAACAATCCACCCCCAGCTCCCTTATGTCTTGGTAAGTGAGTAAAACAAGATAAAAAAAAAAAATAACAAAAAAGACATATACCTCAGAGGCTAAGCAGAGCATGCTCTGAGACTGCAGTAATCTGCTCTAAGTGTTTAAACTGTGTCTGGAAAGTGTATGTGGCACTCATTTTTTGGCTAGGAGAGTGAGTTGTTTAAGCGTGGGAAAAGGAAAAGCAGTAGTTTAGGCCCTTACCAGCAGAACTCCAGAGTGTGGATTGAGCCTGTCTGTCTCAAAGGAGATTCTAAATTGAGTAGCAGCTCCAGGCCCCCTGCCCAGCAGCCCAAGCTTGAGGTCACACGCCCCCTTATATAAGCTGCTATTGGATATTACATCTGTGCTCTGATTGGCTGCTGTCTGTGGTGTTTCTAGTGTTCTTATTGGCTGATAGGTCTAGGGTTCTGCTCGGTCCCTGGGTTAGTGATTCGATTGGACGTAGGGCTTAGGGTTAGTGTTCTGACTGGCTGATAGGGCTAGGGTTTTTGATTGGTTCCTGGGGCTAGGGTTTCTATTGTACCTAGGGCTTGGGGTTTCTTTTCTGATTGACTACTAGGACTAGGGCTGTGATTTGTTGTAAGGGCCTGGTCTCATTTTGGTCCTAGGGTTTAGGGCTAGTGGTGTGTTTGGTTAGTGTTAGAGTTCCCATTATCCTAAGGGGTCACCTGACCACCAGGGCTACTTAAGCCTATTTAAGCCTAGGTCTCAGGCCGTTGAGGTAAAGGGTGGAGAACAATGGGCAGTTGCCTGTTTGGGCCTGGTCGGGCATATGGCCAGAGATCCTGCCCATTTTCCCATTCACCAGCACCCACCCTACCTCATCCACAAACAGATTAACACACTCACAGCAAATGTACTGTACTAATTTACTACAAACAGACCCTACACACATTTCAATGTCTCAGCACCCATTACAAATCCCCACAAAACACACATTTCCAACTTCACTCACACACAAAGCACCAACCTATCCTATACCACTAACAAATCCACTCATCGCCAACACAACCCAAATCCACACAATACTTAACTATATCCCATCCAGACACACACTCCCTGCTCTAATTACTCCTAACAGACCCCTTTCTGTCACCAACAAACCTATACTCAGCCTTCCATCTTTTCATCCACCAACACCCTCCTCTTCTTTTTACCACAAACACAGCCACACAACCCTTACACCCGGATGCACCACAATATTACCTCTTTTAGCAATCAAACCTAACACAAACACTCAACTCTTGTTCATCCCTTCGCACACACCACATACACTCTTTTCCAAAACACATCACCACCCCTTTTACCTTGCAGCTTCCACTCACCAATAATACTTTACAAAACAAATTCTTCTCAGAAAACAAATACATCATCACCTCCTCTCACTACTCCTCAAAAACAAAACATAACACACACACCAGCAGAACAAAATCTCTCACAGACACAACACCTCAATACTTTCCTTCACAAACAAGAAACATACACCCATTCCCACCTTCCGGACTACACAAATAATGCACACCCTAATGCCAAACTTTCTCTCTTCCCCCACACCTAACACATATACAACAACACGGCAACTCTTTTAACCACCTCTTGTCTATTGGACAAGTTAGAACCTTAAAACATGACCCACATGCTGCACCACCACCCCGAACTCATGCACCTTCCACCCTAAACAGACACAAACAAAATAAGCAAAATGCCACTCTTCACAACTTCGCATCTCCATGTCGACTGCACAACAGGGCTACTCTACAACAAAACAGCTCACCAACTCACTCTCAAAAATCTTCTCCACCACCTACACACGCATACCCATCAAAATGCCTTCGTAGCCTGCTGGGCAAGGAACAGGATACAGAACAGCTACACTAATGCTATCCTCATACAGCTAATACCAGCACTAATGACACACCTGCTTCAAGCCCACAAAATACTGCTCACTCTTCTACAAAACAAAGTCACACCAAAGCACATTCTCTAAACTGCCTACTAATACATTCTCGATCACTCTAAAAAAACAAGCATCCCATCTACGACCTTCTCACTGACACACAACCTGACTTACTCTTCATAACTGAATCATGGTTGGGAGATGACATGGCTCCAGTGTTGCATGAAGCCTTTCCTCTAGGCTATCAAACTATCACACAAAATGCATAGGCAAAAGAGGAGGTGACCTAGCTGTTGTCTTGAAGCAAACTTTAAATATCGCTGAAGCCGTCTCTATACAAGGTTATGAGGCCCTCTTCACCAGATGCAACCCTACACCATCTTCCTCCTGTGACTTCCTGCTCCTTTTTAGACCTCCACCTAGCAATGCAACATTCCCAGACACTTCTAGACACAGTTTCAAACCTTATAAGACTACACTCCAACCTATGCATTCTGGGTGACCTAAACATTTGGTTTGACAAACCCAATATGCCCCATCCGAAAATAATCATCACTGACCTGGACCTACATCAGATCGTCCAAAAACTCACAAACATCGCTGGACACATCCTAGATGTCATTTTTGCGAATACAGAACTAGTTGCCTTTCAAGCAATGACTCCAGTCACATGGTCAGACCACCATTTGTTTGCTTTCCAACATAAAACAACACAAAGCAACACACCTAAAACAACCTTAAATGCATCCACCTATTGACTGTTGAACTAACTCAATTTTGAACACCTAGAAACACAACTAACATCCTGTACAGATCTAGACACAATACATTCTGTTAAAAAAACTATGAGTGGCTACAGGAAGCTTTTGGTATCCTAATACCACTAAGAACAACACAGCAGAACAAAAGAAAACATGCACCTTGGAGAAATACAGAGCTAAAAGAGATAAAACAGCAAATAAGAAAGCTACAATGCATCTGGCTTCAAACAAACACCAATCAAGGCAAATTTCACCTACAGAAACTTAACAGATTATACAAGTCAGCAATCAAAAAAGCTAAGAATAAATACTGTTCAGACAGAATTCAAAATGTGAAATGTGCAAATAAAGAATTCTATGCAATTCTCACCGAATTTCATACACCAAATTGCCTAGAAGGAGCTCATCCCACTACTCAATTCACATCAAACTGGCAAATCAATACACAACCAAAGCAGACACGTTGGACTCCAATTTAAAACAAAGAAAAACCACCAGCACAAATCCTTTTCCCAAAAAACACTCCAAGAGTACGCTAACCCACCCTCTCCATTCCTTCCAACGAATATCACACAATTAATTTATAGACCTGGTCAAAGCAAGCAGGCCTGCCGGCAACCCTTCTGACCTATGTCCACCACAAACCTTCAAGAAAATTCTTCTAACTACTTCTGCTGCCACACCAGTAAGAAGAATCATCAACAATTCCTTAACTACGGGAATATTTCCAGAAGATCTAAAAAAGCCATGCACATGCCCATTACTAAAGAAAACAAACCTTGACTGACTTAACCCAGACAGCTACAGACCGATTACAAATGGACCTTTTGTGGGCAAACTGATAGAAAGAGCAGCATTCACCCAGATGTCACAATTCATTGAAGATAATTCTATTCTTTCAGACTTCCAAACAGGATTCCATCCAAGAAGAGCCACAGAATCTGCCCTCATTGCCATCTGGGATGACCTGAAGAACACAGTTGACCAGAACAGGGTTGGTGCACTACTTATTTTGGACCTCGCAGCTGCCTTTGACACAGTTGATCATGACACTCTAATACAGAGACTCTACGAAACCGGCATAGATGGGACTGCTTTCAATTGGATCACATCCTATCTTCAAAACAGAACTAATGTCATCCATACCCCCTCTTTCTTGTGTAAACTGTACTTCACAAAAGCAGGGGTCCCTCAAGGCTTTATCATCCAAGCTTTTCAACATTTACATGAAGTCATTACTGGCACTAATCAATCAGTTTCACCTAACCTGCTATAACTTTGCATATAACACACAAATACTCCTTAAACTGGAAAGCCCCAAAGACATTGGAAACTCACAAATTTTCAGTTGCCTCAGAGCCGTGGCTCAGTGGATGGCATGGAGCCATCTCAAATTGAATGCTTCCAAAACTGAAGTACTCACGTATGGCGACTGGAAAAATTATTACTAACTCGCAGCCTGGCCTGACGATCTGGGAACAGCGCCTGAAATATCAAAGGAAGTAAGAAACCTTGGAATTACCATGGAATCCAAGCTATTAATGAATGTCCAACTGGACAAACTAGAAAATCAAGCTGTTTTACTATAATAACTCTGCGACGCGTCTTCCTCCACCTGGGATTTCCACACAAGGTCAAGGCTACTATCTCTCTTGTTCTGTCTAAACTCGATTATGCCAATAGCCTCTACCACGGATCATCTTTAACATCTATGAAAAGACTACAACGGATTCAGATCTCTGCTGCCAGACTACTCCTGCATATAGAGCCCAAAGACCACATCTCCCCTGCTTGAAGGCACGACATTGGTTACAGGTTGCCAGAAGATCCACATTCAAGCTGTTTTGTATCACCCACAAAGCGATACTTTTCTTTTTTTTCTGGAGTTATATATAGTGCAAGCTTGACCCGAAGGTATCAGAGCGCTTTACATGAGCACCAGTTGCATTACATAATGACACATTCATTTTTGTTAGGCACAGGGAGATTAAGTGATTTGTCCAGAATCACAGGATGTTGAGCGTCGTTGCTGAGACTCGAACCCGGTTCCCCAGATTTGAGGTCGACCGCCCTAAATGTTAGGCCACACAGGACCGCTCTTCATCAGGAATAAAATCATCAAATACATTCAACAAAGGAACCTCCGCTCTAGATTGGCACCTTGCCTCAAAATCCCACCATACAAGAAAAAACTATAGGTAGCACATCCTTCTTTGTTCATGCAGCCCAACTATGGAACCTTTTACCCTCAAACATAAGATCCACTGATAACTACCTTATCCTCAGAAGCCTTCTCAAGAGTTGGCTCTTTCCCACTTAACCACCATACTGAAACATAAATATGCAACATATCCCTCTGTATATAAGCATTTATTTGGACTGTAGATATGTGCCTACGTATGTGTATTGCGTTGTATAAACATGCATAATTATGTTTATAAATAAATAGACAATCGTTAGTTCTGCTAAACAGATGTACATATTACTTATGGTTATATTAAATGTTTAAAGTATAAAGCTTAAATTGTGGCACTCTATAGTTAACGTGTTACAATCCTTTTCTTCTGTGTAGATCTTGTGTAAGGTGCAGGTGAGTACCGCCCTCTGACCAGGGGTGTGACATTTGTAAGCACACAATATGCGTTGTCTTAAACAAGAACAACATCCCCACTTTGCACTCCTGTTTGGCGTAAAAAGTATAGTTACATAAAGTAATTAATGTTCACTCATATCATAGAGGTTTTGAAATGAAGTTCTTCATTTATTACATTTTTCAATATTTCATGTTCGTCGTGTTCAATCGTCACATGGTGAAACGTAAATGAGTCTTTCATTTTGCTAAACCGATCCCAATGCATCTCGGGACAAGCCCTTCATCAGAGGAAGGTATCCGTTAGTTTGAAAGTGCATACATCTGAAGACCAATATCTTTCAGTGCGTTTATCATAACTATTTATCTACAATTGCTTCAGTATTGAATTGCAAATAAATAAATATAAAAATAAATAAAAAGTATACTAATTCACCACTAATCCTTTTTGGATTCTAGAGTAGTGTGCTACTCGCCAAAAAAGCAATTTGTCGCCTCGTCTGGGGTAGTAAGCACTAAATAAATGCAATTACAATACAATACATTACAATATTAAATACAACAGATTTCACAAGCATAGCGCAAACACTGTGCAGGCGAAACCTAAAAAGGAGGACTGGAGCACATAGTAAATGGCAAAACTGTTCAGCTGGAGTGGGAGTACTATCCTCTTACTTCTAGATAATGAAGCACACACAGGATGGTGAAGCCTAAAGCTACCAAAATGGCCTTCACTAAAGATAGCGCCATCCCTCAAACAGAAGGAGCTAAAGACAATGCAGACCTTTTGAAAACAATACGACTACATTAGACACATGGAAAAAAATAAAGCCATTTTGAAAGCCATCTGTGACTCTAAAAATGCTTCTGAGACAAGAAAACAGATTGCAAGGGTGCAGGAAAAGGTGCACTGGTCGAGGACATTGTGAGTAATACAGCAAGGCAGGCAAAAACGTCAGACATTGAACATGGAATGTACAGTAAAGACAGTGGCTCTAGAATGGGATAGATTGAGGATATATTGGGCCATGGTTCTGAGATCACACTGATGACTGCTGACCAACTAGATTAGAATGTAAATATATAATAAAAGGGAGAGGAACCTGTTGGGAATGGAATAATGTGTGATGGGGTTCTGCTCTTTTCCTGATGAATTCTGTCTGCAGGCCGGGCCAAACTCACAGGCTGTAGCGGATGGTACTCTGTTCATATGTTACACTCGCCGGGAGACCCTCACTGGGATCTATTTAAGGGTCATAATGCATCGCTTGGCTACACACACACCTCATAATCTCATCACAGATGAAGTTATAGTAAGTTCTCTGTTGTTGTATTTTATTGGCAAGACCGTCCCACAAGCCTTAGCTAGGGAGGTACACAGGTACTCACATATCAACCATAATAATACTCATGCTGCAATATGGATCAGACAAATCCAGGGGGGTCATCAAATATTATGCGCATCATAATCTGATATGGAGAACCTGGTTTCCTGTTTTGCTTTGTGCTATGGGCTGGCAGATGTTTGGACAGTCTGCATCTACGGCTGAGAAGTGCTATGCCCGCCAATGTTTTGTTACTACAATTCACAGATGAATACTATGTACAACTGGCTCACTTTGAATGTGAGAGATTTGGGCTTTCCCACCAAAAGATAAAGAGTTCATCAACACCTGAGGAACAGATTGACTCAAATAGCTTGCCTCCAGTAAACCCACCTGACACATACTGAGATCGAACAATTAAAAAAATGATGGAGGGCCAGCTGGAGGGCAGCACATACTCCACATATGCTAGAGGTACACTCATATGGATTGCCCCTGGAGTACCCTATTTCACAGCAGAGTGATTTATTGATGAGGAGGGCGGGTGCACAATTATGCAGGGTAGGCTTGATGGGGAAGACCTTATATTGGCAAGGATGTATGCACCTAATGCTAACCAAGCTAATTTTCAGCTGTGGCCCATGCAGATAAGAGCTGTGGGGCGGTGGGGCCAGGTGGGGGGGTCGATTTTGACTGACGATGATGAGGGAAATTAATTATTTATTTAATTTTCCCTCCTCATCGTCCGTCAAACCCCCCCCACCTGGCCCCACCGCTCTAACTGCACGTGCTGCGGCTGCTATTTTCTATGACTCCTTAACCCCAAGAGTGATACAGCATCCCGACCTACCAGGTATATGGGGAGGTGATTAAAATGCAGTGGTACACGTAATCAGGGGCGTCAATCCCACCACTGCAAAGGTCCTCCACTGGAGTAGCATCACAGAAACTCTCGGCTTGGATATAGCACTGCCAGCTTTTGGATACATGGACGTCAGCCGCAGCCCGTGCAGGTAAGAGCGGTGGGGCTGGGTGGGGGGGGGAGAAGGATTTAATCGGACGATGACAAAGGAAAATTAATTATTTATTTAATTTTCCCTTGTCATCATCCGTCGAAATCCCCCTCCACCCGGCCTTAACGCTCTTACCTGCACGGGCCGCGCCTGTTGGATGAAGCAACATCATGAAGCAGAGGAGTGTTCATTCTACTCTCATGTCCATGGGATACACAAACCCCTCAATAGGCTCCTGATTGTAGTGGGAATGGCACATTAGGTTAGACACACAGAGTATCTGGGCCTAATACCAACGGATCAAAACCTTCTTTTGATGATGATGGAATGGGATAGGCAGCTCATTGTGGTGTCAATATGAAGGCTTACGGTAGACGCACTGGAAGATAGGATATTTTTTGGTGATGTGAGAAGCAAGTAGACAATTAATTAAAGAAAAATTAAGGCATGGCTCAGAATGGAACACATTCAAGGTGATCACTTACAGGATATGCCTAAAAACTATTTATGGGGCTAAACTCATGGTGGGCCTGAAAATTAAGGATCTGGAACCAAAACTGCAACAGCTAGAGATAGAGGTAATAACATGCCTGCATTGCAACGTGGATCTGCTGAATACTGAAAACAAATGTCTTGCTTTAACACAATGGCTAAGGGGCATAGACTGTAGAGAGTATGTAACTAGACAACATGGTGAGGGAAAGAGATCGGGCGACCGCATGCCTGGCTGGTGTGTACGGACGTGTTTAAAAAGCCCATATGCACTATCCTCTCTGCACAGAATACGATATAAATAATTTATTTGCTATTAACTAAACTACTGTATATGCATTGCCCCCCAATGACCTCAAAGATGTTAAGAACTACTAATGCAAGATCTCCTGACCTGGTGACCCAGGAGCAAGCAGAATTATTGAAGGCTCTGTCGACTGCTACAGAAATCGGGGCCACAATAGATCAACTGGCTAAGGGTAAAACCCCCGCAGCAGATGGCTTACCATAACAATTTTATTCTACATAGAAGCTGTAGCTAATTCTTAAGCTATTATCCATGTACATTCCACGGAAGAGTGCTCCCAGAGTCGACTAGAGAAACTATAAGAGTGGTGTTACGCAAAATGGTACCCTACATACAAGCTTAAGCTGGCCCCCAAGCTATTATCCATGTATATTCCACAGAGATGTGCTCCCAGCATTGCCTCTGAAAACTATGATAGTTGTGTTCCCCAAGCACAGATATACAATCTTACAGACCACTTTCCATGTTGAGTTCGGAGTAAAAAATATTGGGGAATGTATTAACAAACAGACTGATGCTATTGTTGAAAATGGTCATTCACCCCGACCAGTGCAGCTTTATTCCGGGTGGTAACACTCAAAGTAACATCTCTTTTGTGTACTAGACGGAATGCAATGAATCTATGACAAAGTGGCAGTTGCCTCGTTAAATGTTGAAAAACGCTGATACCTTATTATGGCAGTATCTGTTTGAAGTGATATGCAGTGTTGATATGGGCCAGAAATTAATTGGCACAAATCAGCTGTTGTATGCTCACCCACTGGCCAGGGTATGACCAGGGAGGGTAATCTTGGCCCAGTGGCCCACACAAAGAAATACCTCGCAGAGATGTCCTCTCTCGCCTCTTTTGATTGCCTTGGCCATGGAGTGATTGGCAGCTATATTGAGAGACAAAGCCTAGGAATGGTGAATACAACCTTTCACATAGCACACATATGATTTCCTTATACGCAAATGATGCTCTCCTTTACCTAAAAGATCTGCCGTCCAGTTTGTCTGACATCATGAAGGTATTGGAAAGCTTTGGGAGTGTATCAAGTCTGCATATTAATTTAAAGAAATAGTGTCTTTTCTCAGTTCATTCGCAAGCAGATCACACCTGATTGGAGATACGTAGATTCTTCCTAAGATGGGAAGCAGGGAAGTTTAAGTGTCTGGGTGTTCATTAGGGGTGGGCCTAACTGGCATAATTCTCTTTAGCGTAATTACTCATAATTACTTTGTCTATGTTAGGTAAATGCTTAACAATAGCGTGACCTTCAAAGCCCAATGAATTTAACAATAAAAATTTCTTCCATTCAGGACCAAACCTTGAAGCTCCTATGGCCCCTAAATAGGTTTCGAAAGCGTCAACCCAATTCTTCCATCCTACAGGAGGTTCTCCTGGTGATTCCAAAAAGGGTGGAGGGGATTTTACAGATTGCAAGTTCCACTACTACAAATGAAATGCTGTGATGAGAAGAAAAATACAGTGTAACCAATTGAAAATAGGAAATAAATTATTACCCAGTTAGGAAAACAGGATGCGGTCTATTGAGTGCATTGGAAACAACCAAACCTGTATGGTGCAATGGATGAATAAATAACTAGCAGAACTAACGAAAGAAAGAAACGATGTGCACTTTAAGTGGATTGCCTTGCGAATCCGCGTTCAATTTGTGAAGGAACAGATCCAGTAGAATATACACACAGAAAGAACCCTGTGCGACGATGAAATAAAATACAAGCATTTGCAATGCAATAGGTCTCGCATTTACGCGAGTTTAAGCTATTGGCATTGTAAATGACAATGCCTTTTATTTATGTTTTAAAAAACAAAAATAATAGGCATTGTCATTTACAATGCCAATAGCTTAAACTCGTGTAACTGCCAGACCTATTGCATTGCAAATGCTTGTTGTTTTTGCTGTTTGCTGTGTGATGTCTTTCTGTCTGTCTCTACCTCTCACACCTGAGCTGTATTACATCCTTCTGCCCCAGTTCAAGCTGCTCAAACCTGACGGGCCCTTTTAAGACACGTGGTCAACAGTGCAAGGCTAGTAATACAGCCAATGATCATTTACCTTTCGTCTCATTGAGACTGACTGTGTTACAGGTCACTCCCACTATGTATGATACACTATGTTCATCCTGATGGGGCGAATATTAAAACACTACACTTGAGAGACAAAAAGCGCCATTTTCTGACCTAGCTGGCTAACAATGTGCTTGTGTATCTCTCACAAAATCTGTGCATCTGTGACTAGCGAGCATGGACAGCCATTGGAGATATACAACTTCCTTGTCACTTTGGGGTCTGAAACAGTGCCCACAGGTCCAGATCCTTGGCCTGATGAGGATTGTGTGTGTGTGGGCAAAGGCCAAACGTCCACATAAGCTGCCTCTGCTAAACACAAAGTAACAGTTAACAAGCATTGGCCGTGCGGCCGTGAAAGTAACGCGGCCGCGCGGCCGTGAAAGCGAATGTGATGGCAGGGACGCGCTCTGTGGTGGGGGAGGGGCAGAGCGAGGCGCTTGGGAGAGCAAGGCTTAATGAGCCATGAAAGCCACATGGCGGCTGTGCGCGTGCACGCGCTCGTGAACGCAAGCTTGAGGCCAGGAAAAGATTGTGGTAGCACTTTGAAAAGACACTAACTAAATGTCTCGCAGAGCAGCGCATGGGCTGGCTCAGCGAGACCTAAAAAACTACCTTCTTGAGGGATGGATCACTCCGAAATGTATACAGACGTATACATCGGCGAAGAATGAAACCAACAACACACACGTAGAGGAACGAGACGTAGGAACTGATCTTGAGCATACTTATGCAGCCTAGCAACGTATAACTTCCATGTTGCTTAGGCACGACGTAACAGCTGCGTCCATCGGCGGTGAGCAAAAGGCTTGAACCTTAGCAATAGACCCAGACGTAGAGGAACGATGTGCAGGAACTTATCCGGAGCGTAACTAGGCAGATTTGCCAACCATGACTTCCATGCTGCTGTGGTGGGACGTAAATGCTGTGCCCATCAGCAGTAAACAAAGGACTGAGCCTTAGCAATGGATAAGCTCTGCATTTATAAGTTATTCAGATAGACAAAAGGACGTGCACACCGCAGCACTTGGAAACCTGAGGAACATGCGCACTGCCCAGCGTATGACGTAAGCTGCTCCACTGTAATGTCCACCACGGCTGGAACACAAGTGTAGTGCAGCGCTAATAAGTGCCTGCTGGTGCCGTGCTGGAGGATGAGAGTTGGAGACGTGAAGAGGATCGACAAATGAAATGACTGGCCGCACCATGAACATATGAAAAAGGCAAGAGCCCTTGAAAGTACTTGCGGTTAACTCTCCATCCTGTGAGAGTCCGTCGGACACGCGGGTTCTCCGGCAGCTCTGCTACTCGTCGCCATCAAATGTGTGGTACTTCAAGGAAATGACCACACCAACGTTGAGGTACTGTAGGATTTATTCGTAAGATCATTCGTAATACAGAGCTGCCCACATAACGATTCCCAGCCTCCGTGTCTGCCAGCATCCTCCAACTGACAATGAACCCCCTGTCATAGAACTCCCAGAAACACTCTACATTCCTTACTGTTGTTCTGGTTCCGAAACGAAGCTGGCAAAACCAGAACGACAGTAATGAATACTACATACTTGTAATTATGCGTAATTGTGTGAGAAGCGTAATCCAGCATTTAGTGCTATTTTTCTTAGTGCAAAATGCACTCTCACTTCCAAAATGGGCCAGAGGATGCATTCTGCACTAAGAAAATAGCACTAAATGCTACAGGCCATGAACAGCAGTAGCCAGCAGCCACTCGAATTCTCTTCGTTTTTTGTTCCTGTACTCTTGCAGTAGGATTTTTGCCCCAAATTACTCCTGATTACTCAAACTGGTGTAATCGCGTAATTTCAATAATTTCGCATCAGAAGAGTCATGAGTAATTACTGAAATTACTCCCATAACTTCAGCGTAATTACAATTTCTCCCAAGCTTAGTGTTCATATTTATTATTCAGAAGCCCAACTGTTGGCTGGCAACATCGACAGAGCAACAACGACAATACGGCAGTCCATCCCATTTTGATGTAGACTCCTCCTTTTGCCACTTGGTCAGGTTACAGTAATGAAAATGTTTATCCAGCCTCGGCTACTTTATCTTTTCACAGCAATACCTTGATCTTGAGAGGGGTGTTCTTTAATGAATTGTAGAGCCTGCAGCCCAGGTTGGCATGGAGGTCTAAGAGAAGATGCCTTGGCACAGGAATGCATGCATCCTCTGGATGATGGGGTTTGAGGGTGTCCAGCTTTGAAGGTTTTACTTGGCTGTTCCACAATATGACCGATGTGCTGGATTGCTGATGAGATCAACTGTGAAGGGGCTGAAATAAGAAGTGCACTGGGTGGAATTCCTTTATAGGAGGCATTGTTTGGGGAACTGAAAATGCCCATGTTACAATCCATCGCATGCGCACTATAATGGGTCTAAGTATTTACCTAAGTATTTACCTAATATTGGTGCGCAACCTCGTGTGACCAGAAATTACCATTATGGTGTCTGTCCAGATTTAAGGGGGCGTGGCCACAAAAACTGCTAAAAAGACGACCGAGAGAAGCAGTCAGCATTGTTTTGCCTTTGGAAGCTGTTGCACACTCACACTAGATGACGCGGGTGTCGCAGCTGCAAAGAGTTGAGGCGGGGAGCTATAAGGTTCAACGATAAATATCTTCACATGGCAGGTACACTTGAGGGCAAACAAAAAGGGTAAGACATGGTCAGTGCTGGGTGGACACAGCACTTGCAGCCCAGGCATGCCCACAGGGCAACGGACGCCAGACATTCAGTAGCAACGAAAGCCTCGAAGCCCAGACCCCAATGTAGCAAGTAATCAACAGGAGCACTGCCACTGCATCTGAAAGACAGTGATTTATGACACCCATTAATTTATGCTTCAAAGGACGATGCATTGCAGATTATGCAAATTATTGTTACTAATATGCAATAAAGATAAGCTTACAGTGTGGACCAGTTATGAACTGTATGTTTTACATGAAAGGCAAGTTGAGAAAGGAGATGAACATGTTAATAACCGATGCAATGGTGATAACTTATGTGCCAGTTTATGATGTGAATAAACTGCGGCCGTTTTAACACCACAAAGGTCTTGGTGTCCATAATTCATAATCTATGGGAGAAAGTGAATGGCGGGATGGCCCATGAGATCCTTGCACAGGGTTTTGGTTGAGGGGTCCTAGGATTGTTAGAGTCCCTCAAGGAACAATATGGTTTAGTGAGAGGGCAATTCATACTTTGCAAACTGACAAAGGGTTAAGAGCATAATGATCTCCTCGCTCCGAAATGCTTTCTATTATTCCAATTTATGGCCACTGTAGACACGCATATAATGACATTATTTTTCAAGACAGTACATGACCTGTATGCGAACATTTTGAAACTGAAAGGGCACTGGGGTGAAACAACAAAGACCTTGAAGAAATTGTGAGGTACAATAAAGCTGTGAGTAGAAATCCCAGATTTAAATATGCAAAACGGAATTATTTGCACTAAACCTACTTGTCTACTGATAAGCAGACCCATCAGGATATCGTGATTTCGCGATACACGAAATTCCCGCAATACTTCTGAAGTCCTGCTATGGCCACATAATTAAACTAACTTGCTGCAAAAAACGGAAACAGAAAGCATTTTCTCCCGTCGTGTTGGCTTTGTTGTTCCCATCTGTCGTATTGTAAAAACAATGACTTTTTGTCACTTACTCTCATAAACTGCAGGTGATTGCATGCCTCGGCGTGTCTTCAGGGAGGCCTTGTGATGCTGGTGTGAGAGTGGTCTTTTCACCAGAGATATGCTGCAGGCATAAAGAGACATGGGGGCATATTCACAAGGAGCTATCACCGAATTAACGGCACTTTATCGCAGCCAAAGTCGTGATAAATTTACCCCCCATTCACAAACCGGTGTTAACAGCCCACAGCACCAGTTTACCCGCGATAGCAGCCGCAAAAAACATCGCCACAGAGGACCCCCGCAAATATCGCTAATGAGATGCAGAGTAGGCGTTCCCGTGACAAAAGTCGAGACAACATCACACCTCAACATTCTCAATGACCAGCCACATCGGCGATAAGAACACAAAACAGGCGATAAGGCACGTTAGCATCAGGAAATTTACACCTGCTCTGACCTGCTGTAAAGTCGGACGGCAGCCAGCACCACAAAAGGGATCACAGCCCAGGGCCACATCCGAAGGGCAACAGATGTCATGGAGCCACACATCATGCGGCCCGGACACCCAAGAGGGCCACAACACCCACCAACACCACACCCAGGCCCGCAACACGCCCCACCCGGGACCACCCCCAACCCCGGACTAAGAAACTGCACACCAACACCACGAATCCCAAAACAAACATTTTGCCTGATGTCGCACAAGCAGGAAAATAAACATACATGCGTGGCCAGAAAATGGAGAATCAGTCATACAGCAATGCAATCACCAACACAAAACACTGTACAAACAAAAGCAGAAACAACCCTTAGGATGAGTCCTAGCTGCTCCTCCCTGGACAATCCATAGCACACAGCCTGGAAGACCAAATCCAAGAGAAGAAGGTGTGCCATGCGCCCAACAAAGGAAAGAGAGGGAGAGAGCGAGGGAGAGAGACGGAGTGAGATAGCACAAGCAGCACAAGGCTGCTCTGGCACCTGGCTCCACATGCCAACATGTGTGTGTGCATCGCCATCCGTACACCATGAGCCCAAGGCCGTGTCCCAATTTCAGCGCCAAAGCCACATCACATTCCGAAAACGCAAGTAGTAGGCAGACAAACATCAGGGATGAAAGCACCATTGACCCAATGCAGAAGGCGGGAGGACACCTGCACCTCTGACCTTGGTCCAGAACGCGCCTGGAACACCCTGGCCGATGGTGACGACTCCCACACCACACATTCCGCAAATGAACCATCCGACTCATCCACAGCCCACACACAGAAGCCCCTGCCTGTGGTACCCCCGCATGGGATGCCCTTGACACTCACGGAAACAGCAACCCATTACCCACAACGTTGCACACACATTCGAATCATTGCTCAGAGCTGTGGCATATCCTCCACACAACTGCCGCAGTTCAGAAGAGTGCCTATTCACGAGACGCACCAACGCAATGGCAGGCCATACCGGGCACATGCACAACCCCCGTCACGTGGAACAGTACCGTGCACGTATGCTGCATTTACTGGGCGCACTGCCACTGGCAGTGCTGCGGATCAGTTACAGGCTCAGCTTCCGCATTGCCCACGTCACCTGCGTCCAGCCCTGGTTCCACTGCCGAACATGCACATTCGAGTGTCCCATGGATGTCTGCCTATCCAACACAACTGTTGATGAATTGAACTATGACTTGTGTCTGCGCCCCCTGTTGGATCACGAACAGGAGTGTAACCGAGACAGCTGTGCATGGGATGCCTTGACATACTGCGTATGTATTGGTAGTTGTGCATGGGAGATTGCACAATTTCTCGAGTGCAGTGACCACATCGAGGCGCTCCCCTATTGGGCTGTGTTGCGGATCGGTGAGACGGCGTGGGCTGAGCACACCTGCCCGGACCACCTAATGGATTGGCTCACCCTGGTGTTCCTTGAACACGACAACGACGTTCTATTGGAACACATTGCACATGAAGCTGCACGGGCATTCATGGACGAGTAACTACGTTCCTGCAGCCACATCCGATTGCCACCCACAGCACATGGCCCAACAACTTGTTGCATCATGGGGATTGCTCACATATCCCACCACAACAGAGGACACGCCTGCCTTCGGTCGGGCTCTGGATGCATGTGCGTGGAATAACGCGTGTGTACACACACTTGTGCAAGGTGACACAGGTCCATGGTCGGAGCAACACAGCATCGTTTGGCAACATTGCCAATTCAGGGACACTGCTGGGGGAGAGCACACACATGGCAATGTAGCACGACATGTGAACCAGTCGGACCCTCACACCTGATCACTGTCAGCAGAGCAGACAATCGGCGCACCCCGGAGGAAGAGCACAATGCAGACCCCACGTGCAGTGAGTCGTGCCCCCTCACACGGGGCAACGTGCTGACGCCAAACAACACATGACTCATCCAGCAAGGCAAGGTGGGCTGTGACCATTGCCATCCGTGATGAATGTTGTCCATTTCAGCCCCAACATTATCTGAACCTCAACATGTACCCATGCTGCGTGTAAGTGTCTTAAGCCTGTCCCTGCCTGTTGTGGCCATTGCCTCGTCCGTACTGACACGCACATGCCAATAAAGCCTATGCCACTCCACTGGTGTCTAACTGTGAGGTGTGTTGTTTAGATTGTCCACTCGTGTACCACAATGAGCATCGTCTCAACACAGGGAGGAACTGACTGATGCATGTGCAATGGGGGTGTGTCCCTTTGGCAAGCTCCACCTCTGTGAGCCAGACATTGTTTTTGGATAGGTGCTGGACGACATGTGCACTTACATGACTTCAGCTATGTGTGTATGGTGTCCAACCTCTGACCATGTGGAGCAATGTCATACATCACAACAGAATGTGTCCACACAGATGTGTGTAAGTTGGTATGCAACGTGAGGTTCTGCTGTCACACGTGGTGTGGGACACCACTCCTGGCCTGCCACCGTTTTTGTCACTCCTACACACGGCCCTATTCAACACATGGATGTGTGCCTACGTTGGGGTGTTGTGAGATTGCTGTTGATGTGCAATGTGGACACGGCTAGTACTCACCTTCACAGTCATCCAATTGGCCATGTGTCTCAGTGATAGACATGCGCATAGATGTCAGTTACCAGGGTGTACCTTCATGTGCAATCATTGTCCCTACATCCAGCCATACTTCCATACGTGAGTGAACATAGTGATGGCACATCTGTGTGATTTAGAATGTTTTATTCACATTCAGGTGATTGACGGAGCTGGAGCTGTACCTGGCCATCCAAGCCCACATCACATGGAAGCCCAGTGGTGGGCCAACCAGAGTCCTTTGGGGATTGCACAGTGATTAGGAAGAGGGAGAGTGCAGTCCGCAGCAGGATTGCTGTGTAATTGGCCCAGCGGTGAAGAAATGGCAGTCCGTGTCGGGGTCCGGGTGAATGTCGCAGAGTGTTCCGGAGGTCAGTAGGAGGTATTTCCCAGGGCATGATGCATAGGTCATGACCAGGCAGGGACAGGCCATATGGCAGTGATGGATGCTACTGCCTCCTTCCACACACAGTAGTTCCCATCCCCTTCTCACTCCCCTGATACGGGTTATGTGTCGGTTGTGTCCGGTGTGTGTGGCGGGGTGATGGCTGCATCGCTGTGTGCCCCTGACACATCAGATTGCGTAGGTGATGGGGCAGCATCACAGTGTGCCACGGACACATCAGGGGTCGGAGCTGTGTGTGTCGATGTTTCCGCTGCAGTCATCAGGGAACGGCTCAGTGGCAGCAATGGCAAGATGGAGTACTGCAGGGCGTTGCTGTTCCCAGCCACTACTCGCTGGTGTCCAGCCATGGCAGACATACTTCCAGCCTGCATCTGCTCCATGGTCTCCAGTGCCCTCCGCCTCTGGGCCAACTCTGTGCTGTCATGGCTGGTGCCTGTCTGACCAGACAGTTCTTGTATTAGACTCATGGCACCAGCGATGTTAGCCAAGGTCTGTGGCGGAGCATGGTGCGTACAGGGGGTGTCCGATAGGAACTGTACGTGGTCCCTGATGGGACTCAGACACCCACGTATGGCATCGAGTTTGGCTGCCACGAGCTCGAAACCCACCCGCAGCTGATGAGCCAACTCCACCTGGCAACCCAACATACGCCGTTGGAATTCCATGTATTGGTCGTGGGTCCTGGGAGACAGCTGTGGTGGTGTGTGTTTCCTGCTGTGTGGTCTGTGCAGGTGGTGGGATACCTCGAGGCAGCTGGCCTGGCCTGCTCCTGGGGGTGGGGTGCAGAGGCTGTCCATCATCCGTTGGAGGGTGTCTTGACATATGTGCAGGTTGTCCTCTTCATCATCAATGATGGGATGTGCGGTGTGCTCTGCAGGGGATGTTGTTTGTCCCTCTGCAATGTAAAGGGGAGATGCAGGTTAACAGAGTTTCACATGTATGGTGGTGACTTGCAGATATTTACATTCAGACTGCATTCCAATGTACATTGTGACTGTTTGGGGGGAGCTGGCTATTTGATGGCAGTCAGTGTGTTTTTTGACTACATGACGGATGTGTGGTAGTACCCGTACATTATCATCACACAGTGTCAGGCAATGCCAGATGTGAGTGGACAGTTACTACGCACGAGCGGAACCTGTTGTGAGCTCTGTCCTGTGGTGCTGGTTTTGCACTTTGTACCACATTGCCGTCATTGCTGATGTTCTGTGATTGCTATGTGTGTGTGCTGCATTGTGGGGAGTTGCCCCTGCAGCTCTGATTTCATGTAGCCTTCTCCCTTTGAGGCGGGGTGCCTTTGAATTGTGTGCTTTTCGGGGCCTGATTTGCTTTTGACTTGGGTCATATGTGCTCTCGGACTGTTTTTGTGGCCTGGTGCATTGTTCGTCTGCAGCGTGTATTGTAAGGCATGGGTTGTGGGTGCACGTGGACACGTCGGAGTGTGACCTGCTCCTTTACGGATGTGATCCGCACTTGGCTACCTCCATGTCGCTTCGTGGGCCATGTCATTTTTTTGGGGCAGCTGCCATGCTATCGGACATGCAGTGTTACTTGCATAGTCAGTGTGGGTCACAGAGCCGCTGCTTTGCTGGATTCAGCACATGTGCACGGGTCGGTTGTGATATTGGTGATAGGGGGGGCCCCTATGTGCACATTGTGGATGGGGGCCTACTTGGCGTTTCTATGTGTGCTGCAGTGTGCCAAGGCAATCAGGGACATGTTCCACGGTCATTGTGGGTGTGCTGTGTGCTACGCGTAATTGTGCATGTGTGCCATTGTGCCCCCAACTCCCCCCGTGCCCCCCGTCCCTAGTCGTTACTCACCCTGTTGCTGTTGGGTCAGGTCGTATCATGCTGTGTCCAGGCCCCCCAATCCTGCCACGGTCTCCTCACTGCTGACTGTGGCCACCATTTGCTCCAGCTCATCCAGCTCCTCCTGTGTCACAGGACTCCCACCTCCAGTCGCCGTTGCTGCCTCCCTGTTGGCGGCGAGCTTATGTTTGGTCTGACTTTTCAGATCATGCCAGAGCCTCTTGACCTCCTCCAGTGACCTCCTGGACACTCCGACTGCATTGACGTTGGTGACGATGGCCTGCCATATTTCGGTTTGGGTTGCCAGTGCCGCAGTGGAGGTGCCGAACAGTTGTTGATGGTGTTCGGTCACCCCCGTGACGATGATCCGGTCTTCCTGCGGACTGTACCCGGTCTTCCTCTTCCTCTTGTCCTTGCCCTTCCCTGAACGCGGGGTTCCTGGCTGGTCCTCCGTAGGGCTTGTGGTGTTCGGCTTGTCCTCTGCACTCGGTCCGGGTGCATCCATGTTGCTACGCAGTTTGAATGGTTTTTGGGCTTTTTTTTTCTTTCTTTTATGGTGCTTTTTCCCGCCGGACGCGTGGGATTTACAGGCCTGTGGCTGGTGTTCGCTGATTTCTGTACCGCGATTGGCCTCATCACATGATTTCTCGTGTTCGCGTTTCGCATTTTTTCTGCGTGGCGTTGATTTTCACGCTGTCATTTGACGCGTTATCTGGTGACTATCGCATGCTGCCGCCTTGTTGTGAATTCCACGTTGACACAGGGTTATTTTCCCGTGATAGGCTGCGATATTGAAAGTTGTGTTTCGCTACTCTAGCGGTAGTTATCACACGTTCTTGTGAATATACCCCATGGTTTTCCACTCACCTCCTCTGCACTATAGGAGCTGCTTTTAAGAGCTTGTGGACGCCTACCCTGACTCGGTACTTATCAGTTTACTTTTTATCTGTTGTTTACTGGGATATGCAAGGCTTATAAAACGAAACATTTTGTGCCTAAATCATACAAGAACTAACAATGAGATCCTTCCAAGAGCATAACTCCTACTCAAATGCTTCCATCCAAAATCGTCTTCACATTTCTGAATAAAGGAGTGTGTATTTTTGTTTAGTAGAGTAGCTCAGTTTCTGTTAACAGCAAAAACGATAGAGGGATTGCTGGAGGGACTGGTAACTGGGTTAGGTGAGCCTTTACTTGAGAAGCGAAGCTAAATATACATTTACCCTCTGGGTGATTTAAAAAATATCCATGTACCTCTCAGGTCCAGCACATGACAGGCACACTGTGAACACTGGCCAAAATGGGCAGATAATGAAAATTATGAACTAATCTTTGTGTTTTTATCTCAGACTCATTGTGCCCCACATGCTGAAGTAGAATCCAGTAAAGTATACAAGAATGCTTGAATGAATCTCAGCCACTGGTAATCACAGCATGCCAATCCATTATTATTTTGCCCACTATGCCACCTCAGCTTGGACACAGCGATATACAAATCAGTCTTGACCCTGCTCCAGTGGGAACAGCCCAGCCCAAACGGCCAGGCCAGGAACTCCCTGAATACAAGCAACCCAGGGCCAGTCTCGCTCTAGTTAGCGCTCGTCAGCCAGGTATAGCTCGGTTCTATTATAGGACTGCACACGTGTACCAAGCTGCCTCGGATAGATGTCCATGGTGTCAGTCGGCACAAGCCGACTTTCATCACGTGATGTTGCAATGACAAGTTATCCAGCAGATTTGGACTGAGATAATAGACTTTCAGGCACATGCATCAAGGTAGGATTTTGCGAGACCTTAATTGCGATTATTAAGGAATCGCAATTAAGGACTCGCAAAAGCCTATGCATGTAGGAATCGCTATAAAAACAGTGATTCCTACACATTCCTTAATAAGGAATACCTCCCCATTCATTCATATGGGCCTAGAGGCCCATAGGAATGAATGGGAAGACATTCTCAATTTGCGATTAGCAATTAGAGAATTGCAAATTGAGAATGCAATTTCAAGGTTGACAGGGTGTCAAAAGGACACCCTGTTGCACCCCTGAAATTGTGGTGTGCACAAATGTTGCGCACACACATGTCTCAAGGACATTTGTGTGTGTAACCTACAACTTTGAAAAATGCACTTTAGTGCATTTTCTCAAACTTTTTGCAACTTACCATCAAGTTTAACTTCATGGTAATTTGCGCCCCCTAGTAGCGAAATCGCTACTTCAAAGTGGTTCTTGCATTGCATTTAAGGAATCGCAAAATGCGATTCCTTAAATGTTATCGCAATTTGAGAACTCGCAATTAATTGCGAATTCTCAAATTGCGAGTGCCTTGAACCTTGATGCATCGCAAATGCCATTTTTGCGGGCGCAAACGGCCGATTTTTGCGAATCGCACCGTTTGCGCTCGCAAAAATGGTTGATGCATGTACCTGTTTGGGCCATATGTATCAAAGTTAGGTTTTGCGATTCTCAAATAGCGAATTTCTGAGAATCGCTATTTGAGAATCGTAAAACGAGATGTATGTAGGATTTGCCCAAAAAATTGCGAATCCTACATATTCCTTAATTGCGAATCGCAAATTGCAATTTGCAATTAAGGAAATCCTCCCCATTCATTCCTATGGGCCTAGAGGCCCATAGGAATGAATGGGAAGACATTCTCAATTTGCGATTAGCAATTAGAGAATCGCAAATTGAGAATGCAATTTCAAGCTTGCAAGGGTGTCAAAAGGACACCCTGTTGCACCCCTGAAATAAGCATGGGTGCACATGTGGCGCACATACATGCCCTAAGGGCATGTATGTACGCCACATTGCACTTTGAAAATGCAAAAAGTGCATTTTTCTAAGAAATCGCATATTACCACCAACTTGAAGTTGGTGGTAATTTGCAATTCCTTAAGGCCAAATTGCACTTTTTTGGTGCTTCTTACATTGCATTTAAGGAATCGCAATTTGCAATTCCTTAAATGCATTCGCAAAATAGGGAATCGCAAATTTTGCGATTCCTTATTTTGCAAGGCAGTTTTTCCTTCATACATGCCACTAAGCCGAATTGCGATCACAAACGCTGAAATTCTGCAAATTTCAGCGTTTGCGATCGCAATTTTGTTTGATACATATGGCCCTTAATCACTGAGGTATCCGGTAAGCGCATGGAACGCGGCCCTCTTGCTTATCTAGTCAGCTCTATTCCCACATCCAAAAACACTAGGCAGGTATTTAAGTTTATAGACTTTGTCCTGGTGTTGGCTAAGAGAAATATCACGATGCAATGGAAGGCGAATTGTGCACCGCCCACCAGAGTATGGTGTTTGTTGTGCAAAAATGGCCCAGAACTGGATTAATGTTGATTCAGTGGCATCCCAATCAGGGTTCTTGCAGTGCGGCCATGGGTGACTGGGATGATATACTCTTAGCATTGTTTTCTAAAATAGATGAATGTGCACCATGGAGAGCTCCGGGATGTCACTGGATATTGTTAACAAATAGTACACAAGTCTGAAGCATAGATGTATTCATTTCTGCCTGTAGAATGTACAGCCTACCCACATGGAGACAGCTGGGGTATATGGTTTAACGAAATGGGAAAAGTTGAATTTGTTCTCTTATGTAATTTTTTGTGTCTCGAGGATTATTTATGTAAAGCAGCACTTACGAAACTACAGTGAACACAGACTAAAAATGTCATTGAATATAATATGCTGCTCGTATGATGTATAACAATAAACATGCCAAATGTAATGACTCACAGCATTGCCATAACATAAAATGTTAATGAAGAGCCATATGGGAAAGTAGTTCATTGGGAAAGGCTTTGTTTTAGGTCCCTCCTGCTATGGAGCACTGAACTCCACACTAGCTTTCTGCTTAAACTAGAGGACAGAGACTCTGGCTTGACCAGTCTGGAATAATATACAAAAGTGAGGTCCTGCCTAAAATGCATCCCGGAGCTGGACTTGTGGGATACAAAATCTCTGTTTACAAACTGAGCTTAAGTAGAGTGCAGAAACTCCCAGTCATTGTGCCAAGAATTCTCATAAACCATGAATCCAGGTCTCAAATGAGTGGAGTCAGAGGCACTGTTTTGTACTCCAGGTTTGGGGGAGCAGACTGCCAACTCCCATTGGCCAAATTCAAGAGAAATAAGTAGGAAACTGCCAGTAAGAGATGCCTTGAGACCATCTGAAGGGAAGGAACTTACAGACTGTAGAGGAGTGATGCTGGAGGTATCTTTACAGGAGAAGCTGCCTCGAAAAGGTGAAGTGTAGGGAGCTGAGACAGGGAGAAATAAAGCAACATGTTGCATGCCAGGGAAAGGATCTGCACCCCCAGAGACTTCAGAGCCTCTACCCAGAAGGAATGGTGAAAAGTCCAAACACTTCTTATGGCTTGGCACTCAGCAAATTGCCCTGATATTTGGCAGCTCCCTGTGGGGAAGCTTAAGCACCTGTGATAGTTTTGTGCACAGAGAAATCATGATATCACTTTGGTGGGGTCCTCAACAAAAGCAGAGGTGGGCCTGGAAGGTCTCGCTATACCCGACCATCAGATACCTTGACCTTTGCTTGCAATTATCAGTGCAGCATGGGGTGAACTCTTTGATATATTTGGGGAGTAGGTTTTTTGTTTGGACCTTTAGAAATGGGGTTTCTGGCTGGGTAAGGTATGCACCCCAGCCAGGCAGAACCCACCACTCTAGACAGGATAAGCCAGATACACACCATAGATAACCTGTGCTCACCCTCTGGTAGTTTGGCGCAGAGCAGGCAGGCTTATCTACAGAAGCAATGTGTGAAGCATTTGTGCAACACACACATACACAGTAACACAATGAATACCCTACAAAAGAGACTCCACAAAGGGTTATAAAAATAAAGCAGGTTTATCTGATAAATATAAGATCAAACAACATCAATCATATGTATACTTTTCAAGTTATAAGCTTTTCAAGTATGCAGGTCAGATGTGCAGTTTTCAAGACAGTACTCTTGGCACTGAAGAACACAAGGTCACAATGATAGAAATCACATAAGTACTTTTCCAGTTATGAGCATTTTCTCATACAGGCAAATTACAGTGCTGAAAGGGTAGAGTGTTGAAAGAACAATTGCGTTCTACAGGTTACTTATGGTCACCTGGACCGAGTTGCAATGCAGGAGACCCAAGCAATACTGCCTCCAAGGTGGACCTCATGAATGATACCCTTTTTACAGTAAGCAGGCCGATACACTTGTCAGGCAATACTCTCGATCTGTTTGATAGGGATGGCCCTAGTCGACTGGTGAGAAAACGGCCTGTGTGAGACTAGGAAATGTCCACGTGTGTTTTCCTCGCCAGGCTGGGACCAAACCAGTGCTCCCAGCTACACTGCATTAGAGCTTTCTAAGTACCCCTGAAACCGGGGTAATCTATGCACAATTCAATCACCCGCGAGTGCGTGGGTCCGTGATCAGAAACTTTGCAGGTCCGATTCACAAGAACAGTACATTTCTTTCTGGCCGAATCAGCAGGGTGACAGGCAGACTGTGCTGGGCTACCCTCGCTTAGGGGCCTATTCCGATGGCGGTCGGATGTCGACTGCCTGGCCGGCGGCGGTGCCCGCTGGACAGGCAGTGGAGATCCGCCCGCACCGCAAGCCAGAAAACCGCCGGTCCGATTAGGATGGCGGTGGGGACGCAGCGGTGGGAAGTTCCGACCGCCACTTTTCCGCCGGTCGCCACCCGCACTCCTGCCTGGCGGGCGGAAAAGGACCGGGATAATGGTGGCGGTGCAGAGCATGCTCCGCCGGCACGATTATGATGCCAGCGGTAGCCAGCCTTTCCTCAGCAGTCGGACCGCCATGGAAAGGCATGCAGTGATTGTCTTCCGGGGGCCTGTTGCGGGCCCCCAATGTTTTGTTGGGGGGGTGGGTGCACTGGGGGGTACCCATGGTCCCCCCTACATTTCCCTGTACCAGGTGGCAGGCACTGTGCAGTGCCTGCCACGCAGTGCAGGGAGATGCAGGACATGCTTCTTTTGACATTGCGGTGGTGCTGCGTGCATCAGCAACCGCCGCAATGTTAAAGCCCGCGATCCGACCGCAGCGGTCGGATTTCGAGCAAGGAACATCGTAATATGACCGGCGGTTATGTCGTGGGCCTTGCGGGCGGTCTTTTCCCGTTACCATGACGGTCGGGGAGGTTTTCCAACCGCCATCGTAATAGGCCCCTTAGTTTAGGCAGTCTCAGTGGTCTATGGGTCAGTAGAAGGATCCCTGAGATGGCAATCTCACTCCCAGCCGGGCCCCTCTTTCAGGGTTGTGGCAGAAGTACTGCTTTGGCTTCCTCTCCCCAAAAGGCGGGGCTGATGTTGTCGAGGTGACCCACATTGTCCAGGCAATGCGCCTAGCAGGAATGCAACTCGAGGGCTCGGCGTGCACTGCCTGTACAGCGCGAGTTCGGGAGAGGAAAACTGTAGATCCTTAATGAAGCACGTGACCTGTCAATCCAAGAAGTGCTTGGTTCTAAGTAGAGCAAAGTGCCTGATCTGTCCTCACACAAACGGGTGGTCAGCCATGGGCTGATCGTGTCAAAGTTCCGCTATCAGACTCACATATTGGAGAGTCCCACGGCAGAGGCAGAAAGAGGGAATCTTTAATGGCCCTGAGATTTCATGAACAGGGGGCAAACCAAAAAGCCCTTGGAGAGCACTTGGGGCCCGAAAGTAGGTAGCAAGTAGCAGGCCAACACATCCAGGCAAATTGCAGAGTGGTAGTCCCTCCTGTAGCCCTCACTCAGCAGGTCAACATAGCAAAGCAGTTAGCAGGAATGGCAGTTCCTCCTGGCAGCACAGCATTCCTCCTGGCAATGTGCAGATAATGAGCCAGCAACGTCTGGTTACAAGTCCCATGCAATCTCTGATTAGATGGCGTCAGAGCCCCAGCACTTATATCCAATAATGCCTTTGATGTAGGGTGTGTCTTCAAAAGAGCTCTCACTCCAAAGCCCTGACTCCAAATATCAGTAGGGGGAAAATCAGCCTTTGTGTGAACGCAGGACACTACCTATTCAAATTTAAGTGTGAACCGCCTCTCCCTCTCCCTGCCCAGGAAGACTATCAGTTTATAGATGAATGTAGAGTTATGCCCTGTCACACCCAGCCCTTCCTGTGTTGTGGCTGTCTAGAGAGAATGCACAAAGTGTAGCTGTCCCCCAGATGTGTATTGGAGACAAGTTGCAAAGTACAAAGAGTTATAAGCACAGGGAAATGCCCACTTTCTAAAAGTGGCATTTCTAAAATAGTAATGTGAAATCCAACTTCACCAGTAAGGAGGATTTATCACTACCATTCTAAACATATAAAACATGGCAACACCACTCCTTTCTCATTAGGAATTACCTCTTAAAAGTATATAAGGGAATTCCCAATGCTAGCCTCTGAAAGGAGTAGGCCTCGCAGTAGTGAAAAACGAAACAGGCTGTTTACACTACCAGGACATGCAAAACATAAAGGTACATGTCCAACCTTTTATTTACAAAGCACTCTGCCCATAGGGCTAGCTAGGGCCAACCTTAGGGGTGACCTATGTGTAATAAAACTAGAGTTTAAGGTTGGCAAGTATTTTTAAATGCCAAGTGGCAGTGGTAGAAAACTGCGCATACAGGCCCTGCGGTGGCAGTCCTGAGACAAGTTTGAAAGGCTACTTCTGTGGGTGGCACAATCAGTGCTGCAGGTTCACTAGTAGCATTTAAATTACAGGCCGTGGGTATATGGTATACCACTTTACTAGGAACTTACAAGTAAATCAAATATGGTGTAAACCAATCAAACCATGTTAAGAGGAGAGAGCAAATGCATTTTAGCACTGGTTAGCAGTGATCCTAAAGCCAACAAAAAGAGGGTCAGAAAAAAGAGAGGAGAAAGGCAAAATGTTTGGGGATAACCCTGCAGAAAGGGCCAGGTCCAACAGGACCCAAGGAAGAACCCCAAGTGAAGCTCCCTCAGTGCCATTCAGAGCATGCAGAGCATAATTTCCCTCTCACCTATACGTACTCCACCCTTCATAATCAGAGACATGCCCCTGCATATACAACATCAATACAAGAGACTGCAGCAGCAACTGCTGGGGCAGAGCAGAGTCAGCATAACACCTCCCAGCAGTCCAAGATGGATCACACAACACCAGGAGCCACATATGCCAGCCAGTATAAGGAGGCTTTTCCCGCTAAAGACCAAAGTGAAGGTGCAATGCAAGACTGTGACATTGTGGAGGAAACTCTGAACTTTTGGAAAAATCTACAAAAGGCTTAAACATAACCCAGATCCCAGAGGAGTCTCAGGAATTCATAACCCACCATTTCCCCCAGGAGAGCCATGTGCTCTAAATTGTACCGACTATTTTTACCTTGACATTGGGGACAATGTAAAGTAATACAACTTGACTTTGCCACACAGTGATTGCTACTTTGACCTCTGAAATTGTATGTATAGCTTAGCATTGTGTGATGAAAATAATGTACTTTTTTCCCATGTAAAAGCACTGTTTGGACAATAACTCATTGGCTAGTATTTTGCTTCTCAGTTTCTACCCTCTACCAGCTCCCTGAGTAATCTTTAGACTGCTTGGCTTTGCTGCCCTAAGGGTTAAATGCTAAAGGAGTGGTCTTGATATTCAAATTTGGACTCAATAATAATGTAGATCCCCAAGGCATCAATGATAAAAGGCCAGCCTTTTAGGAATCTGAGCCCAGTAACCCCTGTCTGCTGTGGTACTGCTGGGAAAGTTCCGCAAGTTGGCAGATCAATAGATTCCAGTTCCAGCGAATGTTAATGTGCTCAGTTTTTGTGACACACAGCCTGCACATAAAGTGACTGACAGCAATGGGGAAAAGCAGACCTTAAAAACAAATCTCTAGATGAGTTGAGGATGTGTTGACATAAGAGGTGGAAGGCTGGAAGATACAATGATAGGGAAATCATCATAGATGTTGTGATGGATCAATGGGTGAAACATGCACTTACAAAAAATGAGCTGGTAGTGGGAAGCTCAAAGGATGGTTCAGTGAAAGATACCCCATAGGAAATTACTGCAGACTCAGCTCTCAGGGTCCCCGAGTGAAAACTTTCTCTAAACTTTGCCCCACAGTATCCTTTAGATTGTTTTCTAGAATTCCGCTACATTTACTTTTCACCCATATCTAGTGTGCCACTGTTTCTTGTTCCAGGAATTGCTTACTTAGATAGAGTAGGGTTCACTGAACCACGAAACTTAAGCTTGTGCTCTGGAAAACTAAAGGCTAGCTCTGCAGTAAGAAAACGAGTGGAGAAAATATAGGAAGGATGAGTATGCCAGGGAAAAGACAAAAGGGGTACAGAAAAGAAAGGAGAAATAGATAGGTAATATGAGAAGGAGAAGATAGCTCTAGATAAAGATAAGCTTGAGAAAAAGGGGTAAGCTTTGGGAGTAAAAACTCCGGTACTTATTTACAAGCCCCTTGTGCCGCCGGCGCTTCACTTTTATGTGATAGAAAGTGATGCACCGGTGGTGCAAGGGTGTTGTAAATAAGCCCCTCCAAGTCTAAGAAATCCACCACTACCCAGGATATACATCTGTGTGCCAAGCACTAACAGTTTGAGGTGGTTCCAGACTTTTGAGATTGCATAAAGTTTCCTTACAAAGCCCAAGGAAATGATTTAACTGACTTGTCATCCATTTGAAGGGACTGAGATTATTAGAAGGATGCTTAAGAGTGAAAATCTGATGTATGACTGCAAGAAGGAAGCTGTGAATTAACGGTTTTGGCTGGAACCAGTCCAGTACTTTCAGATGTTCCACAAGAACAAGATGATGGAGAAGGTTCTATTTTGAGAACTGGATTCATGACATGGTGCCTCACTGGAATGAGTGGGTGAAAGGGATGGAGGTGAAGGATTACCAGTGTCTTATCAAGTTGACAGTGGCACATTGATTCAGTGAGGAGTGCTCCCCCCTCCCCACTCAGGCAGCACTTGTTTTATCTGACAGAAAATCCATAGAAATCTACTGTGTTAGCTGACGAGTAGCTAGTCAACCAGAAGAAAAAGAGCTGTAGCAGCTTTCTTGCCACCAACATTGGATGACAAGTTCCCCACAGAATGGTACCAAACCGAAGATAAGGGCAGAATAATTATAAGGGTCTCACCAGGACAGAAGCCTATACCAAACTGGGGATACAGCATGGCATGGTAGGATGGGCTGCTTTAAATTTAGCATATGGTATCAGATCCAGTGCCAGCAAGAAGGTGCGAAGTGGCCCTGTGTAGAAAATCCATGCCCCCTTCCTGATCAATTAGTCCTCAGAAATGGAACCTAAAACAAGTTGAGAGGGAGTTTAGTGGGGAAGCTTCTCCCTCTTCTGGGCCTTGTTTTGAGCCTCCCTTTTGTCAAAAAACTATTAAATTGATTTGGCAATCAATGACCTGTTGGCAGCAGTGGCATTCTTATGGAAATTCAGTGAACCCATTATGCCCCTCAACCCATTATTTTGAACACCTTCAAAGCAAACAGTATCCTAACTCAAGTGGGGAAAAGAGGAATGGAATATAAACAGAGAAAGGAGAAAGATGATCCATTTCTTTCTGGTTCAATGAAAGTCGCCCTGACGAATATTTCATCAGATCAGATATGCAAGGATTCACGGGTTGCAGCACAGTAGACTCTGCATTAAAGGAAATAGATCACCAGCAAATAATATGTAAAAACTGCAGTGGCGGCTGGCATGGATCAGGGGTGGTGAGGCGGAGGGTGTGAGGGGAGGGGGTAAAGAAAAAGAAAAATTAACTTACCTCCTCACTGCGTCTCTCCTTTGTCATCTCTCCGTGTCCGGCCGGAACAGGAAGCACCCAGGCTCCCCAAGCCAATCACAACACTGCAATGCACCGTTGTGATTGGTCTAAGTGCCGTGGTTCAGCGCTCAGACGGGGACTGGGAGCCTGGGTATAACACCCAGGCTGTAATACAGCATGGTTGGAGAACATGGAAAGTGCACATGACTGTTTGGCTGGCCCAAGTCGAAAAGATTTCTATTAACATTCTGTGTAATGCACAACTTACATTTTTGCAGATGGAAGTCTTTGTTAATCTGCCAGGTCTTCCCTGAACCTGAACACAAGCTATCCAGGACTCGTTTCACCCTAGTTAGGGCTCATCAGCCAGGTATAGCTTGGTTCCAGTGACACAGTGTTCCGGTGAAGGAAGGACCTACCTGGCAGTTCAGGTTGGACTGTTTCTATTGGAGCAGCGTCAAGACTGACTTGCATATAGCTGGGTCCAAACAGAGATAGCATGTTATGCAAAACAATGATGGACTGGAATGAGGCCTGAGTGATTACCAGTGGATGAGGTTAATTCAAGCATTCCATCCATCACCTTTTTGTATACTTTAATGTGTTGCCCTAAGTGGGATGGATATGCCCAGTGAAGGAAGTGGCCCGATTAGGGTCACCCGGGTCACTCACGACCTCCTCACAGCCTTCCATACTAAATGAAGAGTCGGTCAGACAGTAGAGAATACAAACCAATATCTATTTATTCAGGTACACTCAGAGTGGAGCCCAGTCTGCCCAGTCGCTTAGGAGTGCTGCAGAAGGACTAACTTCAGCAAGCATAAAGATACATTATGTACATTTCAAAACCAATGAAGGCACGCCCACTGTGGAATTTTCCAAGCAGATGCAGCAAAACAGTGAAGTACAGAAAATAAGTTTTGATTCTGAGGCCGGGCACACACTATCTACTACTCAAGATCGCTCTGCCCATGCGCCCCACTAGACAAATGGGAGAAGGCCTCTATCTAAAGGGAAAGGTATGCGCTAATAAGAACAGTGTATTCATTAGTGAAGCAAAACTTAACCTTGGAGAAACACAACTCAACAGAGGCCTTTTCTCAGAAATAGTGAAGAATAAGTTTGGATTATAACTCCAAATGGCGCCGACGTAGAAAATGGCGCTGCGAATGCTAACATACATAGAACTATGCGCAAACATTAATTTTTCTATTCTAACACCAGGCATGGGTCCCATGCACTCTGTGTCACTGGAACCAAGCTATAACTGGCTGATGAGCCCTAACTAGGATGAAACCAGTCCTGTGTTGCTTGTGTTCTGGTTAAGGGAGGAACTGGCCTAGCAATCAAGACTGAACTGTTCCCACTGGAGAAGGATCAATACTGATTTGCATATGGTTGGGTCCAAACTAAGACAGCATGGTGTGCAAAATAACGATGGACTGGAATGCATGGACTGGAATGCGGCCTCAGTAATTACTGGTGACTGAGATTATTTCAAGCCTTCCATCCATTGCTTTTTTGCATATGCTAGGGTTTCTCAGTTTCAGCAATTCCTCCAGTTTTCATGCTCATTTTTTAATTGCGAGCAGCATGCTGTGTTTGTAGTCAGGGCCCTGATTTTATTGCAGTACAGTGCTGCATTACCTTAGAGTTTTGCCTCTGTGTAAATAGCTTTGCATGCTTTTTGACATTTGATCTCCATACCAACATTAAGAATATTTGTACAGCTTGAGATATTAAAGTGCTGTACAGTAATGAAAACTCACCATTCTAGGTGGATATTCACATCTTTGCAACAATGATAAATGAGATGTAACTTAACGTGACTCAGTACTACACCACTTCCTTTGAACTAGCTCTTGAATGTTCATCCATCTCCACACAGAGTCAAGGAGGTCAATTTTTGTCACATACTCCTTTTGCAGTGGCATAGGGAACTCCAGCTCTCTCACGTTTGTTAGTGCTTGGTTGGGCCTGAGATATGTTAACACCACACTATGTATTGGAGTGTATATGTAGTAACTTGCAACCTACCAATAGGTAGTTAGCGGCTGAAGGGAGTAGAACCAGTTTATTGAGAGTGTAATGAGAATGTACAGAAACATTCAGAAGGGTTCTCAAAAATATGGAAAACATATTATTGAAGTTGAGTTATCTTCTGCTTTATGTCTTTTAGGTCATATGTTTGGCTATCCATATTTGTTTTGGTTCCATGTACATTAGTTCTGCTAGGTCCTCTCTACTCATCACCTATAAACAGGACTGTTCTTAGAGGAATTCAGGGAATAATTAATTGGGTCTTAACTTTTGTTTTCAAAGGTCACGGATAATGTTGCCTTTTAGAACCACAATAATTGGATTCAAATATTATCATACATGTTAGACCTAGCTTGACAACATAGTTGTTGCATGGCCTTTTGTTGTTACCAGTAAAAGGGCATTAAGAAGTAGTACTGAGAGAGGGGATTAGGCTCCACACACATGTTTATCTTCTTCTCCACATGGTTTTGATTGGGTTGAAAGTTTGTGGTGATACTCAACAGTGCATATTTTGCTTATGCTCCTGATTATTATGATGACATAAGTGCTGGGCCGTACTAGTTATTGTGAACTGCTTATGTTAAAGTCGATATGCTGTTAAGATTGAATTATAATGACACTGTGTTAAAGCCTGTAGATAGATATGTCTTAATATGTAATTTCACAAATTACCATATTAGGGAAGGCTTTTGATGTTGGTTAGTCCTCTGACAAACAGTGGGGTCAGATGATTTGCACTGTGCTAAGACTTGTTGACTCCCTACCTGGAGGGGTAGCAAATTGCTTTGCCAATTGCAATTTTGGACATATTTATATTTATATGATGTGAGCCAGATGGATGCCTTGTGGTAAAGGTTATGCTCAGTACAGTAGACCTGAGGTGGTTATAGTGCCAAACCAATAATAAAGACTATATGCCCGATTAGTTCACTGGGTCCAATAAGTCAGGTGCTATAGATCTGGTCTGTTTATTGAAAAAGTTACAACAAAGGCAGTTGGTTTGATTTACCTATTGTGAAAAGTGTTTGTTAAGACCAAATATTATTATATTCTGCTAACAGCTGTAGAGGTATTTTCTTGCAAGCAATCACACAGAATACTGTGTTTGTTATACACTAAGACAAACCCTTGGGTGAAGATTTACACTGTGAGAATTATTGTTATACTTTCTTAAGAGTAGTTGTATATTTTCTTCCTAACATTAATTTTGTACATATTTGTAATTTTATTCCCGTGGGAATGATTATACTCAGTACAGTAGGCTTGATTTAGTTATGGTGACTAAAGGCTATTGGCCTGACTGATTCATTGATAAATGTTATGTCTGATGCTATATGTCTGATATGTTTATTAAGAAAGTTATGGCAAAGAGAGTACACCTTGCTTATTTATTGTGTAAAGCACATATTAAAGTCAACAAACCTATGAGTAGATTATTACACTATTTTAAAACCTGTGGAAAGCTATTTTGTTACATGGAAGTTCACAGATAACCATAGTAGGCAACAATTTTGGTGTTGGTTACCCCCTCTAACAAACCTTGCATGTAGAAGATTGACTCTATTTCCCTGTGAGTGATAGCATTTTGCCTGATCACATGTGCACATATACCTGAAAATTAGTGACTTCAGTGCGACGGTTTGTGGGCAAGTACTTTATTATACCATATACTCCTTTTAAAGATCCACTTTCAGTCTTTACCTCTCCTTTTTTATTTTATTTAGTTTTTTTAGAGTACTCTGTAGTTCCTCAGGTCCTTACACAGTGCTACAGAGCCTCTTGCCGACCCCTTATTCTATCTGCTATCTGCCTCATCATGTGTGGCCCTAGTTCTAAACCAGACAGCCATTTTGGAATGGTATTGTTCATAGTGTGTCCTTGATTTACTAATCTAAGATAGTAGCCACGTTTAGATGCAACATGTTAATCATCTTAGATTAGTACGTCTATGATAATGTGGATTTATATTTTGGCATGGATGGTAGTCCACCACAAGTAATAATGGCACTATTCTTGTTAGGTTCAGTAAATGTTTCAGTGATTTAAACCTAAACCATTGGAAACTATGGCACAGAGCAAACAGGTTTAACTTAAGAAAAATTGTAAAGCAATTAGAAATGCCAAAACAAGTTAAAAAGTCAAAAGCACAACACAATAAAAATCCAATTCCAGTTTATAAAATAGAGAATAATTTAATAATCAGAATGACAAAAATTCAATAAGGGCAACAGGAGATATGATTTTTTATAGTTTTACATAAAGAAACACCAAAAAGAGTTAAGCCCCAACTGCGGTCATCTGGTTGGGCTTGACCGGTACATATAAATTTTTTGGGGGGCTGATCACGCTGAAGTGCACATCAAATCCAGAAAGTAGATTTGCAAAGTTTTACCTTCTGACTTAGTCTCTGAAATGGTAGTCAAAAATCTTCAGGGGAGCAAAGGAGTAGTCTGTGGCTGACAAAGCCTCCACAGAGCGGACAGACATCGGACAAGGTCCCAGTGAAGTCATTGACTTTTGCCAGGAAAATTCTGAGTGGGAGAGAATCAAAATTCACAACCAAGGAATGTTCCTCACCAGCCGTATACTTTTGGTGCCTTCGTCCGCTGAAGATTTCTTAGCCACTTTGTCACTTTTTTGGAGCTCAGATTCCTCCAGCTGAGCAAGGCAGCAAGCTCTAGCTGAACAGGGCTCCACGATCCTGGATACCTTCTCCGCGATGTCCTGCTGAAATGGATTTGCTTCTGCAGAAAAGCTCTGAGCAGGAGTAACCTGATTGACTTGGTAGATTTTGCCTGGTCCTCCGGAAGTCTTTCTGACTAAAAAGTTACTATGTCCCAGGTTTTTCATGATGTTAGGAGGTCTACACTTTGACACAGCCAAGGGCCCCAGGACCTCAGGAACAGCACTTGGATGTCAAGACTGACTCTAGAAGAAGCTACCAGCAGGGTTCAGGACAGAGCCAATTGGAACTAGTCAGCTGAACTCTTCAGGAAAAGGGCTTCTTGCAGCTTGTTTTGTCCTTGTAGCTTAAAATGAGGTCAGCCAACTGACCCTTGGAGTCCACCTCTTTGTCCTCGGTACAAGGGGGAGAAGGTCCAACTTTTCAGGTCTCCTCACAGGTCTCAACAGCAGGTGCAGCCTTTCTTCTGTCTTCCTCAGTTTCCAGCAGTGTTATGAAGAGCCTGCCCAGGGCTGCCACATTTATGCTTGGCACAAACCTGTGGGTGGGGTGACTCCCGGTCCCTCCCCAACCAACAAAGAAAATGTGCCCAGGGTTAATCCTACCCACGTTTGTAGCACTTCATGTGTTCCCTACTGCAAATGATCTCACAATGTGCCTCTCTGCCCAGGTCCAAGATGGTGAAACCCTCCTCCCTTAATGCAGAGCCTGTGTGCCAACCCCAGAGGTGTGGACTTCAAATGAGTTCTGAGGGCTGGTCCTGTCCCACTGGGATTGGTAGCAGCCTGACTACGGGAACAAAGAAGGGCTCTGCAAGGTGTCAGCTACCATTTGTGTGTGACAGGGTAGGTCTCCTTGAAGTTAATTAATTTCCTGGGAACTGCCCAGATCATCATCCTGCCAGAGGAACAGAACACCACCCCATACCCAGGGCCTTTGTTCCAACTCTGGGAGCAAGTTCACACTAATGAAGGAAACTATTCAAATCCTAGGTGAAAATGGAGCTCGTGCAAATGGGCCACGAGAGTCTTTAGGCAGGGAAAAGGTAACTTTCTATAAATATCTTTTCCAAAATATGTATTACTAATATGTCTTTATCAGTGAATTGGTCTTGTAATAAATATTTTAAAAAGTCCAAGAATTTCATTTGTAGTTTTTTCCTAGCCAGAGATGACATTATTAAATTTAACATTCTATCCCAATGCTTTCCTCTGGAACAGCGAATCCTGCTACAGTAAAAATAGCTTTTGGGGTCTTTTCACTGTAAGGACTAACATTAAACTTTTACAAGTCCTACTTTTAAATATCATTCGCCTTATGGGCAGTAAGACCTACTTAGAGGTGACATTAATATTTAAAAGGAAGGTTTGGGCCAGTCAAAAGGGGTTATTTGGACCAGTCGAATTTGCAGTTTTAAAACTGCACAGACATGATTCAGTGGTAAGCCGGCTGTCATGTTTGCACCCTAACTGTATTAGGTGTGACAATAGTTTTGCAGTCCACTAGTGACATCTAATTTACAGGCCTTGGGTACACTTTGTACCGTATGCGAGGGACCTTTAGGTAAGTTAAACTTGCTAATTCAGGTGTAGCCCATTTCTACATATTTTAGGAGGTAGAGGAGGTAGCATAATCCCCGTGCACATAGTAAAATAAAACAGCAGCATAAATCCTAAAAAAATGGGGGTGATCTTGCAGGAAGAGCTATTATCCAACACACAGTACTATTCCATAATGACCTCACACTATGATGTTTACTGAGTAGTCAACTGTCGATAACTTTGTGCATCATTGTGTTACTGTCAGAGATGGCTGAAATGGTGCTGCTAAACATGATGTCCTTGCTGGAACTTTGAAGCAATGGTACACTATAGCCAGTACCACTTCAAAGGTGAGCATCTGCTGCTATGTTACATTGTTCCCTCTTTTTTTATTACAAGCATATAATTGCTACATTTATGCGGCAACATTGTTCTTTTATCTGCTTTTATTTTTTTAATTCATCTTACTTATGCTTTTTGAGTTTGTGTGTGTTTTGTATTGTGGGTTTGTGAGTGGGTAAATGCAAGAGCAAATCAATGGGTGGCTGAGTGGATGCATGAGTGCAAAAATGTCAGAGCGCATGCATGATGAGTTATTGAGTACCTACAGTCACCAGAGAATAGAGGCACTGTCAGTTATAATCCAGACCGAATGGTACAGTCGCTGATTGTTTTTATTCCAATCATTTAAATTATGCCTGATTCTAGAATAGACATCAAACAGGGATAGCCAGGCCTAGACTTCTGGCACTGCCTTTGCTATCCATGGTCTCAAGAAAGAAGCAGCTGGAACAGAAAGTAAACATGCCTCTAAAAGCCAGGGCTCCAAAAGCTTCCTGATTTTCTGTACTTTTCCCTCCGTGGCTCTTCCTGTATCTTGTCGGAAATATATCAGATTTTACTGAGGGACTAATAGTGTTTAAAGGGGTCAAAGTTGAGTCAAAGTTGAGATGCCAGAGTGACATCATTTCTGCTTCCCCTGGCATTTCAACGAAGCCATGCTTCTAAAGGTCAGAAGTAAAAAGGAATGTAATCATTCAACGTGGTATTAGAAGTCAGGCTATGAAATTAACAGGAATGTGAACTTTATTTCACTGCATACATTTATTTATTGACAGTTCTTAATAATTTTTTAGCACACTTAAACCACCAAAGATGTTATGCCACTGACTGAGAAAATATCGTGAATAGAGGGGCGCTTTCTTATATGTAATGTTAACAACCGCCTAATTATATTTTTCTACTTGCGGAAGAAGAAATTATTAGTTTATTCCAGGGGGAGAGTGAAATGGAATGCCAAAAGTTTGCAGCAGATGTACAGGCAGCTGTCCTGAAAGAAGACCTAGTAAACTGTAGGAACTATTTTTTTCCTTAAATAAAAAGATGACGGGCACTGAACAGCGCTGTCGTTGTTGAGACCTCGGCTCCTGTCTCCCAAATATTTGATACCTAAAGAGCTCCGTTGTTTGCGGTCCTTTAGGGTATGTTTTTTAGTCCAACTATGAGCAATTGCAGAAATTCCTGACACAAAATGGATTGAGCGCTTTTACAATTGAAATTTTCCCGTTTGAAAAATGGTGTATAAATCCATGTGATATATTAACCGAATAGTGATTTTCTGAGCAGGATATATAGGGAGATATTCTCAAGAACGGGCCATAATTATCGCCAACCTAGGTTAACGCAATTTTACATAACGCCGTCTATCGCGGGAAACTAACGCCGTGTTAACGGCGTATTCCCAACACGCCGGCAACAGGCGATAGTTTCCCGATAACGCTTCAAATGTCCGCATTAAAATTACTGGGACGCCGATAAAAAAGGAAACCCGAACGTGAAAAAAGTGGCGATGAGCCCAACAGCGAAAAAAATATCAACGATAAGCAGCGCCAGGCTTACTATTCCCACGTCAGGCGGGAAAAAGCACCATAAAAGCTGCCCAAAAAAATAAAATAAAAACAAAACCCAAACAACTGAGAAGCACCATGGAGGAAGCTGGAGGAACTACAGAGGCCAACCAGAACCCCACAAACCCCCCCCGGAGGACCAGCCAGGGACCTCGGGAAGGAGAAGGGCAAGAAGAAGAAGAAGAGGAACCCGCGATTCAGTCCGCTGTCTTGTTCTGCGCTGCCTCGGTGGTAGTCCGGGGGGGGGGTGGTCCTGGGGGTGGTCGTGGTCCTGGGGGTGGTGGCAGTGGGTGTTGTGGCCCTTTTGGGTCTCCAAGCTGCATGATTAGTAGCTCCATGGCATCTGTTGGTCTTCAGATGTGGCTCTGGGCTGGGCTCCCTTTATACTGCAGGTTTTCGTCCTGCTAACGTGCTTTATCGCCTGTTTTTGGACCGCATCGCCGATCTGGCTGGTTGTTGAGAATATCGCAAAGTGGTGTTGTCGTGAGTTTTTGCACGGGAACGCCTACTCTGCATATGATTAGCGCTAGTTGTCGCTGTCAGCCTTGGCGATGTTTTTAGCGGCAGCTATCGCAGGTAAACTGACGATGTCGGCTGTTAGCGCAGGCTTGTGAATAGGGCGATAAATCTATCACCACTTTCGTGGCGGAAAAGTGCCGCTAAATCGGCGATGAGTCCTTGAGAATATGCCCCATACTGTTAACCTCTTCCATGCTCGTGACGGCCGGGAGCCGTCACGCGTCACGGTGGGCGTGTGCGCAGGACGGCCCCTGGCCGTCCGAATCCCCGCCCACTAATAGAAACGCCCGCACAGCGTGGAAATTCCGCGCGCACGGAAGGGGTTAAACATGATTGCGTTAACAACACAGACCATAGTAAACTCTCCAGAAGGAGTGAGTGGAAGTGCTGCAAAGCATGTTTTAATTCGTCCCATTTGAAAGTCCCTTGAGGCAGGAGATACTTAATTCATTGTACTTGAAAATTCACAAAGTTAGTGTGTCTAAGGGCTTGATTGTGCATGCCAGTAAATATGAAAATTTGTTTCAATACATAGTTTTAGTCCAAACGAAGGTGCAAATCAATAAGGGGCATATTATCAAGCGGCAGCGATAATTATCGCTGACCGCTCTTAGCGTGGGGAATAGTATCGCCGGCTATCGCTGAAAATTATCGCCATGCTAGCGCTGTATTAACAACGCTTAGCGCAAAGGCGATAATTTTCCAGTGATAGCGGTGTTTTCCATGGAACATCGCTGGTTTTTCAGCGATGTTCCATGGAAAACGGCGATAATCTTGTGAATAGGGCCTGTGGTCTTAGCCACACAATCCACCCCCATGTTAGGTATGCCTTAGTCAGGAATTTAGCAGACGTTAAATTCCTGCGTTAAGGCATACTTAACGCGATTTAAAATATCGCTAACCCACGTTGTTAATATGGCGATACCTGGGTTAGTGATATTTCCCCATGTTGTTTTCACAGGCACGCCTCCTTTGCATCTCATTAGCGATGCGATGGGAGGCGTGCAGAAAACGGACGCTAATTCAAGGAATCACGCGCTAGCGTGTCCTTGTTAATTAGGCGATAAAATTATCGCCGCTTTTCGTCCGAAAACGGACGCTAAAGCGGCGATAATTCTTTAACGCCGCCTTGATAATATGCCCCTAAGAGCGAAACATGTCCATGTGCTGGTCTATATTGAAAGTATCAACACACACGCTTGTAATATGTTGTTTATGAGATGATTAATGACTCTTTAGCTTTCAATTGAAATGGTGCGTTTGAAGAACATGGTGCGTGGATGTAAAGAAAACAACTTTATTTTGCAATGCTGGTGAGGCATTTTACTTACCAGTTTAAATTTAGATTCAGCTTTCACCTTGATTTTAAAATTATATGTCCTGATTACATGTTGACTTGCCAGAGGTATAGATTTTAGTTAATATTTCCCTCTAAAACTGTCCGTGTTGACTTTTTTTGTGGTGATGTACAGTATGCATGCAGTGACCGCTCTGCCCAACTTTGCTTTCCAAACAGCCATGTCCAACAGTCTGGCAACGGGCAAACTTAATACAGTATGAACACCACTTTCAACTCTTCCGACACCGACCTTAGCTCAAGGTTAACCAAAACATTTGGCTTACAATATATCACTCTTAGGTGTTGCTGTAGAAACTTGCTTTCCCTTACTTGATGTCCTCCAGAGAATTAATAGTCCAGCCCTAACATAGGTCTTCGGTGGGGCCATGTTAACAGCTCTCGGTGGTTATTATTTTTCTCGGCACCTGGTGGGGTGGTGGCCCACATTCTAAAATTAAAATGGAGAGCGGACAGAAAAAAGCCACAACGTCGAACGACATTCTATTATTGTTCCTGGCAGCAGACGCATTTAATATTATAGAGTTCTGTAAAAAACATAAACTCAGTAAAGCAAGAAAGTTTGTGAGAAAAAAGTAATCAGGGAGTTCTGTGAGTGACTATTTAACAATTTGAGTAATGTTTTTATTAAATTATATGACCATTTAGCCCTACATTTTGATATTGCCTGTCTTTATTGCTGGTTAGTTGGAACATTGCTTCTTTTGAATATTCTCGAGCTAATGATTGGATATATTTGTTTTTTGATTTTATAATCTGTAAATATTATTCTATGGCATGAGAATGACAATGAGATCTCAAAATAGCTGACACACAGAAGGGCCGAATCACAAGGCTGTTTTTTACTGTAATAATATGTTTGTGGAGAAAATTGCTTTATTTACGCCCATGGGGCATCCACAAATAGGATTTCTGGCAGGTGTAAATGATTTGCTACTGCAGAATTCTCTGTTATGAAAGCATAGAAATCTGCAGTAATAAACCTTACACATGGATTGGGTTGGATCGGGATGGGCAGATCAAGACGTGTTTTGCCTTAAAGGTTTGTGAACAGGCACAAACGTGTGAGTTTTTGGTAATTCACAAACTCCAAATCAACACCTTGAGTAATCCTTTTTCTATGGTGGAAAGGGGAATGGATCACCTCCAAACTTGCTAGAGGTATAGGGAAAGTATTTCTTCATTGGAAAATGTTCTCTATAGCGAAAAAAAATGAAAACATTTACATTGAATACAGCTTCAGTGTCCGGATGCTTAATTGTAGACAATGCACAATTATGCAGAGGGGAAATTGGAGCATGGAAAATATCTCACATGATATTCCTAGTGGCTGTGCCAGGTACAGAAAACATGTACCTGGCACAGATTACCAGGTGTTCTGCTGGGAATGTTTGTGAATTCCTAAAAATTGTAAATATTCTTCTGGTTGTAGGAGTTTTACTACATGTGCACAATTACTTGTTTATGCCCAGAGGCACATTTCATGGAGGGAGGCTTAACCACAATATCTATCTAGTATTCAGAGCTACCCAATCACCCCTATCCACAACAACAGTAACCCCCCTGAAATAATTTAAATATGATTTCTCTTAGTTTTGTTTAATGTCTTTGGATCTCTTTAGGATGCCGCTACATAGTATTTGGACAATTTCTCCTCATACATACTTTTAATGCTATTATAGGACGAGAAGTTCAGAGCTTGACCAACATTTCACAAAATTATAATTTATTAAATAATTTATCAACTTGTACAATAGACAGTGTGGATGGACTAAACACATCTTAAAACACCAAAGCAAAACACATAACACCAGCAAATTAATGCATTGTATTGTTGGCCAACTCGCCATTGTTCCCTTAACTCAACCTTTTGTCCTTGTCTATAATTGATGGATGGGATGTAGCCAATTCCATTTTACTTGGCTGGAAATAGCAGAACAAAGTTGGTGTTTCAGTCTCTTCAGCAGGGATACCTGTGACCACCATCAGGATAATTATCTCTGAATTCTGCTCCTCCATATAATATTATTCATTTGCAAATTGAATACCTAGTAAGAATGTATACAGCCATTACTCCAATGGCAATACATGTTTATGCCAAATCTCAAATACAATCACTGAATTCATTCTTCCAATATTTACACTGAATCCTATCAAGCCCTGAATGCAATGACTAAGGTCCTTTACTCACTATTTTAATTAATAATATGCTTTCATTGCCCCAACTCACTTGACACTGCAGCATATGATAACACAAACGAGCATTTTGATTTGCACAAAGTTCCTGTCCAGGGTTCCCGCCCTCAAACACATAAACCACCATTATTATAGTTTCCATAATAAATAAAATATCACATCGAACCCTCACTTAAGTGGATTGACATGATACATTTCTATGGTGTTATGTGGAATGCTAGCACAAAATGTCCTCTATTTAAACTTTCTCTAATTACCTTTCATGGCAACACTTGTGTGGCTGGGTGTATTGTACATGCAAACAAATCCAAATCATGGACTATGTCACGCCATAACAAAAAGACTGTAAAATCGACAACAATACCAGCATAAAACCTGCGAAAACAAGTCCAACTCATAAAATGAAATTGCATCACTTGAAGGATACTAACAGGCCTCATGTACTTCCTCAGTCCATTGAAATTGTAATCATGTGATTAGTTGTCAACATTAGTATCTACTATAGTGTCAACAAAAGTTTCATCTCCTTGCCACACCTTAAATGACAGTTGTAATTCTCTCCATTGCTATTAAAGTGATATTAGCAGAATGGAAATTTTTTAATCTAGTGTTTTATCATACTTGGTGGGCATGGGTATCATTTCTCCGTGGCGCCCATACTTCTGTTGAAGAGAAGCATTACACCCCTTCATCTCTAGTAATGTTTGGAGGTCATTAGATGAATATATCAATCTGTCTTCTCAAGGATTGGTAGCCCAATATCCCTTTGACTCTGCTAGTTAACTTCTTTTCTTCATTGAAGCAAGTGTCCCCATCTCTTTTTTTCTCGTTTTCTTCTTCTTCCTTCTTCTCTCTTTCTTCTTTTTCTTTCCTTCTTTTTCTTTCATCTTTCTACTATATATCGTTATTATTTTTGTGCAATACGGTCTAGTTCTGTTATAATGTTTTATGAGACATTGATCTTATATATTCTATCACATATCTATATATTCTGCTTACTTATAATTGTACTACTCTCCGATATGAAGCTCCCTTTTATCCAGATATGTATTTGTGATTAATTTATTGACTATCCCATAATGATATGTTGTATTGCCTTATATAATAAGTGTATTAATTCTTTTTCTGTTTTCAAATAACAATAAACATATTGGAACACAAAAAATGACAGTTGTAATGTCAACAATGTTCACTCAAGGAATAAACCTCCAAAGTATAAACAATAAGGAGATGCTCGCCTGGGTCATACTGCTTTGGATGGGCAAGATGATCAAACATACTCACCCATTCCATTAAGGCTATGATTGTATTATATGATAGACGGTGCTAGTTTGTGTAAAAAAATCCATTAATAGCCATACCATCCTCAACATCATGTGCAGGCATGTACAAAAAGATATACCAACTATATGGTCTCTCTGTCAAAGCCATATGTGACATACCTTGAAAGAATGAACACTTGAATTTGATCCTATGCATTAACACAAGTTTCAAACGTACACATAGCTAGAGAATATCTTGAGCTAGTGTAAATGGGACCTTTGACAGGGACCACATGTCCCTGTCAAAAAACAACCCTCAGTTGACCATTATTCTGGCAAACAGTGTTCAATGTAAAACAGCTAGTTTTGGGCACACAGTCTAGGACCTACACACAGTACTAGAACAATATACTTCTGCAGACATCCCTTTGGCTGCTGTATTCAGCCCTTTATTTACAGCTTGAGCCTTCCAGATCCATCTATTTTCTTTCTGGATCAGTGCTCTATCTACATTGGTCCCTGTTCGGAATCTCTGAATGATTTATATTACAAGCCATTTCTTATCCTATTCTGAGTGTATTGCTGTACAATGGATTTGCACACTTCTTGTGTAGTTTTCCATATATAATGAAGTCCACAAAGACATTCATTGCAATGAATAACATAATGGGCACAAACAGTTGTTTGTTTTATGAGTTTCTATTCATATCTCAAGTATTTAAATACATTGTAATTCAAACTGGGAGCACATGCTGCACATCTCTAACATTTACTGTGTTCCACAGTTATGTAAGTTGGCATCTCTTTTAAACTCAAAAAGAGGTCAATCCTCACTAATACTCTGAGAAGGAATCAATGGTCTGTCCCTGACTGTCTTGTGGAGCCATTAACGCTTTGGTGAGAGCAATTACATTCACAACCCCAATGATCCTAAGGGATCTACTAGACTACTACATATTACATCGAGAAATAATGCACCAGGTCTAATTATCATTGATAAAGAGCACAAGACTCTTAGACCATGCTCCAGTCACCCATTAACTGAGTTGTGCCTCCCTTACAAGAGTGCATGTGAATGCTCTGACATCTGGACAGGCTCTTCTGTGGCCCCACTATTGAAACAGAACACAAACTGTTCAAAATGATCTGCATAATCTATAAAGCCATCACAACCAGCACCCCTGGTTAATTGCCCGAAAGGTTTACAGCTCATTACTTCTGGTGGCTATCAGGACAACCGCAGCCAGGACACCATCAGACTGTAGATGCAGAGCAAAAAAGGCAACAGACCTTCTCCACTATTATGCAAAGAATCTGGAATTACATTTCTGTAAGACCGCCCCAATCAGGATTCTATTTAGGAGCTGAGAAACAACTCTTGAAGAACGCTACAAAATGGTTAACTACCAGGCCACCTCCACTCTTACAACCCAGCTTTCCCTCCAATAGTTAATTTACTGTATCTTTGCCCTTGACCATGTACTGCACTAAGCTGGCATCTGACCACAATTTGCACTACACAATTACCAGATACACAAACCCTGAAAAATTAGCAGTAACACTCACATTTCCTTCCCCTCAAGGGGTCCAAATCAACTTTAAATGACAATCTCCGATGCCTTGTGTGGTGTCTGAGGCCATCTAAAAGGAGGCATACTTCCATGGATTCAGGTTGAAGAAGGTCGTTATTGCACCTCAGGCATCAGTCAGCCATTCTCCACACCAACTGACCAGCTTAGAAATTCCTCACCTTCCTTTATGCATAGTGTGGAACACCCAACATGGAGTGTTCTACCTCAGACCATACCTATGTCATCATGCCACACTTCTCCCCCTACAACACAAATATAAACTAATATATTAACTTTACATGCCACTTTACTCAAATCATATTACCAAAAATGAATATTGCTTCAAACCTATAGTCCTTCATATACACCGTTGTTCTACATCATCTGCTTTAAGAAGCATGAATTATACTTTGCACACATAGTCCCTCATATATACTGGTGTGTTATGTATTCTCATGCTCCTTCCCCTTGCGGAACGCTGATAAAAATTCCTGTGAGCTGTGTAAGAACCCACATTGGAAGACTAAGATCCAAAACCAGCATCACTCTTTGATTCTCTACCATACTGCTTTCTGGCAGAAGAACCATGGCATGACTTTTGCTCCAGATTTTGCCATCATCTATCTTAATGGCATTTCTGAACAGCGTCAACACTTTCCTCTCCCTTGAGAACTTTGATCCTGGTTGACATCCTACTGGTGCTCTTATCTTTATGACATCCCCAAGAGCAACCATGTTGCATGCAACACATTTTCTCTGGTCAAAGAATTTTTTCCTGTCCTTTTGTAGTCTTAGCTCTTTATTTCTTCACTCCCCAATGCGATTATCTTTTAAACCTTTGCCCCACATCATCAATCCTGGACACAAGTTTGAACTTGCTCATCATCCTTTAAAAAGTTCAAAATGTGTCTTACCAGTAGTGACGTGAGGGGACATTCGATAAGCTGTTAGTCTGGCTTGTAGAACTAACTTCCAATTCATATTGTTAGCTCTTGCCAACTGTTTTCTTTATTTTAAGGTTTTGTTGACCCTTTCAATGGGACCATTTATTTCTGGGTGGTATACAGAGCTCTTTTGGTGGATAAAACCACAGTCCATCAACTAATCTTCCATTTCCTTCTAATAAAACTGCTGACTATTGTCCAATAAAATGGAATCGGTATAATTTTCCTTCTTGAAAATGTCATCCAAAAATGTAATCGCACTGGAAAATGTAACATCTCGAACACAAGTAACCTCTATCCACCTAGAGTATCGGCCTAAGCCTACAATAAAAAAGGAGTGTGATGTTCACCATGTAAAGGTCCCATTATGTTAATTGCAATCTCATCTCAAGGAAATTGTGGGAGCTCCCTAGTAGACAAATGCCCACACCATGCATTTGTCTACTACCTAAAATGTTATCCCTTACTTTTCACTGCAAACAATCTCTCACCACTCTGTCTACTTCTTTATCCATTCCTGGCCACCAAAAATGTCATCTTAGCCTTTTATTGGTTTTGACTATTCTCATGTGACCTTCATGCTCAAAATTCAGAAGTCTCCTACGTAAGCTAAGTGGTGGCACAAGTTTTGTTCCTCAAGTAAGTATTCCATTTATAACTGACACCTCATTCAATATCAAGGATCAAGGCTTATCAAGAGAATTCGCCTTGCTAGACAAAATAGACTCAATCACGCTCAAAATTAGTTGATCTTCAACTCTTCCTGCATATTACCCAAAGTAACCTCATCATCATCATCCACAAGTGCATCTGAATTTTCCCCAATTACATCTATGTTCACCAGACAAGAGAGGCACTCTGCTGACCATTTGTTCACTCCAGGTATGTATTCCACTACAAGATCACACTCCTGTAGCCAAATGACCCATCTTCTTATTCGTGAAGAAATCACATCCAACCCTTTTTTTTTTTTTTTTAAACATTTCCAAAGGTTTTTGAGCTTACAGAACCTTAACTTTCATGCTCCATATCATATTCCAGAATTTATAGTGCCCAAACGATTGCTAGTGCTTCTTTTTCAATGACTGAGTAAATTAATTTAGATCCCCTCAGAAACCTAAAGGCACATGCAATTAATTGTTTTACTCCACCTCTCTTTTGAATTAACACAGCTCCAGCACCCATAGCACTGGAGTCTGTTACTATAGTTGTTTCTTATCCAGGTGTTAACGCTTGTAAAAAAGGAGCGTTCCTGAGATAATTTTTCACAGACATGAATTCCGTCTGACAGTTGTCATCCCATACAAATTCACAATTCTTTCCCAGTAACGTTTTCAAATGTATGGCTTTATTGGCATATGAAGGTATGAACTTGCAGTAATACTCAACCATCCCTAGGAAAGAAACCAATTCCTCCTTGTTGCATGTATTCTTAAGGTTCTCAATCATTTCAACTAACTCTTTCTTGGGAGACACCCTCTCCCCCAAGATGTGATGGCCTAAATATTTCACCTCCCTCACTCCAAATTTACATTTGTCTTTCCTTAGTGTTAATCCAGCTTTCCAGAACCTTTGCAAAACACACCATACTCTAGAGTCATGCTCTTTTTTTGCAATACCAGAAATTAGCAGGTCATCTTGATAGCATTTCACCATAGAGACACCCTTTAATAAAGCATTCATTATTCTCTGAAAAACAGAGGCTGCCGAGATTAAGCCAAGATGCATCCTCAGGCATTTATAGGTTCCCATGGGTGTGATGAATGTTGTCAAGTCTTGTGAGTTCTTATCTAGCTCAACTTGATGGTAGGCCAATGCTAGATCTAACGTTGTTGAAAAACTGGCACCCGCTAAGGTTGATATAATTTCATCAATTTTGGGAAGGGGAAACTTGTTCACTATAACCACTCTGTTCAGTGTTCTCAGGTCAAAACATGAACACATTTCTCCATTCACCCTTTGCTACTACTATTGGAGTTATCCTATCTGTTGCTTCCACTGGTTCAATTATGTCTTGCTCAACCAAATGTTCTATCTCTATTTGTACCCCCTCTTGTACATTCAAAGGTGTCCTTTGTACTTTGGCAGTGACAGCTTGGGTTCCAACTCTCAAATTGATGTGATGTTTGTATCCTTTAAGACACCTCAACTCATTACAGAACATCTCCTCATATTCTTTCTGAAACTCTATAGTTTTGTTGCTTTTTTCTTGCACCTGAACTTGTGGCTCAGTGTTGGGATTCGAAGTCACACCCAACAGTCTATGATGTGGCTAACCTAGAATTTCATTTCTCTTATTTGACACATGCACTTTGCCAGCCAAGATTTTTCCTCTAAATTAACTTCAAGCCATGAAAAATCCCCACATTCCATTAGACCTGCCACCATAACCCACTGGAGATATATCAATTTTGCAAATTTTTTACCTTAACTTTAAAATGTACGTCAAACATGCTTTTCAAAATCATAGAGAGATGTGAACAGGAATCAAACTTCATTTCTAACACAATTCCTTCAATTGACACATTGCCTGTCGGATGTTCATTCTTGTGCCCCCCTGAAATACTATTTCTTTCACCTCTTGTGAAATCTCCTTCCTCCCTTTGCTCTTGCGGATCACTGACAGAATATCGAGAGTCAGAATATCGACCTACAGAAATATCGACGCAACAATATCGATGTCCAGAATATCGAAGTCCTATCTACATAATGGTAAGTACAAAAATATCGATAATTAAATATCGTTGTTAAAAATATCGTTTTTTTAATGTACAAAAAATAATGTAAAATCAAGTAAATAACACATATAACTAAAATAAACATAGTTAAAAATATTAAAACATGTTTAAAATTATAAGTAATACATATAATGTAAAAATCAATTAAACATATATATCTATAAAATATAATATATATACTTAATAATATTTTTAAATATTTACTTTAATAACATAAATTGTTTTAAAACATATTAAAAATTATAAATACATATATATACACATACACCAATAATATAAATTAAAACTAAAAAATATATATAACTAATTAAATTATTACAATATTTTTAATCTTTTTAAAATACATTTTACACTACATTAACTGAAACAGTAGAGAAAATATTGGATAGCGGAGGGGATAAAATTACTATTCCTACTCCAGAGAGTGCAACAGTAGGGAAAGTGTTGGAAAGCATAAGGGTAAAAATTACTATTCCCACTCCAGTGAGTGCAACAATAGGAAAAGTGTTGAATAGCGGAGGGGTAAAAATTACTATTCCCACTCCAGTGAGTGCAACAATAGGGAAAGTGTTGAATAGCGAAGGGGTAAATTCCCACTCCAGTGAGTGCAATAGTAGGGAAAGTGTTGGATAGCGTAGGGGTTAAAATTACTATTCCCACTCCAGAGAGTGCAACAGTAGGGAAAGTGTTGGATAGCGTAGGGGTAAAAATAACTATTCCCACTCCAGTGAGTGCAACAGTAGGGAAAGTTTTGGATAGCGGAGGGGTACAAATTACTATTCCCACTCCAGTGAGTGCAACAGTAGGGAAAGTATTGGATATCCGAGATATACAAATTACTATTCCCACTCCAGAGAGTGCAAGAGTAGGCAAAGAGTTGGATAGCGTAGAGGTGAAATTAATATTGCCACTCCAAAGAGTGCAACAGTAGGGAAAGTGCTGGATAGCGCAGGGGTAAAAATTACTGTTCACACTCCAGTGAGTGCAACAGTAAGGAAAGTGTTGGATAGCGTAGGGGTAAAAATTACTATTCCCACTCCAGTGAGTGCAACAGTAGGGAAAGTGTTGGATAGCGTAGAGGTAAAAATTACTATCCCCACTCCAGTGAGTGCAACAGTAGGGAAAGTGTTAGATAGCGGAGGGGTAAAAATTTCTATTCCCACTCCAGTGAGTGCAACAGTAGGGAAAGTGTTGGATAGCGTAGGGGTAAACATTACTATTCCCACCCCAGTGAGTGCAACAGTAGGGAAAGTGTTGGATAGCGGAGGGGTAAAAATTACTATTCCCACTCCAGTGAGTGCAACAGTAGGGAAAGTGTTGGATAGCGTAGGGGTAAAAATTACTATTCCCACTCCAGTGAGTGCAACAGTAGGGAAAGTGTTGGATAGCGTAGGGGATAAATTACTATTCCCACTCCAGTGAGTGCAACAGTAGGGAAAGTGTTGGATACCAGAGGGTTACAATTTACATACTTATCAATTAAATAATTATTAAAAATAAATAACCAATTAATAATTAATTATTTATAAATTATTTATAAATACTAATAAATAATTATTAATTACGTTTTTATAATTAAATTACTTCCCACCCTATTCCCCTATAAACCCACAACCCACTTATAAAAAACACAATTAATATAATTATCAACACATTAATTAATACTAATTAATAACCATTTTTTAAAATTAATTATTAATAAATTAATTATAAATAATAATAAATAAATATTAATAGTTACTTTATTGAAATTAAATTACTTCCCACCCATACAGTTATCCATTATTTAATTAATATTAATTAATAACCAATTAATAATAAATTATGAATTAATTATCAATACCAATAAATAAAAATTAATAATTACTTTATTAAAATGAAATTACTTCCCACCCTATTCCCCTATAAACCCACAACCCGCTCCTAAAAAAATTTGACAGTTTATATAATTATCTATTAATTAATTAATAATAATTAATAACCTATTAATAATTAATTAATAATAAATTATTTATAAATACTAATAAATAAACATTAATAATTACTTTATCATTATTAAATTACTTCCCACCCTATTCCCCTATAAACCCACAACCCGCTCCTAAAAAAATTACACAATTTATATAATTATCTATTAATTAATTAATATTAATTAATAACCAATTAATAATTACTTATTTATTAATTATTTATAAATAATAATAAATAAACATTAATAATTACTTTATTATAATTAAATTACTTCCCATCCTATTCCCCTATAAACCCACAACCCGCTACAGAACTAAATTACGCAAAAATGATTTTACATAAAAATATTTACTGCTAAAAATTTAACACATACATTAAAAAAAACTACACTTATACCAAAAAATTACCTCACATACTTTTAACACACATACTAAAATACAGAACACTAATATAAACATCGATATTATTAACAACGATATTTTTACAAATGATATTACTGTCTTCGATATTAAATGAAATGATATTTCTTATCTTACTGTCGATATTCTGTACCACGATATTCTTGATGTTGATATTCTTGACCTACGATATTTAAAACTCGATATTATGGTAGGTCGAAATAAAAAACTCGATATTCTGTCTGTGCACCGCTCTTGCAGCATTTAGAGAAATTCCCTTTCATGCCACAACTACTACATATAGCTTGCAGTGCTGGACGGAGGTTCACATTGGCTTTGTGTCCTGTTTTCCCACATCTGAAACGTGAATTTGAACTCATGTGAGCCCCTACTATCTGCCACATTGATATTTTTCTGTTCAACTTGGCACACTACCTTTTCCACCTTACCAAATTCCACCTTCACCTTATCTTATTCTTTTTAATGCTTAACTCTTTTACACAGTTCACCATGTGTTGTACCCGTTTTGCAAATGCAATTACTTCATCCAAAGGAGGCTCATCCTTTAACCAGAGCTCTTTTCTTATTTTGTCATTATAGCACATTAACACAAACTGATCTTTTATCCTTTCTTCTGTTGCTCCCCCAAACTTGCTTTTAGCAGCCAACTTGCAAACCCTCCACTGATTCCACTCTGCTCTGTTCTCTCAACTGAAAATAATACTGTTCCATTATAGTGCTGACTCGTGGTAGATGATGTCTATCTAGTTTTAGAAAGCATATCTCATGGTCATTCAAGGATCTTTGATCTGCAGCACTTAGGTCTCTATTACGATGGCGGTCGGATGTCCACCGCCGGGTCGGCGGTGCTGCCCGCCGGTGGACAGCCGCCCGCGATCGCAACCAAGAAAACCGCCGGTCAAATTAGGATGGCGGTGGTGACCACGGCGGTGGAAAATTCCGACCGCCGCTTTTCCGCCGGTTGCCATCCGCACTCCTGCCAGGCGGATGGAGCAGGACCGGGATAATGGTGGCGGTGCAGAGCAGGCACCACCGGCACGATTATGATGCCCGCGGTAGCCAGCCTTTCCTCAGCGGTCACACCGCCATGGAAAGGCATGCGAAGATTGTCTTTTGGGGGCCCGTTGTGGGCCCCCAATGTTTGGGGGGGTGTGGATGCACTGGGGGGGTACCCATGGTCCCCCCTACATTTCCCTGTACCAGGTGGCAGGCACTGTGCAGTGCCTGCCACGCAGTGCAGGGAAATGCAGGACATGCTCCTTTGGACATCGCGGCGGTGCTGCGGGCAGCAGCAACCGCCGCAATGTTAAGGCCCGCGATCCGACCGCCGCGGTCGGACTTCGACCACGGGTCATCGTAATTCGACCGGCGGTGATGTCGCGGTCCATGCGGGCGGTCTTTTCCCGCTACCATGGCGGTCGCGGAGGTTTTCCTACCGCCATCGTAATAGGCCCCTTAGTTCTGTTAAATTCACTAAAATGTTCTGTCCTTCAATACATAGACAATGCAACAGCAATGAATACTTGTGTTCTGCACTTAAATGTGTCCCACAAACCCTTGAGTAATTTGCAAACATTTTTTCCATTTCTGCCATTTGGGTACTGATTCACAAGGTCTACATAAGAAAAATGGAGTTGGTGTGATGTTCTGCATTTTTTAATACCTGAGTTACTCAATACCACTTCAAAATGTAACTATATTCCTAAACCTTATGTGAATTGCAAACTAGCCCCTTGGAACTCCCAATGTTGTGACCACCCACACATTTGCCTTACCAATGCAAATTTAAATAGAACATTGTTGTACACAGTGACTTAACCATGGGCTGTTTTTATCTTATTATCTAATCACCACTGCAGTGCACCTGACTGGTACTCATATCACCATTAAAACCGATACGAGTAACCTTAACTCACTTAAATTGCAGTCGTGCATTTCCACGCACACCAACAGGCTAGTTTTTTAACATGATAGATCTTATCCTTCAGAAAACCTAATATGGCCACTGTGCGTCATCACACACACGTCTGGGCTGTTTTCTTTAGGGAGTGGAGGTTGTTTTCAAACCACCTCCTCTCTTTTTACACTGACTTTCAACCAATGCCTTGGAGCGTAATGTGTTCCACAGCTCTCCAAGATGCTGCAAAGGCCTGAAAAGTACCACAACACCTCACCAGCCACACCAAGACAGCTTCCCCAGGAGAGTAAGCAGTCCTCTCCTATGGCATTTTCAGGTTATCCCAGGCAGGACAGAACTGAAAGCAGTGTTTTTCTTACAGTAAACCAGGTAGGTGGCGACTTATGATGTTGAGGTGCAGTTAACCAGAATTAGAGAATCCCATCCTAGTCGCCAGATTGTGCTGTCTGATGCCATATAAAAAGATATACTTCAAGGGATTCAGGTTGAAGAAGGTCTTTATTGCACCTCATCCATCAGCCACTCTCCACACCAACCGATCAGCTTAGAACTTCCTCACATTAATTTATACATAGTGTGGAACACCCAACATGGAGTGTTCTACCTATGTCCCACACCTTGTTATCGTAAATCTTTGTTTAGGTATAAAGTATAAGATTGCACTGGTAAAGGCCAATAATAAGCCCGGGTGGAGTTGGCGGAGTGCCACTATGCGGAGTTCCACGGAGATGGAAAAAAACTTAGTGGAACTCTGCTCCGCTCCCCTTCACCCTCCCTAATTTAATTATAAAAAAAAGACACTTACCTGCTGTGGTGTTTTTTTTTTTATAATTAAATTAGGGAGGGTGGAGGGGCCGGGTAACTTCACTCTGCCACGGAGTCGGAGTTTTGCCTGAACTCCGCGTTCTCAACAGAGCGTAGTTCTCCGCCCGGGTTACAAAAGAGCTGTATCAGCATGTATGTTTGTCATCTCTCTCAATAAAAAAAATTGTAACCAAATTAGACCTGGGTAGCAGAAAGAGTGAGATTTTTTGTAAAACAAAATAAATAAATAAAAATAATGCACTACACAGACTTTTTTCTGCTCGAACCTGTTCCCTGTCATCCAACGAACTGATACATCTGGGGCCCTATTACAGAAAGTGTCCTGAGGCGCAAAAGACGTGTGTGCTACAGATGCTTACGCGGCCCCCTTCTGTGATACTGATAGCACTGGCGCATATGTTGCACCAGCACTATAGTGAGAGGGCATTCCCTCATGTGCAGAGAGCCATGTCCTCATGTGCATGGAGCCATGTCCCCATGCAAATGGGAAAATCACTTTGCACCTGTGCACACACCATATTATAGAGGCGGGTGCAGAGGTAAACATGCCCCTAGGAGGCACACTGAAAATGCACCACAAAAAGGTGGTGCTCGGTCAGTGCGCCCCCTAAGGGCAGCCCTCTGGTGATGTAGAAGGGGGTCCAGGGGACCCACACAGACATCCCCCTCCAGGTATGTACAGTCACTCACTGCACCCGCCTGCAGGGGGATCTTTAACCCCTCTTTAAAGTGCAAGCAGGTTGCCACCTGCACAGAAAAACACTGAGCGTCTTTGTAGCAGCTGCTCTGTATTTTACTGAACGTACTGCACCCGGGGCAGCGCGAGCTCACAGCTGCCTTGAGGGCAGCACTTTGATCACAATAGAGCACACTTTCCTTGTTTGCGTCTGACGCAACTGTTTAAAGGTGAGTGGCACAAACAGGGAAAGTGCCCGCTATGTGTAATGTGCACCCAGATGATCTATTGTTTTGAATTCTTTTAAGGTATGTATTTTATCAAACTATGAGCACTAACAGATATCCTGAAAAATCATCAGGAAGTACCTTTAAAATTGTGATTTAGTAAACGCAATTCGGAAAACATCTTTGGCCTTCTGTGTACACCTTCATGGTGAAAGTGCCATAAACAATTAAGTTAATATCATAGATCCATAGCTTGCCCTTTACTGGCAGTGAAGTGGGAATCCTCCAAACAGGTTTATTTTGTTTTTCTAGTAGAAAGATCTGATTAACTGTTGTGGAAGAGATGCTTAATTCATTAACATGTCATGTTGTTTGTAAATTTCACGCTATTTGTAAACCTTATATGTTAAGTAACCATGCCAGTAGCAACGAAAAATACCTGTATTACAGATTTGTGCAGTTCATGAGTAGATAGCATGAACAAAAGTACAAAATGTCTAAAAACTGGTCCTGGAGTTCAAGGTGCACTCTGTCCTTTGTGTTTTTGAAGTATCAGCACGTAATCTTGGAATATAATACTTGATTAATGTCTTGGAATGCGTTCAGTATAAATAGTGTGTGTGAACAGTGGCAAATATCAAATATCAAGAAAATAAAACTGTTTTGCAATGGTATTTAAGCAAACATAAGTGCTTGCCAACCTCCTTGATGTATCTGCAGTGGTTTCAATATTGCTCTCTGCAATATTGTTAGAATCTGTCCCAAGGGCACAAAAATGCAGGGACCACTGAGCACTCCAAAACAGAAGATGATGAGGGTCCTCAGAGACCAGTGCTCCAAATGCAAGATCTGCTGTAGGAAGCAGACCACTCTAAGGGGTTATTTAAAGTTTGGCAGACAGGGTACTCCACCACAAATGTAGCACAATGCCTTGTCCATCAAATTTAGTGTCAGACGAACCACCAAGTTTCTGCTGGGGAAGCCTCTCCTGCGTCCAGTAGCATGAACCTTTGACTGGTAACCTGAACTGACATCGGGCTATCTGGTAGACCATTCTCCCTTTTGAGGGTGGACTGACCAACATAATTCTTTCCTCTTTGTGACTGCAATTTAAAGCCTGGTAGTCTTGAACAGTAGTTAGGATTAAGGCCTCTCATGTACTGGAGAAAAAAACTTTTCAACAGCGTACTCCCACTTTTGTAGATTGTTTTATAAAATAAATTTGAGCATCAGACCACACAGGGATACATTCCTCTGCTGACCTCGCAGAATTTAGTATAGACCACCAAACTCAAAATATGCCGCAAAGCCTCTGCAACTCTCTGTATAGCTGTGGATGAGTTGTAAATAATATATGACTGTCAGACTAAGATTGTGTGTTACACACAACTCTTAAAAAATACACATCAAAATATATTAAATATATTTTACATATAAAAGAGTAATCAGAAAACAGAAAGCACGCAAAATACATTAATGAGATTTGCATACGATCAAGTGAAGATGGTGCTATGGCAATATTGTCTTGGGGCAGTATATGACTTTGATACCCTTAGTCTCCACGTAGCTAGGCTTACAAGAAGTAGAGGCATCCTCCAATCAGAAGCTGCCAAATTCAACATGTGACGAAGGCAGACAGCGAGAGGAGCAAAGCTAGAGGAGCTGCCTGGCGTCCTGCCGGGGCGTTTTACCGGGGGAGCAGCACCAGGACCCCTGGGAGTGAGGGCCACTACTCGTTAAGTCGGCTCCCAGTTACCTTCAGCCAGGCCAAACCTAGCCTGCTCCTGCAGGGTAGTGAGCGCTGTGAGTGCCGTGAGTGCAGCGAGTGCGGGAGCTGTACTTAGCTCCCGCTGAGAGCGTGACCCCAGGTGACTGCGGAGGTGGCCTGGCCAGGACCAGGTACGGACTGCGGCACGCCCAGTGTGCCCCACTTGCATTGCATGAGATTGGAGGCCGTCGCTGGCAAGGATCCGGCGCTGGCGAGGAACTGGCGAGGAACCGGCGAGGAACCAAAAAAGACCAGAACGGGCCTGATTGGATTCAGATTGGGCAGCGAGAGAAGCCCTCATGGCAGCGGCGGCAACGGGGGCATGCTGAAGCTGGTGGCTATTGCCAAACTCCTCATCACTCACCTCGGTAAGGCCGGGCCTCCTCTTTCCGAGCTAGAAGTAGCCAGTTCACCCACCATTATTGCACTATAGTGCTGACCCCCTGCACGCCGCGCATCGAGTCAGGTCCGCCCCAGGTGGAATGCGGAGGTCAGCCTATTCAGACCACACTTAAAAGCCCAGCGCCCCACGTTCAGTAAACAGCCCCCCCGCTACAAAGCTCTCTCTTAGGGGTTTGAAGGGCATAGCAAGGGCCTGGTAAGCAAGGCAAGCGAGTGAGGCAAGAGCCGCAGCCACCCTTGGTAGCGCGGAAGTGGCCGGCATCCTGCCGGTGCGGCTTGCACACCGGGGAGGCTGCTTCAGTTCGCCTTCCGCCACAACTCTTTGTTCTTTATCCTGTCATCACTCTCTGTCACTTTCCTGTGCCTTCAAAAACAAACAAAAAAAGGAACAACACCACAGCAGCTGGGGGTGGGGGGGGGCAAAGAAAGTTTGCTATAGCACCCCTCAATAAAATCAGGTGACTCTTCGCCCATTTCACCCCTTGTACGGCATGGCTTATAAAAAACTCAGATCCTGGACAGTGCACATGAAAAGACTGGGCACGGCTCAATCCACGAGAAGGAGTAAGTGCAAAGCATCACATATTGGAGCAGTCCCGGGAAATGCAGACATAACACTCCAAAAACGACAGATCAAACAGCACCAGTCGAACAGCGAATTTCACAGGAGCAAAATACCAACGCAGACCTAGTTCTTGAGAAATTAAAGGACAAGAATAATCTGCAGCCTGAAGTAGATCAAGAAAAAAACAATCAATTGAATACACAAAAGTTGCAGAGTATGGGGAGCCTCAGGAACAAATCCCCCAAACATCAAATAAAGCAGCGGAGGCATCTCCTTTAATATTAGATACTGATTTTACCCTACCGGACATAAATTATATACGAGGCCTGCACCAAGAGGCATCTAAAACAACAAAAGAGACATTGCACTTATTTAATAGCACACCAAGTAACACTACTGCCTTCGTGGAAAATTTTTCACAGTCTCCAGAATTTCCGTTATTTAACACGTTGCAATCCCCTAACAGGCGAGAGCCTATATCTAGCGCCTTCTTTACATTGCAGAGAATTTTGGAATCCATTTTGGCTCTCTTAGAAAAGAATATGAAAAATTCTGACCTGATCCTGGAAACTCAAACAGGAGTACTACAATACCTAGTGGACAAAAAGAGGGAAAAAAACTTAATCAAAATTCTCAAACTCCAATAAGAAGCCCAGAAAAAAATGAGGGTCGAAAAGAACAGTGTCCTAATCTCCCACTGGTGCTCGTTAACCATCCTACAGGAAAATAGCAAAAGGCGACTCAAACAAGGAAAATTTCTCCCAAAAATCTGAAAACAAGTGCTTCAACGCTGAAAAAATGTACTCTCTTCGCAAATTATTTAAGGAAACCATGATTGATAGTACTTCCCAAGATGTTGTCCCTCTGTTTCCCATCTTTGACCTGAAAAGTCACCAAGGGTCATCAAACCAACTACCTAAAAAAGAAGACAAGAATTCCCTAGGATCTCCAATTAGAAAGGAATCGGAGCCCTCGTCAAATCAAAATAAAAAGAGAAATAATACTAAGGGGAAAAATAAGAAGAAAAGAGTAAAACGTAAAATTTTGAGACGATCAATAAGGAACGTAAAATTTCCACAACCCCAATCATCAGAACAGACTGCACGGGGAAATGGACAAATCACAAAGGCTCCAGAAGTTATTCAAAATATAGATCAGTATCCTCTACTACACGAAACCAAATGGGAACAGAAACAATTAAACCCATTGGCGTCAAATTTCTCTATAAAACAGCTATAAGATTATCCGCATACGATTAATTCAGAAAAAGAAACACAATCCTTCGCCAGGAACTCACACGGAAAAAGGGAACAAACTGTTTCCTGTACCCTGGAATTAACTAACTTATTCTCCAGTGATAAAGCCCCTTTAAACCGTGGGAGAATAGTAAATCTGCTGCACAATATCCATCCACTTCATTCACTCACAACTGCAGAAATAAAATTAGTAGTCTTCCCGAACAAATTCCATCAAACAGTGTCAACTGTTGAGTTTTGGTCTAACGTATCCTCCATAAAAATGGATTTGATGTGGCTGAAGTTAAAGCAAATGTAATACAACACAACAATCCAAAGGAGAAAAATGAGAGCAAGTTCCCCTATCATTATAATCAACCTCAATGGAGTCCCGAAACTCAAATGAATAAATCTGAAGGAACTCTAACAATTTCGATCAAAGATGGAGAGCATCAAATTTGGAATTATATTCCAAAAAAAACAGAGTCACAACACAACGAAAACCCCTGGTTTTGGATTCCCGGCAATTTGAATAGTAACAAGTAGGGTAAAGCACAAAAACTCCCTTTTAGCAGAAATTTGAAAATTGTTTCTTGGAATATCGCAGGGAAAAACCAAAAAAAGCAAACCCTTATCTTGGAAAACTCTCCAGCGATAGTCCTTTGCAAGAAACATGGACTTGAGACACTTTTCCCCAAAAAGATTATTTTGTGTTCGACATCGCAGCAGAGGCTGTAAGAAGGGGTCACGCAAAAGGAGGCCTTGCAATTCTCCTAAGGGAAGAAATTACTTCTTTCTTACGTGTCCGCAATGAACAGAGTCATCCTAAATGGAAGAGCATATGGTGACATTCCCGCCGCCTATACAAGAATATTTATATAGGAAAAACAGTGGTTCCTGTGGAATAATATACTATGAGGTTATGATACATAAGCACAATCGCGATATAGAGGGTTAGATAATGGCAGAGCGCGAAGGAACCACTAACACACCGATTCCAGTGTAGTATATTTTATGGATTTTTTAAACAATAAAGTTAGGAGTAAACATTATACATCAAAACAACATTTGTGCATAGTGTCCCAAGTGACAAAGGGAACCTAAACCTAAGTGACAACGTGAATATTAAATACAAGGTTTCCACAGTTTGTACAAATCAACCATTATCAAAATGATTCCCTATGATCAGCAGCTATATACAATGATATGTGCTGGGGAAATGGTTCGCTTCTTCTGTTTGTCGACAGCGTTTCGACCCTCAAAACAATGTGTTGTCTCTTCAGGACTATTGATGAAGGGACATCTAAATGGGTTTGAAATAAAAAGAGCATAAGGCCCATATACCGTCACAAATGCGAAAAATAAAATGAAGGCAGTTGGATAAAAGGTACCTGGATATATGGTTGCGCAGCCTTGTGAAAATGATGTGCCACACGTGAAGAAAAGAGGAAAAGGTTTACTCACATGAGGACCCGTCCGGGTACTGTGATTGTGAGAAAAGAAGTAAAGAAGAATATTGCAATTACTGATAATTGGACAATGTGCTATGTATAATCAATTACAAGTTACACCGAGGTTCTTACCTCAATGTGAGGACAGGCTGTCAATCCAATGGGGTATGTAGGTGGGCCAGAGGGGCTCAATTAGTTTTACGCCACAGCCGTAGCGTTGTAGAATCCCTTTGTGGATTAACAGTGACAATGCACTGAGAGTATTTCTGGAAATTAATGTGGGGGTCAGATTACTGAATTAAGGGCTGAGCGCAAGGGCTAAGCAGCCTGGATGTGCCAATTCTTACCTCGGTAGAAGAATGGAAAAGCGGGACAGCGCTCCGCGTGTAGATTCAGAAAAAGCCGCGTCAGTCAGCTTGATCGGGTACAATGACAGAGATCCTCATCCAGAGAGGATTGTTATATACAGGGTTTCCCGCTCTTTTTGCCAAGGGAAACTGGCAGACCTAGCTAGGGAAAACCGCTGCACCGAGCAATCCGGTGCTCCGTTTCCGTGATCGGTAAAGAGTGAAAAAAGACCTCAGTGGGAGGTGAAGAAATAAAATGTGTGGCACAAGGTGGGGCTGTTGCGCTAATGACAGTGGTAAATACTCTGTTAATAGGTGGGAATTAGGGCACAATACCGGTGATGGGTACTAAATAGGGAAGAGCAGGTAAAATGACATATATACTTTATATATTTACAAAATTCCAAATTTCGCCGGTGTTTATAATATGCAAACACGCATGCTAGGCACTTCATGGAGTGTGAACATTGTATGTGGGCAGACATTTCACAATTGTAATTCTTAGTTAGTGAACACATATTACATAAGAGTGAATCTAATATATACAGTTCAAGTGTCACAGCGAGAATAAAGTAAATAAAGCTGTTAGAGCAAGCATAGTCGGATGTCAGATGACATACTGGTGTATTCAGGCCACAATTGTTATATCACATGCAGTTGTTTAGCGAAGGGTAGTGACATATCCTCTCCATTCCTCAGCAGAGTTAAGCCCTTCATTTATTGAATTCACCTTATCTATCCAGCGGCATTCATTCCGTTGGAGTATCTGAAGGATATCACCTCCTCTTTCTGGAAGAGTGGCGATCTCAATTACTTGCCACTTTATTTCATCAGCAGTATGACCTTTTACATTGTAATGAGACACAAGTGGTGCGTTTTCAACTGATCTGCGTATACGGCTGCGGTGTTGGCCAATGCGAGCCTTGACCGGTTGCTGTGTTTGTCCAATATAGGGGAGGCCACACGGACACCATATGCAATAAACAACATTCTTTGTATTGCAGTTAGAGAATGATTGTAAATCGTGTTTTACACTACCATGTTCAAATGTGGTGGAAACCCACTGAAAAGAACACCCTCCTCTCATACCAAAGCCAACATCCACGTGCACTAAGGGATGGACTGCCCTTCGGCCAATTCCTTAGGATACGCCGCAATTGCACCCTTAAAACAGACTACATGCGAGAGGCGGAGATACTAAGGACCAAACTAGTCACGAGAGGTTACCCCAACAGACTTGTAAAAAAGTCTCTCAAACGCACCTGGCACTGCCCCAGGGAAGAACTTCTCAAGACAAAAGAGAAACCTAATCTCAACAAGATTGTATGTGTCACCACCTTTGGCACACACACCAATCAAGTCCGCAACCTGATCACCAAAAATTGGAATATTATCCAGAGTATTGATCCCACAATAGACACACCTCTGTTTGCCTACAAACGAGTAAAAAATATAAAAGATCATCTGGTCAGGTCATCTACAGACTTATTCACCAACAGGACAAACACATTGATTACTGCATGGGGCCTACCCAAAATGAAAGGACACCACAAACGTGGCAACTGTGTTTCCTGCAATTTCATGTTCAATACCAACACATTTGAACATGGTAGTGTAAAACACAATTTACAATCATTCTCTAACTGCAATACAAAGAATGTTGTTTATTGCATATGGTGTCCGTGTGGCCTCCCCTATATTGGACAAACACAGCAACCGGTCAAGGCTCGCATTGGCCAACACCGCAGCCGTATACGCAGATCAGTTGAAAACCACCACTTGTGTCTCATTACAATGTAAAAGGTCATACTGCTGATGAAATAAAGTGGCAAGTAATTGAGATCGCCACTCTTCCAGAAAGAGGAGGTGACATCCTTCAGATACTCCAACGGAATGAATGCCGCTGGATAGATAAGGTGAATTCAATAAATGAAGGGCTAAACTCTGCTGAGGAATGGAGAGGATATGTCACTACCCTTCGCTAAACAACTGCATGTGATATAACAATTGTGGCTTGAATACACCAGTATGTCATCTGACATCCGACTATGCTTGCTCTAACAGCTTTATTTACTTTATTCTCGCTGTGACACTTGAACTGTATATATTAGATTCACTCTTATGTAATATGTGTTCACTAACTAAGAATTACAATTGTGAAATGTCTGCCTACATACAATGTTCACACTCCATGAAGTGCCTAGCATGCGTGTTTGCATATTATAAACACCGGCGAAATTCGGAATTTTAAAAATATATAAAGTATATATGTCATTTTACCTGCTCTTCCCTATTTAGTACCCATCACCGGTATTGTGCCCTAATTCCCACCTATTAACAGAGTATTTACCACTGTCATTAGCGCAACAGCCCCACCTTGTGCCACACATTTTATTTCTTCACCTCCCACTGAGGTCTTTTTCACTCTTTACCGATCACGGAAACGGAGCACCGGATTGCTCGGTGCAGCGGTTTTCCCTAGCTAGGTCTGCCGGTTTCCCTTGGCAAAAGAGCGCGAAACCCTGTATATAACAATCCTCTCTGGATGAGGATCTCTGTCATTGTACCCGATCAAGCTGACTGACGCGGCTTTTTCTGAATCTACACGCGGAGCGCTGTCCCGCTTTTCCATTCTTCTACCGAGGTAAGAATTGGCACATCCAGGCCGCTTAGCCCTTGCGCTCAGCCCTTAATTCAGTAATCTGACCCTCACATTATTTTAATTTCCAGAAATACTCTCAGTGCATTGTCACTGTTAATCCACAAAGGGATTCTACAACGCTACGGCTGTGGCGTAAAACTAATTGAGCCCCTCTGGCCCACCTACATACCCCATTGGATTGACAGCCTGTCCTCACATTGAGGTAAGAACCTCGGTGTAACTTGTAATTGATTATACATAGCGCATTGTCCAATTATCAGTAATTGCAATATTCTTCTTTACTTCTTTTCTCACAATCACAGTACCCGGACGGGTCCTCATGTGAGTAAACCTTTTCCTCTTTTCTTCACGTGTGGCACATCATTTTCACAAGGCTGCGCAACCATATATTCAGGTACCTTTTATCCAACGGCCTTCATTTTATTTTTCGTATTTGCGCCGGTATATGGGCCTTATGCTCTTTTTATTTCAAACCCATTTAGATGTCCCTTCATCAATAGTCCTGAAGAGACCCCACATTGTTTTGAGGGTCGAAACGCCGTCGACAAACAGAAGAAGCGAACAATTTCCCCAGCACATATCATTGTATATAGCTGCTGTTCATATGGAATCATTTTGATAATGGTCGACTTGTACAAACTGTGGAAACCTTGTATTTAATATTCACGTTGTCACTTAGGTTTAGGTTCCCTTTGTCACTTGAGACACTCTGCACAAATGTTGTTTTGATGTATAATGTTTACTCCTAACTTTATTGTTTAAAAAATCCATAAAATATACTACACTGGAATCGGTGTGTTAGTGGTTCCTTCGCGCTCTGCCATTATCTAACCCTCTATATCACGATTGTGCTTATGTATCATAACCTCATAGTATATTATTCCACAGTAACCATTGTTTTTCCTATATAACTATTACCCTGGTTCCTTAGTGAGTAGGGTTCCCCTGTTCTTTCTTGAGCCTATACAAGAATAGGCACCTGCAGTTCATACATTCTAGACTACGTGATCTGTAGCATGGACCTTTTTGAGAAAGTGCAATCTTTGAATATACAGTGCACACACGAAAGTGATCATGCATTTTTAACCTTGGAAATAGAAGTTTCATTGCAATCTACACCCCCTTGGTCCTTATGCTCTTTGAACAGCTTCGCCGTTGTAGATTAAAAAAATGGGCGAATAAATTGGAACTCGAAAGCAATTAATAAAATGAACACTGCACATATCTCTGCACTTTTATATCCCTCTAATAAAGAAGTAGATCCTATAACAAGTTACGGAGATACAGTTTCCTTCATCGTGGTTTTTCCTCCAGGAACTGCTGATTCTCAGGAAGGGCCAATCTAATTTTGACATCTGAGCCCCAACGACTAAACAAATAGCCCTACATATAAAGGCTTCGAGATCTTCGGCAGCAATGGGACCAGACAGAATCCCGATTAAAGTTCTCCAATCTAATCCTGATGAGTGGAGCAAATTCTTAACCCCCCCTATTTCTTCACTGCTTTGCAACTGGAAAAATCCCAAAATCATGGTGGGGGAGTATTGTGGTTCCTCTCTTAAAAAAAGGCTCCAGGACAAACCCAAACAACTATCGACAAATTGCTCTACTAGATGCCACTGGCAAGATCTTTACAGCCTGCGTCTTGGACCACCTGAAGGACAGGGCCTTCTCCAGTGGAGTGATTCTTACGACTCAGGCAGGCTTCCGCCCAAAACATTCAGTAATAGATAACATCGCAATCCTGCAAATGGTCCTGGACAAATATGTTGTGTCAAAATTATAAGTTGTATACTGTGCTTTTATTGATTTTACTACTGCTTTTGATAGCGTGGACAGGCCAATACTTTGGAAGAAGTTGGGGAGGCTAGGGATCCCCCATAACCTACTCACAATAATCATATCATTTCACACAGCAACATGGTGTAGAGTTCAAATGGGGGAGAAAAGGGCTTAACTGGATCGATATCCACAATGAACGGATTAAAACAAGGCTGTCTCCTAGCCCCCATGGTATTCTCTCTTTACATAAGCGATCTTCCGGAGTATTTTATTCAAATTGATAATTTCCCACCGAAACTAGCACATAGTGATATCCATATTTTAATGTACGCTGATGACATTGTAATACTAGACCTTACACCAATAGGCCTTCAAAGAAACTTAAACGTACTAAATAGCTATGCAAAAGAAAACTGCTTGGTCCCAAATACTTCAAAAACGAAAGTTTGACCGTTAAAGAATAAATTTACCTAGGGTGAATTTTCTCCCAAACCCTACAAAACTCCTCCCATTTTCAACACATAGGGCGTAAGGCAGATGCCCATGTTGGGGCATTGCAGAGGCTATACTCTTCCACCGGGAACAGGCACCTCCAACCCTTGCTAGAGGTTTACCGTATGAAAATTCCTCCTATTTTATCTTATGCCCTTGAATAGATACACATCAAAACCTGGCAACCTGAAAACATGAGAGAAGGGAATCTTTTACGTAAATACTTAAAAGTTAACCAAGCCGTCCCAGTCCAAGCAATATGCCTAGAGTTATCCTTAGCTAGTACATACGCAAGGGCTATTTCCAACATAATAGGATGGGCGTATAACCTTTTACACACCGACCTAGGATCCTTAAGGCACATTTTATAATTGGAGACTTTTAGAGATGAGTCGTCGTAGTACAATTTCAATAAGAATCTTAGTATTGCCCTTAACTTGTCTCACTGCACAAAAGCACTTTTGTAAACCTGGACACCAGCACATTTAAAGCTTTTCTTAAAGAACCTGACACCAAGAATAAGTTTCGATTTGGATGTAGAACACTGCTCCCAATTAAAACACTATGTACAATATGTAAAAAGCATAGAATATAAATCTCCCGAACAATACATATATTTTTTACTAGAACATAGGGTACAGTCTGTATTCTTTTATTGAGGTTTGGAATCCTTCCATTAAAAGGATACACAACCAAATGGAACAACCTAGAAAACACAACAAGAAACTGTAATTTGTGTAATGGAGGAGTACAAGCTCTACCTCTTGTACTGTTAGGGGCCGATTCCGATTCGGGCCGGAAAACGTACCGACCGACTCGGTCCGGGAATAAAGGCCGACCGACACGTACCGGCGCTGCCCGACCTGGGTAGTACGATGAAATGCATGTGAAACACGACCGACTCGTACGGAACACAAGCCGAACGACCAAACAGGACAGAAACAAGCTATCCGGCCGGAAAACGACGCGAATCGAACCGACCGACACGCACCAGGAAGGAACCCGAACAAAACGTACACGCGAACTCCGAGCCGCGTAGTACGATGCAATGCGTGGAAAACCAGACCGAGTCGCACGGAGACCAAGCCGCACGACCGACACGCATACAAAACCCAGCCGAAGCAACCCAACACACCGCGACCGACGCGTACGCCGCACAATAAACATAGCAGAAACACAGCGTGAACGACTCGGAGAAGCTGGCACGAGACAACTGCAGCGTCCTACTCGGTCAGAAGAACGTCTCCTACATGCACAAAAAAACAAATGGAAAAATACAAAAAAAAGGGCCAAACAAGCAATGACAAAGTCAATAAATACAGGGGAAAAAAACAGGGAACAAGGACACACCCCCAACTCCACCTATATAAAGGCCACAAATCCCTACCATGATCCTTTGCAAATTCAACTGACCTGCCAGCACAGAACACCATCACACAGCAACCACAGACACACTCACAACTCATCCATCACACAAGCCACACACCATTAGCACCTCAACAAATAGCACCCTCACATACACCCAGCAAAACCTTCACACACACACCCTCACTTGCACACACACACACACATCAATCACCACCACCACCCATCACCATGCCCCCAAAGAAGAATCATAAGTTCCTAGACAGTGAATTGGAAGTCCTGGTAGATGAGATCCTCAGGGTAGAGCCACACTTGTTTGGCACATTGGTCCAACAGACCCCCATGTCGCAGAAAACCAAGATGTGGGAGAGGATCGTCGACAGGGTCAACGCACAATCACCATGTTTGTGCACAAAAGAAGACATCCAGAACAGGTGGTATGATGTGCGCAGGAGGGTCAGGGACCTACTAAAGAAGGATTACATCGTGAGCCAGCGCACCGGCAGTGGCCCTCCTGCCAAACCACTATACCTCAGGCCCTGGGAGGAGATGGTGCGGGCCATCCTACCACCAGTGAGCGTATATGGACTAACATACATCCCAGAGCCTGGTGAGTACACAACTAATATACCCAATATTGTGTGGCAATACACACACATCACTGTCAAGGGGATAGTCAAACCATGCACCCTTAGCAAATCCACAGCAACCAGAAGATAATCATACCAAGATGACTATGTTAGTCAGAGAAACACAATACCTGCCATCTCATAGTCATATGTAACAGTGTCATGACAGGTACAAACATAACAATAAATAGAGCAAGCCAGTGGCACAAATATAACAAACAAACAGTCACATATGTTGCCACCACCAGAACACCACCTCACAGGGAAGCTCACTGAAAGGAAGGAATTCTGGGTATGCTGGTGAAGTCAGTGTAGGCAATAGCATGATGGGAGTTGTAGTCACAGATATTGGTCAGCCTCATAATTTGCCCATCAACACCACTCTCAACCATGCACACATCACAGGGAGTAGAAAAGCACTGACAAGATGGCTGACACTGGATACTGCTGTGGGGAGCACAAGGCCCTGCTGGGAACTGGCCACCAACAAACAACAGGAACACACTGTCAGCCATCTTGCCATTGCTGTCACACTCACACACAGTGAAGTCCACTCAAAAGGAAGGAAGTATGGGCATGCTGGGAAGGGGGGTGTAGGCAATAGCATGATGGGAGTTGTAGTCACAGATATTGGTCAGCCTCACAATTGGCCCATCAACACCACTCTGAACCATGCTCACATCACAGGGAGTGGGAAAGGACTGACAAGATGGCGGACACTGGGGACTGCTGTGGGGAGCACAAGGCCCTGCTGGGAACTGTGCACCAACCAACAGCAGGACACCACTGACTGACATCCTGAAAGCCAAATTGCACCCCCTCCAATGGAAGCACGTTCCATGGTGGGATATCTGGCTGGGTGGGAAGGATGACTGACAGCTCTGACCATAGTTACAAGCAGCTCATCCCACATACCCCCTTAACACAAACTCCACACAACTCACCTGGGAGAATGCAATGCCTCACACTGTAATTTAACATCCCACAAAGAACCACCACACTGGGTTATACTGTGTGAAGCACAGGGACACTTTTGGGACTTGTAGGCAAACAAATGCCAGGACAACACCGTCAGCCATCCTGGCAGTCCAGGCAAACTACCCCACAGGGAAGCAGAGTCAAAAGGAAGGAAGTATGGGCATGCTGGTAAGGAGGGTGTAGGCAATAGCATGATGGGAGTTGTAGTCACAGATATTGCTCACCCTCACAATTGGCCCATCAACACCACTCTGAACAATGCTCACATCACAGGGAGTGGAAACCAACTGACAAGATGGCTGACAATGGTGCTCTGTTGTGGGGAGTACCAGGCCCTGCTGGGACCTGGGCACCAACCAACAGCAGGACACCACTGACTGACATCCTGAGAGTCAACCTGAACCCACTGCAAGGGTGGCATGCTTCATGGTGGGATAACTTGGCTGGGTGGAGAAGGAGGGCCAGATGTCCACCAAATACAACCAATGCTGGCCATGCACACACCTCTACATTCACATTTAAATGCCTCAGGTTTGCAGGACAATGTGCTACACCAATATCAACCTCTTACTGTGACAACTTAGGTCAATGCAATGTACAGGGCCGCATCCAGAGGTACAGACACAACTGTCAGGTGTGTGAACCATTGATGCCTGTAGAAACATAACATACATTGTGTGTCTCTACCAAAAACAGGTGATGATGGGGACACAGCAGCAGACGATGAGGAGTCCCAGTCCCAGGCTCCGGGGGACACTGAGCTCACTGGTGTGGAACAGCCTCCGCCCTCCTCGGATGGCGAAGACCTACCTGGCACCTCCAGTGTGAGTCGTCATGCAGCACCAGCAGGACCAACATCTATACCCCCTGCACCCACTCCTCCAACAACTGCCAACACACAGACCACCCCCGCCGACACGGACAGACCAAGGACCACCAATGACAGCAGCACAGGGACCCTGGCCCAACGTCGAGCTACGGACAACGACCCCAGTAACAACCCCCAAGGGGGCCCAGGGACACCTGTGCGTGCCACCGCAGGTCCCGCACGTGTTGCCAGGGGTGGTGGGAGGGGTGGTAGACATAGGTCGCTGTTTGCAGAGGGGTCTGGACTGCATGATGACCCACAACTGGTACGCATTGCTGATGCGTACCAGAATAGCACCGGAGAGGTCACCCAGGTAGTGGGGATCCTCAAGGACATTCAACAGCAGCAGGCTGCCCATCATGCCCACTTGGACTCACACATGTCCCGTGTGGAGACACACATGGCCCGTGTGGAGACACACGTGTCTGGCATGGAGTCCAAGTGGGACACATTGCAAGAACTGACAGCGGTGCATAGGGACATATTGACATGCCTCCGCCAGATTAGCAGCAACATGGCCACACCTCCCTGTGTGCCCACAACATCTGGTGCTTCAACACCTGCAACTGCCACAGGGAGGGAGGAGGACTCTGGCGGAGAGTCCCCTGCACCGCAGCAGCCTGCACGTGAGGGTCCCCCCCCAAAGAAGAGGGGTCGTCCGAGGAAGGAAAACTGAGAGGTCGATGGCCATGTACATCCCCCAGGAAGCCAACACCTGTTCTGGAAATTCTCCTTTATGTGCAAACTGTTCACCCTGTCGAATGCAACACAACTCACCCACATGACATGGGGAGTTCAAGTTGGACCAATGTATCAGATCACTGTTGACTTTACCCTGGACATTTCTGCTACCAAGACTTCCAACTCACCTGGGAACTTTGGATCACAATCCCAATATACAGCACCCACCATCCTGTGCACTAACCTCACACATGTATGTAATAAATTCACCAATACACCATACTTGCCTCTGTTGTGATTCCAACGTTGTTATCGTCACGGAGATGATGATCTGCTAAATGACACCATGCATGCTAACTGCCACAGCAAGTTCAACACCGTCATGTGACTCATGGTGACGTGACACATATGAGGGAGACACACCACTAGGGCTATACAACACATAGACACCAGGGCCATCGGACTCATCGCCTACACTGATGTTGCCAGGAAATATTGTGGAATGCACAGACACCACACCTATTCAGAGTCTGTGTTAACTAGCCCACAGGTGCAGTAAGCAAATGTCAGTCAGAAGTGTGACCACAGACAACGCACATCCCAAAGTGAAGCACAGGTTTATTACACATTTGCAACATGTTGTTTCCACTACAGATGCAAGGTAATCCCACGTGGCAGTGGCCACACAGCCAACAAGTGTAGAAGAAAGAAACCAGGGGTGTGGGGCACATCACCTGTAGGGGAACGACTGCTTCCACCCTGGAAGTTGAATCATGGTGTCGGGGTATCCGAGTTGACCAAACAACTCTGAGAGCGCCCTGTGAAGGACAGACATGAGACACAGTCAAAAGCACTGAAGAACAGGACAGAACTGCAATACTCATGCACAATACATGTCACAAGATACCTACACAAAACCAAGTTAGCATGTCAACACTGTTGGGGAGTACAGACTACCTGTAAGGACACATCGCTGCACGCATCCAGTCAAGTAGCACATGGCCACACTCAAACAGCAACAGAGCACCACCAACACATATCATGCAAACTCAAATCATTGACATGACATCACTGGACACTCACATTCAGCTGAAGAAGCTGGTGATGAGCTGTGTGCGGACATCACCATCATCATCATCATCATCACTGGCATCGTGGCCCAGGCCAGGATCCTCCACAGGTGGCGGATGTTGGTCATCGTCATCCAGGATGAGAGGCAATTCCTTCCGCACTGCCAGGTTGTGTAGCATGCAGCAGACGATGACAATCTTGCACACCTTTGCTGGGGCATATGGGAGGGCCCCTCCTGTCTTGTCCAGGCAGCGGAAGCGGCTCTTCAGGAGACCATATGTCCGCTCGATCACTCTCCTGGTCCGACCATGTGCCTCATTGTAGCGCATCTGGGCTGGTGTCACAGGGTTCCTGAGGGGTGTCAGCAACCACGGCATGTTGGGGTATCCGGAGTCACCTACAGACAGACAATTGAACATTAGCTGAGTTGGAAAAGAGTGCGGAACACAACATAGCAGAACACACACAATGGTACAAAGTCAGTACACACCGACAAGCCAGGCACGCTGGTTTCGCATCTGTGACATCATCCTCGGGATGCGACTACTCCTCATCACGAAGGCATCGTGTGCCGAACCAGGGAAACGGGCACACACATGTGAGATGCTCATATCTGCAAGACATACCACCAGAGCATTGATCGAGTGATAATGTTTACGGTTCCTGTATGCCTGCTCATGTGCCTGTGGTGGTACCAAAGCCACATGTGTCCCATCAATGGAGCCAATGACATGTGGCATCCTCCCCAGGGCATAGAAGTCACTCTTGACGTCAGTGAGTTGGTGACGTTTAGGGAAATAGATGTACTGGTTCAGACATCTCAACATTGCCTCCAAAATATCGCGTACCACACGGCTGAACATAGTCTGTGACATCCCACCAGCAGTCGCCACAGTGTGTTGAAAGGTACCGGTGGCAAAGAAGTGTAGCGCTGCCATCATCTTCACCTTGGGGGTCAGCGCTGTAGGGTACGGCCGGCCAGGTTGCAAATGTGGTGCCAAGCGCACTGCCAAATCCTCAATCAGCTGCCTGGTGAAGCAGTACCGTCGGATGCAGTCACGTTCCACCATCGTTGCAAGATCAGGGAATGGTCTATGGACAGCTGGGGCCCTGCAGTGCATAGGTGAGGAAAGAAAGATTGTCAGTCACCCCACATATGTGGCATAGACCAGACTCAACATTACATGATACAACATTACGAGACACAAGTACATGATGTGTGTGCCGTTCCGTAAGGACATGTATGGCACCGAAATGGACAACATCTAACATCACAGTTCAACATGTGTCCTCAACAAGTCCCAGGTTGTGCTATGGGATATCATTAGGCTGTGTCACAGTACCCATGTACTGCTGTCACATTCAAAACACACACCACAGTGACATGTGAGGACAGATGTGCCCCATGCATCACAGCTCATTGACAGGTAGATTCCCAGGGACCCTGTATTGCCACATGGACACTGGCATGACATGGCGTATCATGTACACGTCAGCAAAACAACCATGACTCCCACAGGTAGTGGCCCCTGTTGCCTCGGCAGGACAGACCTGGACGTCTGTGACACACACACGCACAACATCAAAGGCCATGCACAAACAACGTGGATGTGGAGACTGTCTCCCATTGTGCACATGGAATCAGAGACATTGTATACACGACATGCACACAGACTGTGGAGGGCCATCACTATTGTGGCAATGGGTCACCCTGTGACGTACATACCGTCCCACATGGGACTCAGGGGGTATGTGACATGACATACACATACACAACCTGGAAATGTGACCATGCCACATGCTCTGAAATGAACAGTTGCACATCACAGTGGTCATGTGCACAACACACAAAGGAACCTGTCCCCATTAACACGTGCACAGCCTGGGAGTGGCTGCCCCCAAGTGCCACCCCAAAAACCACATGTTGACCCCCATACACAGAAAAGGTAATGCAGCCTTACATGCCTTAGGATACAGTGTGGACAGGCTGTGGTGTTGTAGGTGTGCCCCTGAGTCCCTGGAAAGTATATGTTACTGGCATACGTTCACCAGTGACAAGCATGGTGACATATGCGAGAGACCTGTACAGGGAAGCGTCGTACATCAATGGACCGATCGGTGTGCACGCACTGGCCATTGAATCTGACATGTGCGGGTACGCGTTGTACCCGGAATACGGTGGTGTACGCGTTGTACAGCAATGGACCGATCGGTGTGCACGCACTGGCCATTGAATCTGACATGTGCGGGTACGCGTTGTACCCGGAATACGCGTTGTACAGCAATGGACCGATCGGTGCGCACGCATTGGCTATGGCCTGGCATGGCAACAGACGCGTTTTCAAATGTTTAACGAGTCTGATGCTGTGAATTCAGTTGGCCACCCACAACAATGTTGCAAATTCATGGGTGTCATGAAGTTGAACTTTCGAAGGATGCTGTGGGTGTGTGTAAGTGGTGCAATTCCATGGATTGGCCAGATTCAGAAGATGCAAACGACTTGGACCTATCACTTTGGACACATGGGACAGTATCTGCCTCAGCAGCACACATTTAATGCTGTCTGTTCCCCTGAGAGCTCACTTGCCTGCACTACATGCTCCAGGACGACATCTGCCACCACCACTGCTGCTGTCTCTGCACCCTCTGGAACCTGCAATGGCACGTACTGTGGAGAGAGCCCCAGCCTTCAGAACTGAGGAGAACCAGGCCCTGCTGGACAGCCTCCTTCCACAGTACAGCAAGCTGTATGGGAAAGCAGGGGAGCAGGTGAGTGTGCTGTCCACTGCCTTACAAATGTGCATGTTGTCTGACTAGCCAGACTTACAGTCTGCACGCCACTGGCTAGCAGGCTCACTGAGTAGTTGTCACCCCCCAAAGTGTGTAGTTACATGCACTGAACAGGTATAGTGCAGTAACAGTGCATTTAAACAAGGTTTGACTTCCCAGGCAATGATACCATGTAGTAACTGCTGGCAAACTGCTCTTAGCCACCCTTGCACTGCCCGTGTACATCATGTGCCCCTGGGATTGAGACATGTATATCCAAATGTGTGTGCACGGATTTGTTGCATGTGTAGTAATGGCCTTTACACTTTGTCATCCTCACAGGTTGATGCCCACCAGAAGCAGGAAATATGGCTGGACATCGCCCGGGCAGTAAGGTCTGTGGGGGTCTACAAGCGCCGGATCCGCAACTGCCAGAAGAGGTGGCAGGACCTTCGGAGCTGGACCCGGAGGATCGCAAGGGTCCAGCTGAAGCTGTCGCCTCCTCGCAGGAGGGGCGGACACCGGACCCTGACCCCCCACATGCTCAGGATCCTGGCGGTGGTCTTCCCTGATCTGGATGGGCAGCTGAAGGGAAGACAGCAGCAAGGAGGGGGTGAGTCCATGACTGCACTGTGAGCTTTGTCTGACATGCTATGTGCCCTCCTCTGGCCTGTTTAAACTCCAACAGTACATCAGTGATGTGGTCCAGGACCCATGTCCCTCAATTGTGCACTGCCCACTCCTCATCTGATGCCCAGGTGTGGCCCTTACAGTCAGGAAATTGTGTCACTTGGGTACTGTGTCCTTGCATTTTGCTTAGCTCAAGGTGGGGGACAGCATTTGTTCACGTAACTCTGTGATGGGCTTCATGGGTGGGTCCATTGCTTACACAATGCCTGAGTTCTGACATGTAATCTGCGTGTTACTTTGATATGTGGTCCAATTGCTGATCTTATTCACCACATGTGCCTGGGGTATTTGGCACACACCCATGCTGCGGGTGGGAACAATGTCTGGTCCTCAGGAGTATGTATATCAAGTGTGTCACACATGCTTAGCCACCTGCCTACTGTCCTGGGCTCATCCCTCTTTCACGTGGAGCAGGACAGTCATGCCTACTCCAGGCCATGCAATACACTCTGTACTCCCACTCCCGTGTATCAGCTGACACGTTGTGCTCAGTGAAATGTTCCCTCAGGTGTCTGCCTCTGTGTTATTGTGCTGTGGCTTCGTTGTCTGGACTACTGGGGGGTTTATCGGTTAGGGCTCAGCATGCCACCCGAGATGTGACCATAGGAGACGATACTTGTGTGACATATAGGTGTTTGACCACTTGACCGTGCATACTGGGGTGTGCGACTGTGTAGTTCAGGCAGCTGTTTCACATTCACGGCAGATTGTGAGGTGCTCAGGTTCCGAGGGTTGTGTTTCATGTCTCCCATATGTCCAATTGGTATGACGTGGACAAATGAGAGTTCAGATGATGTGGTTTGTGGGGGATGGACATGTGCACTTGTCGGCTACAGGACTTGCATTCCCCATGACCTAGAATTGTGACACAGTGCAGACTGTTGTTGTCTGGCAGCCCTGCCCATGTGACTGGAGACAGTGATGTATGACTTTGCAGGCATGCCTGTGCCATGGTATTGAACTTCCTAAGAGTGATCCTGCAGGGGAGTGACATGTGCTACATGCACCCCATTGTGGCATTGACTATCAGGACATGGGTGCATCATGGTGTCTGGAGCTGGTATGCATCACATGCATTTCAAATATAGACTCTGGCCATCCCTTTATCCGGACACCTGTACTGACTCAGTGGCAAGAGTTGTGATGTGTGCATGTTCACATACTTCACCGTGTCCTCTGCACTGTCCCACTACTGTGTAGGTGGTGCATGTGTCCACACTGGGGTATTGCCATCCGACAGACACCAGACCGATGGGTGCAAGGCCAGGAGGGATGTGAGTGCCATGGTTGACCATCAGACTGACAATTGGCTTCTCCTACTCTGTTTGGACACTTTTGGCAATGTTCAACTAAGGATGCCAGGGCTTGCTCTGTAATGTGCTGTACTTACTGTGGTTTTGTGCGGTTAGTGCAGGTGACTGATGTCTGTCTGTTTCCCTAATTGTTTGCAGATACATCCACGGCCACAGGAGGGGACAGCTCCATGGACCAGGAGGAGCCGCAGAGCCAGACTGGGTCAACAGCAGAGGAGTGGTCAGAGGGACCCAGTGGCACGGAGGGCGAGGGGAGCCACACCGAGGAGTCCTCAGCACCATCCACCTCAGCTGAGGACCACAGCAGCTCAGAGGATGACTCCCTTGTGGAGGCGGGTGTCAGCAGCCACCACACCCCAGCTAGTATTGCTGTCCCCGCCACCACCACCACCACCGCCCTCCCATCGGCTCCCATTCCAGAGGTCCGTGGAGGCTCCCGTGTTCGGGAGCATGTCTCCTTCGTGCCAGGCACTGCAGCCCCTACCCCTGTGTCCCCTGCTGCCCTGAGTGAGGAGTCTGTGTACCTACTTCGCCAGCTCCATGTAGGGCAGACAGCAATGCTGAGTGTCCTCCATGCCCACACCACTCTGTTGACTCAGCTGGTGTCGTTCATGGAGGGCATCTCAACGGGCATGTCTGCCCTACAGAGGAGCAATAGGTCCATGGACTCCTCCCTTACGGCAGCAGTGTCCCTCCTCCAACAGGCCCTCACCCCTTCTACCTCTGCCCCATCCACACTTCCTGGCACCCTACCTGTCCCAAGCACATGCACACCTGCACATTCACCCAAACACACAGACACGAGCAGCACAGACACACCCACTACAAAAACAAGACGTGCACGCAGGCATCCTCAGGGGACTGATACCACACCCACAGGGGAAGGGGTACATACACACACACAGGCATCCACAGTCACTCCGCAGTCCTCCGATACCTCTCCCTCCAAGGCCCCTTCCCTTGCCTCACCTGCAACCCCACCTACACAGCAGCTCTTCCTCTGTGACCTTGGCCTCTTCCCCTCCAATCCAGCTGATCCAGCATACAGGGGGAAGAGGAAGTCCACCCACACAGAGGGGAGTGCCCCTCACCCCCGGACACCCTCCCACGGGCACAGACAGACTGAGGCCCCCATCCGCAAGTCCCCCCGGGCCCGGAAGAGCAAGACCCCGCTACCACCCTGCAGCTCAACCACCAAGTCTCCTTCCTCCATCCCTCAGGCCCCCACTCCACAGGTTCCCCCACCACACCCTGCCCCAGGTTCTCCCACCCACAGATACACCATCCCCAGAATGATCCGGCCTTCTCCCCCTACCACTTGCTCTTCCAGCACCACACCCCCCGCTGCGCTTGTTTGTGCCACTGGTGTGGAGAGCGTGTCCTCCCCCTCTGTCCTGCCCACCTTACCTGAACCCCATTCTACTCCCCTGGGGATAGGCACTGCAGTGGAGTCCACTACCACCCTGTCTGACTTGGGCACTGCAGTGGGGAACCTGTCCACTCCATCTGCACGGCCCACTGCAGTCGTGCCGGCACCCATACCATCTGACTCATGCCCCCAAGTTGTGCCGGCACACACCATGTCAGACACCTCCACTGCAGTCGTCAGGGACTCTCCAGCACCCACCACCCCTTCCCTGCCTCCTTCTGGTGAGCCCTGATCCTGTCCCTGCGGTGCCTGGCCTGCCCCCCCCGTATGCCCCTCCGAGGGGACTGTCCCTGGTCCATATCAGTGCAGGCATGCAAAGGGTGACATCTGGCACTATCACCCTGTTTGGACTATTGTTTTGGACTGGCCATTGGCCTTTGTTATATTTCTGGACTTTCACTTCCATACACATGAATGCTGAATAAAGCTACTTTCTGTTCTCTAGTGGTTTTGCTTCTGATGTACATGATGTTGATGATGCTAACCGTGCCCTTGCTGCACTGATGGTGATTTTTGATATCAGGGAAATGAAGTGTTACTGTGCAGGACCCCATGTGGTCCAGGGGGAATGTGTCCTATTCTGGTGTGTATCCATGTCATCCTTTGCAGCAATAAGAGGGTGTCATGTTTTCAATATTTGGCAATGGTATTTCCTACATTTATTTGCAATGTCACATCTGTGGCTTACACCCCTACACATCTGTTGTGCTTGCCATTGTTCAATTTGTCTATTTCCCTGACCGTGTGACCATCTCCACTGGACATGCAAGTTTGGGCATCAATGGGGAAGGACTCATCTGTGTGATCAGTGCAACTTGCTATACATGTGTGTTGGATCTGTGCAGATGGTGTCGGTGACACTGCCATGACCAGGCTGATGTGACGAGGGCCTTCATTTTGTGCTAATTGATGACTGAGTGACCAAGTGTACTGCTGATATGATAGAGCCCTGCAGAGACAACGTATGGCACAGCTTTCCTTACACAGGAGTTGAGTGCCCTCATGGCAGTGTGTAATTCTGTGACATTGCCTGAGCCCAAGGTGTGTGTTGTGTGAGCATGTCTGTGTGTGTTCACTTCCGTTTTGCAACACAGGCTGGGATCCCTAGTGATGTTCCTGTTTGTGATGCTTGCTGAGTTGACCTATGTTCCATCATAATCTTCGCCCTGGGTTCTCTGGGATGTGGGTGCATGGCACATTACTGGTAATCAGGGTGTCATCCATAGGTGTGTTTGCTGTCAGGGCTGAGTTTGTGGGCAAACGCAGATGAGACACAGTCAGGATTCCCCTTGGCACTTGTTGGTTGCACAAGTCATGTAATTTCCAGTTTGTGTTAGCTTTCAGTGATTGTGACACGTTGTGTGTGTGACTGCTGCCACTGCTCTGGGTCAGAGCTGCAATGTTGGACGTTGTCTATGTGTGTTCTTTGTGGGTGACCTTGACTTCTTCATTGGTGTGTGACTGTGTCCGGGATCACATTGATTGTGGTGGATTTCACATCATGCCCATGTACAGCGTACTGTGCAGTGTGTCAGACATTCACGAGTCTTGTAGACTGGCCATGTGTGATGGGTTTCTGCACCTTAGTTCCCAACACCACCCCTGGGATTGTCATGGGTGCATGTGCAATGTCACCAGTCCATGTGAGCTTCACTGCTGCACATTGTTGGAGATCAAGGTGTGTGGTGTTGAGTGTGTGCAAATGAGAGTTGTTGCACGGCTAGACCCCTGCCTCCATGTTGGCCTTGGCTGACAGGCCGTGCTGATTGATTTGTGCTTGTGTAGGTGTGATTGTAGTTTGTTACTCAGGACACATGACTGTGGTTCACAGTGTGAACAACATCTAGCGTTGTCATCACAGTGGGATCATCATGCAGGCCACGGTCACCACGATGTGGGGTCCCTGGGGGTAGTGCTGTGGTGGGTCTGTCTCTTGCTGTGTTATTTGCTGTTCCTACAAGCTTGTGTGACATGTGTAATTTGAGCTCCCTCTCATCTAACAATGCCTGTTTGCCCACATAGGGGGATCCGATCCATGAGTGACTTTTGTGTGGCACTGTATACACATCTGTGTAATTGTGATTCAGGCCTCCTCATGTGTTGTGTGGTTGCCTGGGGACACTGGCACACCCCCCATCACCTGTTGTGTTTGATCTGCAGTGTGAGGCTGCCTGTTTGTGTTTGTGCATCTGCACCACTGCATTGGCATGTCTTTAGTGTGCCATTGGCTGTATGTTGTTTGTTGGCTTTCCCCTGCTGTCCCTGGGACTCCTAGGTCATCAGTCAGCACAATGATCATGGTTTGTATGTCCCATTGCTGCCATGGTATGGTATTTGTTCACCTGACATCTACAGTCTCCAAAGGATATCTACATTTGTGTGTCCATTGGTGCAGATATGTGGGGCTGCATTATGATGGTCACTTCTGTCATTGTGTTATTGAGGGATGTTGACAATGTCAGCCCCCATGGGTGATGTTTGTCTGCACATGGCCAAAGGTATATCTTATTTGCACTGCACTGTTTGCCTCACCAAATGTGTGTTGCTATGGGACACAAGCACTACTATGCCACAGATGTGTTTGTTGTTCTGTGACCAGGAATCTTCCATGCAGTTTGGCATTTGCATCTTTTACCATTACTACACTTACCTTTTGGTCACTGTGGTGATGGGTGTTTAGACCCCATTGCCACAATGTTCAGAATGTGCTTCAGCTATGGACCCCAGACTTCCCATTTGGTCACTGTGGTGATGGGTGTTTAGACCCCATTGCCACAATGTTTGGAATGTGCTTCAGCTATGGATCCCAGACTTCCCATTTGGTCACTGTGGTGATGGGTGTTTGAACCACATTGCCACACTGTTCAATTGGGCTTCAGCTATGGACCCCAGACTTACCTTTTGGTCACTGTGGTGATGGGGTGTTATACCCCATTGCCACAGTGTTCATGTTCTGCTTGCATTATGGAGGCCACACAAATTTATGTGTGACACATGTGATTGGGGGTCACATTGTATGCTCAATGACATGTTCAGTGTTGTGGGCATTTGTCACAGACTACACACGCTTCTCATGGTGTTGGTGGGATGTATTTCCAGTCATTCCTTATGTTGGAGTATGCTGGTTGTGTCATGCATTTCCCGTCCTATGTTTAGGGGTGGTGGTAGTGGTAGGCATCCAGCCCCCTATGAGTGGGGATGGTAGTAGTGACAGGCATCCAGCCCCCCCTGAGTAGGGGTGGTGTTAGTGGTAGGCATCCAGGCCCCCCTGAGTAGGGGTGGTGTTAGTGGTAGGCATCCAGCCCCCCCTGAGTAGGGGTGGTGGTAGTGGTAGACATCCAGTCCCCGCTGAGTAGGGGTGGTGGTAGTGGTAGGCATCCAGGCCCCCCTGAGTAGGGGTGGTGTTAGTGGTAGGCATCCAGGCCCCCCTGAGTAGGGGTGGTGTTAGTGGTAGGCATCCAGCCCCCCCTGAGTAGGGGTGGTGGTAGTGGTAGGCATCCAGCCCCCCCTGAGTAGGGGTGGTGGTAGGCATCCAGGCCCCCCTGAGTAGGGGTGGTGTTAGTGGTAGGCATCCAGGCCCCTATGAGTGGGGTTGGTAGTAGTGACAGGCATCCAGCCCCCCCTGAGTAGGGGTGGTGGTAGTGGTAGGCATCCATCCCCCTAAGAGTGGGGTTGGTAGTAGTGGCAGGCATCCAGCCCCCCCTGAGTAGGGGTGGTGGTAGTGGTAGGCATCCAGCCCCCTATGAGTGGGGATGGTAGTAGTGACAGGCATCCAGCCCCCTATGAGTGGGGATGGTAGTAGTGACAGGCATCCAGCCCCCCCTGAGTAGGGGTGGTGTTAGTGGTAGGCATCCAGGCCCCCCTGAGTAGGGGTGGTGTTAGTGGTAGGCATCCAGCCCCCCCTGAGTAGGGGTGGTGGTAGTGGTAGGCATCCAGCCCCCCATGAGTAGGGGTGGTGGTAGTGATAGGCATCCAGCCCCCCCTGAGTAGGGGCGGTGGTAGTGGTAGGCATCCAGGCCCCCCTGAGTAGGGGTGGTGTTAGTGGTAGGCATCCAGGCCCCCTGAGTACGGGTGGTGTTAGTGGTAGGCATCCAGCCCCCCCTGAGTAGGGGTGGTGGTAGTGGTAGGCATCCAGCCCCCCCTGAGTAGGGGTGGTGTTAGTGGTAGGCATCCAGGCCCCTATGAGTGGGGTTGGTAGTAGTGACAGGCATCCAGCCCCCCCCTGAGTAGGGGTGGTGGTAGTGGTAGGCATCCAGCCCCCTATGAGTGGGGATGGTAGTAGTGACAGGCATCCAGCCCCCTATGAGTGGGGATGGTAGTAGTGACAGGCATCCAGCCCCCCCTGAGTAGGGGTGGTGTTAGTGGTAGGCATCCAGGCCCCCCTGAGTAGGGGTGGTGTTAGTGGTAGGCATCCAGCCCCCCCTGAGTAGGGGTGGTGGTAGTGGTAGGCATCCAGCCCCCCTGAGTAGGGGTGGTGGTAGTGGTAGGCATCCAGGCCCCCTGAGTAGGGGTGGTGTTAGTGGTAGGCATCCAGCCCCCCTGAGTAGGGGTGGTGGTAGTGGTAGGCATCCAGGCCCCCTGAGTAGGGGTGGTGGTAGTGGTAGGCATCCATCCCCCTATGGGTGTGTATGGCATTGGTGGTAGCCATCCCGCCCCTATGGTTCTGCTGTTGCTGGTGTACGTCATTTCTGCATCCCTATGTGTGTGTGACATATGTTGTGTAGTGGGTGTTTGACTTACCGTCTGCGTCGTACGCATCCGTACCGGTCCCGGTAATAGATGTAGAGTATTGGTAGGACCTGCGCAATGGGATTCATGGTTTGTTCGTCTCGTTCGGGTTTCTCGTGGCTTCGACTCGTACTCGTCGCAGGCTTGTTCGTCTCGTAGCCGTGGATTGTCTTGTGGCGCGAATCGGAGCTTATGTGCAGCTCTCCCGGATGCTCTGACGTGCCGGACGTAGCGACGGGTTCGGCGCGTACGGAAGGCGCATCGTACTAGTCCGGCCGGAAGGTGCTGTGTATTTGGTTCCGTGCGACTCGATTGGACATTTACGGATCCGGCTCGGGTGGGGAACAGGAGCTGTAATGGGTGAGTACGGCTCGCTCGGAATCTGTGCTGTTGTGCGCATCGTACTTGTTCATTCGGACGGCTGTTCGAATCGGTCGGGAAACACGCGTTCGGCTTGGTTTTTTTCCGGACGAATACTGTTAGGTGCGCTTCCGGCCGAGATCGGAATCGACCCCTTAGTCTGCACAAACCCGATCCGTCGGTATATAAAGCCCATTTGTTTTAGACAGACGGGCCGATTCTGATTCAGGCCGGAAATCTCTCCGACCGAGCCGGACCCGGAGAGATTTCCGACCGAATCGGACTCTGGCAGTCCGACCGAACGAGTACGATGCGCATGCATGCAATCGGACTCGAGTCGGTCGGACTCCCATTGAGTCAATGGGAGCCGGACGTACAACGCGTACGCGGGCTCCCATTGACCCAATGGGTGCGAGGCGTACAAGGGTGCCCCCTACAGCGGGTACGCCTCGAAGCGACTCGCGGCGTACATGCACAGGTAGGGGGGACCCATGGGTCCCCCCTGTGTGCGACTCGCGTGGCTACGCGTACAGGGGGGTCTGACACGGACCCCCAAAGTGCGGATCCGACTGCTCTTTCGAGCCGGACGGCGCGAGTCGGTTGGACTGCTCGCGGCGCGCATCGTACTTGCCCGGCCGGGGAACGTCTCCATCGCGCAGTGCGCGTCGTGTCCGTGCGAGTCGGTCAGAGCGCTTCGGACCCGCGAACAAGTCGGTCGGCGATTTCGCGTGCGCTCGCATCGTACTCGCTCGGCCGGACGCACGTACGAATCGGTCTGGAATGAGGGCTCCGAATCGGATCCGGTTAAGCCGAATCTGATTCGGTGCCCTACCGGCCGAGATCGGAATCGGCCCCAGAATGTTTATTCTGCACAAGGTTTAATCACGTTATGCAAATCGCCACCTGATCAATTTGTCTGTCATAATTTGTGCAAAATATTAAAGAGCTTTTTAAAGTTGTTTTAAAGTGTATTATAACAAATGTTTTAAATTTATGTGTTTGGTATTTGTTGACCTCAGCAGAAGTCTAAATCAAATCAAATAAAGAAAAACCTTGAAACCTTGAAACCTGTCAAATTCAATCTTTATCAACATTTCTATCTGGGCATTCTCTTCCATTGTTACTTATTTGTTAAGCTTTACCAGACTTTATGTATGCACAAACTACTTACAGCCCTTACCTCTTGGTCATTTGCAGCACTTTAAAACCTAACTTTTAAACATACATTCCAAACATATGTTTAGCTCTGGCATTTCACTCTCCATATTTAGGATAATTATAATGCAGCTATTTATTATTTCTTTCTACTTAGGATCTCTTTATGAAGTCCTCTTTAATTCCATTGGGCCTAGTAATGAAGTTATTGGCCTCATCGGAATTACGAGCTCTGCTGTGATTTCGTGGACCTGGGGAGATTCACCTGGAGACTCCACTTGCCGAAAAGCAAGATGAGACTCCAGGTGACACTCCTGGGGAAATGAGGAATGATCAGGGAATTCAGGACCAGAAAGTTTGATTCATCCTGTCATTTCTAATTTCTCTGGCGAATCTCAAGGTCCCATCTGCAATCACCAGTAACTATTACCTCCAAGAGAACTACCAGGACCCCTGGTATAGTTTCCAACTATTTCTTTCAGTGTTATTTATTTCCACTCTTCAATGTAATTAAATAATTTGCCCTGTTGCATAAAACTTTTATGTACGTTCATATCCTGATAGGCTTGCAAAGCACCCCTTTACTCTTTTGGTATCGGGCATCTGACAAGGAAGGTCTTGTTCTGTGGAATGCCTGGTGTGGCAAAAGCCTTCTCTCACCTTCTGAAGTCATCACCATTAGCAGGTCTGATTACAGCGCAGACAACAGCAGTATCAATACATTGACATCCCCATCCATTCAAAGCATTGACAACATACAGTCTGATCACCTTCACTTCTCCATCCCACATTTATCCACCCCAAGGCAGGAAGCACAAATTAAGGGGCTGATTACAATGGCGGGCGGACTTGGTCCGCCCCCCACCATAGCGGTGATTGGGACCGCCCGCCAGACATGAGACGGTCCCACCACTGCGATTAGGATGTGCCCCCATACTGGCGGGCGCATCCTGGGCCTTTAACATTGCGGGCTGTGCTGCTGGCTGCAGCACCGTCCGCAATGTTAAAGGTGCTTGCACCGCATTTCCCTGCACCACGCGGCAGGCACCACGCGGTGCCTGCCACTTGGTGCATGGAAATGCAGGGGGGTACCATGGCCTCCCAAAAGCCACATCCTAATATGGCGGACGGTGCCTGCTGGGCACCGCCTCCATATTAGTGGCCCTGCTCCGCCCGCCAGGCAATCGGTGCTATTGCCACTGGCGGAAAAGCGGCAGACGGACTTTGCGTCCGCCGCGATACCCACCGCCATCCTAATATGGCGGTGGGTAAATCTCATTGTGATGGCGGAACGATCGCCACCACCGGCCCGGTGGTGGCAATCGTTCCGCCATCGTAATGAGCCCCTAAGTTCTTTATGGGTTACAGGCCCCTACTGGATATGTTAGCGGCTATTTAGTCCGCAGAGAGTGCTGCTGTCTCTTTTTAATGTCGGTGCCTCTAGATGGATCACAGTCTTTCCAGCTTACACTAATATTCCACTCTTGTGCTGTATCCACATTTCACCATTTGGGGGCTTAATATAACTTCACTATGACGACGGGTTATAATTATTTTCACAGGCATTCAATCAGGGAATTGTAAGCGCGCTACTCACCCGTGAGGGTCTCAAGGCGCTGAGGGGGGGTCCGCAGATCTGTTTAGCCGAAGAGCCAGGTCTTGAGGGTCTTCCTGAAGGTGTTCAGGGAGGGGGCGCGTCTGATGTCTGCCGGTAGCTCGTTCCAGGTCTTGGCTGCAATGTGAGAGAAGGATCTTCCGCCTGCTCTGGCTCTGTGGATGCGTGGGGTTTCGGCAAGTGCGAGGTTGGAAGATCGGAGGTTTCTTTTGGGTACGTGGAAGTTGATTCTGTCGTTGAGGTATTTGGGTCCGTTGTTGTAGGCATTTGTAGGCATGAGTGAGGATTTTGAAAGTGACTCTTTTCTCCATGGGGAGCCAGTGGAGACTTCGTAGGTGTTGGCTGATGTGTTCGTGTCGAGGGATGCCGTGGACAAGTCTGGCGGCGGTGTTCTGTATTGTTTGGAGTTTGCGGGAGTAGGGACTTGTTGATGCCGGCGTAGAGTGCGTTTCCATAGTCCAGTCTGCTGGTGATGAGTGCGTGGGTGACTGTCTTCCTTGACTCAGGAGGGATCCACTTGAAGGTCTTGCGGAGGATGCGGAGGGTGTTGAAGCAGCTGGAGGTGACGGCGTTGACCTGTCGGTTCATGGTGAGTGATGAGTCGAGTACGATGCCGAGGTTCTTGACGTGGTCTGAGGGGGTAGGTGGGCTTCCAAGGGCGGTCGGCCACCAGGTGCTGTCCCATGCAGAAGGGGTGGTACCGAGGACGAGGACTTCTGTCTTCTCATTGTAGTGTAGGCTACCCAACCTGATCATCACTAAAATGCAAACTGTATTCATTTGCTTTGTGGAAGGTATTTTGATTTGAAGTGACTATTGCTGAGAATGGAAATTCAGGTTTAACACAAACTTCAGGGAAGCTGAGCAAAATTCTTGCAATCGGTTTGGGGTGCTAGGATTATTAATGATTTTGCTGATATATTCTTCTTTTTTTTTTAGATTCCTTCATGTTGACCTATTGCATAGGTTGATGGGCTTTACTGTCCATGAGAAAATAAGAGTGTGCATCAATTTATATACTTTGCAGGAAAGAAATTGTATTGCCCCGGCTCCAAGCAGCTGCTGTAGAAAGTAAACAGTGATGATCAAAAAAAAATGTTTGCATTCTGCTCTTGACCCTGTCATTTTTACCTCTGAGACCTGCGGGCGCAAAGGCAGTCCAAGAGGCCTTAAGGAGCAAGCCAGGGGCCGCAGCTGCAACCCCTGGTGACTCTATATGAAGTCCACGAGTGCAACACATTTTAACATATAGTAGCATATTCATCTTAGATCCCAAATAAGTCCATGTTTTACAAAACCTGGGATGGATTTACATTGCACAGCAGGAACCAAATTTGCTGTGATGTGTTGTGCAAGGGGGAAAACACATCGCAGTAAGTACCATTTCTACAAAGGTTAGCCTGCTGCAGGCAACATTCCCTCCTCTGGTGCACAAACAGGCTGATTTGTATGACTCACAGCCTTGCACTATGGTGGAGAGGTGAGTGCACACTGTCTAGCATAGGATTTGTACTGGAAGCATACCATTCTAGTACTAATTCCTAGGTCTAAAAAAGCCATGCATGGGTTTTTCGAGAATGAAACACATTTCCACTTGTTAACGTTAATTAGTTTTTGACACCAAGCCCAATCTGGCTATTTTAATTTATTGGGCTTTATATCCACCCTGTAACACTCCTAAGACTCAAAACAGCTCAAAATGGATTCTAAGCTCAGGAAAGGGATCATTTCAAATCCAAAATACATTTTTTTGCACTGGTTTGCAAGTACCCTTAAGAGACTCCATGTTCGCTCTCTTTTGCTTTCTGCCACCATGGACCGTGCAAAGACTTAGTAAATCTGGACCCCGATTTTTACTCTGAATTTTAGTTGAGCAAAAGTACCACATTTCTGCTTTAGTGATAAAATGCATCTTAATTATTTCTCAATACAACACTGTGAGACCACTGACAGACGTATATATGGTTCTAAGCATGAGAGCAAACGTAGTGGGTGAGAAGGCAAACAGTGGGATCAAGCAAATCAAAGTTTTAGGACGGGTGCAGTGTAAGTGTCCAACAGTAGAGTTGGGATTGTCGGGTCCTTTAGCCCCTTACCTCCTTGCTCTTTATGTCCCTGTCAGCATTGTGGGCCTAAAATAGGGGTGGGCAGTGAACTCCACTCTTCTGGCTCACCCCACGTTCCGCGCTGAGCGCTGAGTTCCCAAAAACTCACCGAAGCGGAGCGCAGCAGAGTTTTTCCTCTCGCACAGCTCATCAGCGTTAAGTTGCTGAGCGTGAGTGAGGTAAATCATATGCTAGGCCACCTTCTGGCGAGATTTCTCAACACAGGCGGTTGCGGCAAGTCGCTACCGCTCACGTTGAGAAACCTGCAGCTCACGTCGAGGAAGCTCGAGTAGAACATCTACTCGAGCGGCAAAAAGAAGCAGTGCCCTCTTGTGCTGTACGTGGTGCAGTTCACACTGAATTTACAGCACGGGACAAACACCCAGTGCTAAATCTCAGCACGAGCTGCACGACTTACCCCACTCCGCGACTTGCTGAACTTCGCAGAGGGCAGTGGAGATTTTTCGGCACTTTGCGGAGTTCCACATAGCAGAACTCAGCAAACTCCATCCAGGCCTAGTCTAAACGTAGCAATTAGTGTTTGGGTGGTGTCCCACTCTGCACACAACATCAATAAAAAGACAACAATAAAATTCTGTACAGAGCATTTTGCGTAGTGTAACGATGAAAACATTAGGGAACATTATGCACGTTTCCCCTCGTGCCATATTTTGTTTCCTATTTCTTTTATTCTTGTTTTGATCATGTGAATATCACAAATCTGGCACCCCCACAAAACTTTGACTGCTGTGTTATTTTGGTCCATTATTTATAGGGCCCTGCTCGAATTCCAGTGCTTGTCAATTTAAGACATCTGTTGTGACCGCGGAGGCACATGTCTATACATTGGCTCCACAACAGCAGCTGTTGAAAGCACAAATTTACTGCAACAATCTTGGGAATTGTGACCAGGTACAATTAGCACTGAATTGTAGACTGCAGTGAAGGTTGGACATTGTGAAAACTGTAAAATTGTATTCCACTGAAACTACATTTGGAAGCAGTGAGAAGTGTGATTAGCAACAGTACATGAACCTTTACTTTGCATATCAGAATTACCAAGGTTTTGAGAACTATATAGTTGTGATTTAGGGTTTCAACCAACAAAAGAGACTCTGCAAAGATGAAGATTTGCTCATTGATGCCGAGACACATAATGTTGACCAGGCACTCTACAATTCCTTAATAACATTACATCAAGAATTCTTGTTAGTGCAGAGATAGCAATATCCGGTACTTGCTCAGAAGTGTAATTGCTTTCTGAGAATTCTTGTAGTTAAAGAGCTTGTGGGTGTTACCAGGAAAGATAAGAACATCCAGTCCCTCATATATCTGTCATCATTGTTAAGACGAGGCTAACGTCCAGTATGGGAGACAAAGAGGATTGGTCTAATCAGCTGACAACAATGGAGGCTATGGGCAAAGGGAGGTTGGCGAACCAGTCATTGGTGTTAGGCGGGGCAGCAGATATTCAAACTAAGGCACTCCCAGGGAAGTGTAGAAAGACACAGAAGTCACAGGAAGATTTCCAGAGTAGAAAGTGAAGTGCCAGTATAAGAAGCTATGTCAGCAGAATACATTTGCATGGCATCAGTGGTTGGCAGGCTACTCTTGTTCCCCTCAGTTCACACCCATCTTCGGTCCTTATGCTTTTTCTTTTTGCCCTAGTGCAATTTTGCTGTTAGGGCTTTGTTGCTTATTTATTCTCCTGCTACAGTCTTACAGTCTTAGTTTGAAGGCGTGAGTTTCTGACTTCTTCCTTCCTTACCTCCTTGTTGGTAGTATCGGCCATGCAGCTTCTGTTCTAGCTGACCTCATTTCCACATTGTGAACTGCTTGTTTTATTCTCCAGCCATCTCCAGGTCATAGGGGGACTACTCATAGCAACGTCCCTGCTATAGTGGGTAAGACCCTATGGCCCTGATTCACAATGGTACATTTACACTTTTGTGTACGTTTGTTTGGAATTCACAAACTCTGATTTAATAGTAGGTTGACGACTGCGGAGACTCCACAGTCAGGGCAGAGAACTTTGCACATAAAAAGATAGGCATATCATAACTATTTATGTGCAGAGTTACCCGCCTCGTCTGCGGAGTCTGCAGTCGTAAACAGAGATTGTAAACTCCAGAACAAACCTAAACTTACACAAAAGTGTAAGTTTACCTTTGTGAATCAGGACCTATGTGTATATCTTGTGTATACCTTAACTTAACGTTAAGCCACAAAGATTGACAGATTACCTTACCGAAACCTGTTTATGGTATCTTTTATAACTAATTGCCCAGTGGCAGCTTCTCCACTACGGTGGAGGAGTGTCACCAAACTGCTATTCAGCAGTGTAAGAAAAAATAAAATGATCATAACTCAATGTTATTATCATTTTTTTTTCTTGTTGCGAGCGCGATAGCTTTGGGAAGCGGGGCAAGGCTTCTCTGCTGAAGAAGCAGGGAAAGGGAAGAGTGATTTTCACTCCCTACATGCGCATGAATGTTTGGCCGGCCATCTCTGGCTGGCGAAACATTCATATGCACATAGCATACTCTCCACCCAGGCTGCATTACTGCCTGGGTAGAGAACATGCCAAGGCCCCCATTCCCCGTCTGAGCGCCACAGCACTCAGACCAATCACAACACTGCATTGCAGTGTTGTGATTGGCTCAGGGGAGCCTGGTTGTTTGCGGTGTCCTTCTTGTTCCGGCTGGAGGACGGAGTGGAGAGACGCGATGAGGCGGATGTGGGACGCGGACAGGAGGTACGTTTTTAATTTTTTATTTACCCCTTGCCCCCACTCCTGCCTCCCAGTCCCACCACCCACGATCAGTGCCGGCCACCACTGTAATTGCCCGCTGTCCACCATCCCTTTATATAGTGCTGATGAACAAGTAAGTCCTGTTATTGTCATTCTAGAATTTGCCAGTTGCCTGACTCTCTTTCTCCCTTATGCCTTTTCCCCCTATAGACTACCCCTTCAACTTGATTTGGACAGACTTTAGAGTGAGATTCATGTTTAGCTGCACCCTCCGTCTACCCTTGAACCTGACACTTGTTCCTGGAGAAGGAGCTACGTTCCATATGAACCAGACCTGGTATAAGAACAACACTGGCCCGGAATATGAAAATACAACTATCACACAAGGTAGTGTCAGTTGTGGGAGGGTTTAGAGAGGATGAAGGGTGGACTGGGTTGAATCAAAATCAAATTTTCATCTTCTCCTTGGAATCAGTGTCTATATTTTTTATCCCGTCTTCCTTGACTCTATATAACCACAGAATCGGTTTCTTTCTTCTCCTTTTCCTGCAATGAACATAGTCGGATTTATGTGGCTTTACAATTGTGTCAAGGTGCCCATTAACTGAAACAGAGAGGTGTAAGACAGAAGGGGAAGATAATGTATGTAAACAGAGACAACAGAGCAAAAGTGAGAGACAGAAACAGAGAGAAAGAGAAAAAGAGGTAGGTAGGAGAGAAAGAGGTGGAGAAGGTGAAACAGAGATATATAGATAACAAGCACTTACTAAGCCAATAGGACTGGCATTGACTGCCAGCATTTTGGCTTTGTCTAAGTTTGTTTTGTTTTCCTATAGTGTTTTTAACATTATGTTGGGGAACACCAGTCCCTCGCCAATATAGAAAAAAAATTGACTAAAAGCAAAAATATTTTTCGTCTCAAAAGCACACATAGCCACAGTACTTCCAGGGGACTACTTTATATGTACATGTGCTCACTTTTAAAGAGCAGACTGCCGTCACTCACAGTGAAGGCAGCCAATGGCTGAATTTGACTGACTAATTATCCCCGTGCTGTATTCTGTTGTGGGTGGCAGAAAAAAATTGGAGGGCACAGTATCAGTCAATGCATGAATAAGTCTGGCTGGAAGAACCTGAGAATAAGTATTTTGCACGTATAATTTTAATAAAATGAAAAGATCTGGTCTAATGCCAGCCCAATTAAGGCCAGTTCCTGGAAATAAAACACTTCAATGAGACAATTTTCATATTTTTTCTGGTATAAATGTTTTTTAAACACACTCCTTTATTGAGTTTTTATGTACAAAAACACCTGAATGAAACACAGACATAAAGCATCACCAGGCACAAGCACGCATATTTACAGGACAATTTTAACAAATTTCATGAGGATCCTAATTCCTGATTACTACCCATATGTATACATATCAATCATGATTTTGTGTGGTATGACCACCTCAGGAGTGGTGCCTATTATAATGGAAAACTTGTTTGCATCAGATATCTGCCTTATTTTTATAGTATTCTTCCCAGCCACTCCAAATTTTATTGAAATTTTGGGGACAGCCCATGGATTCATATGTCGGTATCTCGAGAACACCACATCTGTCCACCAGTATTAATGCTAATCTCAGTCTTCTCTAAATTTGTAAAGCCCTTATACTCCAATATATGTAACAGGGCTGTCTTTGGGTTCATTTTAGCTGGGCATTTCAAAATAGTTTGGAACTTGTGGAAGATCCCTTCCCAAAAGGGCCAAAGACTGGTCAATTCCAGACAGCAGAAAGAACATTTCCCACAGCAGACCAACATCTCAAGCATTCTAGCTCAGAGCCTCTATGAAATTGTCACAGTCATTCAGGGGGTTAGGTAAACTCTGGGTCAGTACTTGAAATGTATCAGGTGAAGTCTGTCCTTGATAGCCCCCACTCCTGGGGCCATAAGTGCAAACATCCATTCCTCATTCTCAATGTGGACGATATCTGCCTCCTAGTTTTCTCGAAGCTTGTTGAAAGTATCAGGGTAGTGAATTAGAAGGGTTCTATATAGGCATATAATATTCCCTAGTGTGATGAGAAGACGCATAATCATTTTCATCCCAAGGAGACTGAACTCAAGGACCCCTTCAAGATCTGTTAGAAGTAGCCCAAATTATTCCCTCATTTCTACAAAGGTTTTCAATATGCCTCCTGATGCCTCTTTTTTCATAGCAGAAATCCCTAGGCAGTCCCAGCCCCCGAAGCCTTCAAGGGTGGTACCTGCAAGCAAAGGGATTTAGTCTATGAGTCTATCAGTTCACCTGATGTGCATGTTAGAGGCTTTCCATATTTCTATTACCAATTTTTTTTGCTGGGGGAGCTCTAGAGCTGAGGTTTCCTTCATACAGGAAATGATTGGGGGAATCCTCACCCATGACCCACAGCTCGGTTGCATAAGCTGGATCTGTTATGTATGCCACTTGGGTGAGGTGAATCAAATCATTCACAACAATCGAGTGAGCTGAACTGTAATAAGACATGGGATCGATCCCTGCTAAACCGCCCTCATATGCTGATTTACAGCATTTGCCAATTGAGACCCAGGGGTGACGTTTATTCCATAGCAAGGATCTCAGTATGAACCTCAGGGCATGCATGAAGCTGCCGGGAAGGATAAAAGGATGGGGCCTCATTTATGTTTTTCTTGCCATAGGCGCTGCCCTACGACAAAAGAAAAGGGCAGGAATGCGCCATATCTATTAGATACGGTGTATTCCTGTCCTTTTCCCCTGCACCAGCGCACAATGGGCTGCTGTGCACCAACACAGGCACCTTTGCACCATGGTGCAATGGTGCCTGCATTGCAGGGATGGTTATTTTTGTGCAGGTTGGGAAACCTTCCTGCACAAAAACAATAACAAGAGGCTTTTTCCTCTTTCTATGTGTGCTTCAGAATTCAGCACACATAGAAAAAGGAAAAACGATGATGTGCCTCCCTTACACATCCACTGGAAAGGCGTCAGTTTTTGGTGCTGCCTCAGACATACGATTTCTTGTAAATCTCGGGCAGTGTCAAAAAGCCATGGATGTTGCTGGGAACGCCCCCAACAACATCCATTGACCACCCCTTTCACACAGTTTTCTGCTTGAAAGGGGTAAATATTTATAAGGCCATGAAAAGCCACATGGCTTTATGTGGCCTTATAAATATGCCATTAGCACATTGCGCCACCGGAACGTCAAAAAAGTGATGTTCCGGAGGCGCAAAAGTGCCAATAGGGCCTCATAAATGAGGCCCATAGTTTTTAAGTGTGTGTAGGAGTTTGGAGAGGATGATAATTTTCAACAATGCAATCTGCCCCATCACTGATAGAGGAAGACTCATCCAGGCTTCTGTGTCTCTACGGACCCAGTCAAGCAGAGGGGTAAATGTATCCACTCAAACTGCCTCTTCTACATGAGGTAGGTGGATCCCTGGATATCTTATACTTTGAGCGCTCATCTGAATCCAATTTTCATCACTCCAGGTATTGTATCCATCCGCCAGGCATGGAGAATAAAGTTTTATTTGGGCCAATTGGCCTTTAGTCCTGAATGCTGGCCAAAGATCTCCAGTATCAGCATTACAGCTGGGTCTGAGGTCAATGGGTGGCTTAGATAAATGATGAGGTCATCAGCTTACAGTGATATTTAATCTTCCAGAGTCTCCGACCTTCGGTACCAGTGGACTATTGAGATTGCTGAATCTTACGGCTAGAGGTCGGAACTAAAGTGCAAATAGTAATGAGGAGAGAGGGCATTCCTGCCTAACTCACACTCCAGAATAAAAGGGGGTGATAGAGTTCCTCCTACCCTAACCTGGGCACAGGGTCCTATGTAAAGAATGCACATATAGGCTACAAATCTTGAGCCAAAGCATATGTACTCCAGCTATATGAAGAGATAGTTCTATGATACGCTGTCAAAAGCCTTCTTGAGATTTATGAATAGTAGAGCTAGGGGCTCATTCATCCTGTGACCTAGTGAGAATGCATTAAAGTCCTAGCAGAAGTTGTACCTAGTGGCTGGATGTGGCATGAAGCCACTTTGGTTGGGGTGTATCAAGTTAGTTATGACTGTGGAAAGTAGCACTGCTAATATCTTTGCCAGGGTGTTTGCCTCAATATCGATTAGAGATATTGGCCAGTATGAATATAACCTGTATGTAGGCATATTAGCTTACCAGCTTCTAAGATCTCAGGTGTGGTTATGGGTTCGTCAAGTTTGTCATTCCCCTAGCTGACAATCTAGGCATGAATACAGAGGCCAGGTAGGCTGCAAAATGGTCTAGTGAGCACAGGGTGGTTTGGTTATATAATAAGCTATAGTATTGTGTGAATTTGTTAGCTATTTCATAAGCCTGGGCATAGAAGTTCCCACCCCTCCTCTGATTTGGTGAATGTATCAATCAATCAAGTAGCACTTGAATAGTGTGGCTTATCACCCTATAGGGTACCCAGGCGCTGTGCTGCAGGTATCAGTTGAAGAGCCAGGTCTTGAGTCCTTTCCTGAAGTGGGTCAGTGAGGGTGTGGTGTGGAGATGAAGGGTGAGGGCATTCCAGGCTTTGGCGGTGAGGTGGGAGAAGGATCGTCCTCTGGAGCGGCAGTGGCAGATAATTGGTATCTGAGCAAGGGCAAGGTGTGCGGAGCAGAGATTCCTGGTCGATCAGTGGAAATGCAGGTGGTGGTTCAGGTATGTTGATCCTTGGTCGTGGAGGGCTTTGTAGGCATGGGTCAGAAGCTTGAACTGGCATCTCTTCTGGACGGGGAGCCAATGTGGGTGATGAGTGTCCTCTTGGGCAAGATTGAGCATCAGTCTGGCAATTGCGCTCTGTATTGTCTGAAGTCTTTGCATGAGTTTGGTGGTGGTGCCTGTACAGCGTGCATTGCCATAGTCTAGTCGGCTGGTGACTAGGGCCTGTGTCACTGTTTTTCTGGTGCTGATGGGGAGCCACCTGAAGACTTTGCAGGGCATGCGGAGCGTGTGGAAGCAGGCTGAGGAAACGGAATGTGACCTGACGTTTCATGGAGAGTTCTCTATCCAAGGTGATGCTGAGGTTGTAGGTGTTGTCTTTTGGCATAGGGGTGGGTCCAAGCTCTGCTGGCCACCAGGGTTCATTCCAGAACTTCGGTTTTGTCTGTGTTGAGCTTTAAGTAGTTGTCCTTCATCCAGGCGGTGACCTTCTTCATACAGTTGTGGAAGTTGGTCTTCATTGAGGTGGGGTCCCCTGAGAGCGAGAGCACAAGCTAGGTATCATCGGCACAGGAGATGATGTTGATGTCGTGCAATATGGTGATGTCTGCGAGTAGTGTCATGTAGATGTTGAAGAGGGCTGAACTGAGAGATGATCCTTGGGGTATGCCGCAGATGGTGTGCTTTGGCTGTGAAGTGAAGGGGGGAAGGCAGACTTTCTGGGTGCGTCCCGTGAGAAAGGATGCCATCCATCTGAGCGCCTCGTCTGTGATTCCTATATGGCATAGTCGATCGATGAGTTTGTGGTGGGAGGGTGCCAAAGGCTGCGTACAGGTCCAGGAGGATAAGGGCAGCTGATTCTCCTCTATCGAGTAGGGTGCAGATGTCACCCGTTGGCGCGATTACGGCTGTATCAGTACTGTGGTTGGTTTGAAAGCCTAATTGAGAGGGGTCTAGTGGGGTGTTTCTCTCCAGGTGTTCGGTGAGTTGAAAGTTGATGACCTTCTCCAGGACTTTGGTGGGGAACAGGAGCAGGGAGATGGGACGGTAGTTCTGGTACTCGCTGGGGTCTGACAAAGGTTTCTTGAGGAGGGGGTCTGACCTCTGCGTGTTTCCATGCATCAAGAAAGGTGGCTGTGGTTATGGAGGCGCTGAGCATGGTGGTGAGCTGGTGGGTGATCTCGTTTCTTCCAAGGCTGAAGAGTTGGTGGTGGCATGGATCAGTGGGTGCTCCTGAGTGGATGGAGTTCATAAGAGTCGTTGTGCTTGGTGTGCTGAGTTGTTCCCATGTAGTGAGCGGGTGGTGGGTGGTTGGTGTTGATGGGTTGCTGAAGAGGTTGAAGGGTTAGGGATCAAGGTTTCTATAGATGGTTGCTATATTGTTGTGGAAGTGGTCGGTGAGGACGTCACTGAGTTCTTGTGAGGAGGAGATCGAGTATCGCTGGCTGACGGAGGGTTGAACTCTCTGACAATGGTGAAGATTTCCTTGGTTTGGTTGAAGCTGGTGGGTCAGGCCCTCCTTTTTTTGTGGCTTTGAGCCTGCAGTGATAGTTGTTGAGAGCTGATTTATAGGTGGCTCGGTCATTTCGTTCCCGCTGGTGCGCCATGTATCTAGACTCCTTCCTGCTTGTCAGCCAATGCATCAATTTATCTGTTTTATCACCTCGGTCATGTAGCCTATGTTGAGCTGCCATCTATTCTTTAATAGCATATTTCTTCTGACTTTTTCAGTACCCTCCCAAATTCTCTTTCCCTCGTTTAGCCACACTGATTGTCTAATGCAATTCAATTTCGCTGCTGGAAAGTAGGCCTTCGGGGTCATCGTTCCTGCAAATGTACATTCTGATAGAATAATCTTTCCACAAATTTGGTTTATACTCTCTGGAGGGTCTATGTATATTAATGTCAGACATAGCTTGCGCCAAAGCTAAGTCAGAAACTGCAACATTAGCTAACAGAGTAACGCAGTTGCAACAACATGGCTGAGCCTTTCAAGGTAGAGCTAGTTGCGGTGTATTGTATAGTCATAAAATATATTCTTCCTATTTAAATTGCTGAATTACATATTCCCATGGAATTTTCTATGGAAATTGCAACAATATAGACATAGCAACAGCCAAAATTGATGATTATCTATTTGTTTTATAATTTCAAAGAAATAATTCCATCATTTCCCTAAATGCTAATGTCTTTCATTTACATATAGTTTTATAAATCTTCGTGGCTAACTGTAAGCTGAAACATTTTCAGATTATCTTGCCTTTTGATGTGTTAGACCTGTCATCCTTCGTGTTCATCTTCCCCAAACATTTTGTGTTACTTCTACTGTTTTTTGCTGAGTTCGTTTTGTTGGCTTTTAGACTCTGTGCACTTTACCACTGCTATTCAGTGCTGAAATGCTTGTTCTCTTGTCTTTAAACATTGTGAAATTGGCTTACACCCAATTGTCATGTTTAATTTACTTGTAAATCCTTAGTAAAGTTAGTATATGTACCCAGGGCCTGTAAATTAAATGTTACTAGTGGGCCTGTAGCACTAATTGTGTCACCCACTTACGTAGCCATTTCAAACTTTGCTCAAGCCTGCGATTGCAGCCTATGTGTGCAGTTTTAAACTGCTATTTCAACCTGGCAAAATAAGTCTTTGTTGCCAGGCCTGTACCTTCCTTTATAATGCATATAAGTCACTCCTAGGGTAGGCCCTAAACGGCCTATAGGGCAGGGTGCTGTGAATTTAAAAAGTTGGACATAAACTTTTAACTTTACATGTCCTTGGAGTGAAAAACTCCTAAATTAGTTTTTTTACTACTGTGAGGCCTACCTCTCCCATAGGATAACATTGGGTAACCTTATTACATTTAATAAGGGATAACTTTCAATTGGGAGAAGGTGGGACTATCGAGTTTGGTCTCTAAAAAAATTAAATCTAGAACCCCACTTTAATGTTAAAGTCAGATTTTAAGTCACAATTCTAAAAATGCCACTTTTAGAAAGTTGTCATTTTTTTGTACTAACCCTTCAGTGCCTGCGGTCTGTATCTTGGGTCCCATGACTGGGTGTAGCTGGCAGTTGGTCTTTGTGTATTGCTCCCTGACAGTGAGACAAAGGGAGAAAAGGTGTTACCAGGATGGGCCATCTCTGATTTGATGGAGGGGTTGAGCTGTCACCTACCACACTTGCACATCACAAGGACTCTGCCTCAGCATACCCACAATGGGTTTCACACTAGTGTTTTGTACCCCTGGACAAGCTAGGCCCAGGGCAGGGAGGCTGGGAATTTAAAAACCCCTCGGAGGGACTTCTAAATTTGCACATTGCTCCTTGTGATACACCCAGGTGGTCAGGGGCACTGCCAATGTTTGTTTTAGAGTGTTTACAGGGGCTGCAGAAAGTGCACCAGCCCCCCAGAAATGTTTTTCAAAAAGTCAGCCTAAGTCTCCAATGGAGTTGTTGAATGAATGTACGAAGGGAGTTTTCAAGGTTTACAAGTCCTCCTTGAGCCTGTACTTTAAGACATGGGCTAGGGTGTGTAGAAACCCCTGTTGTTTGGTCCTAAAACTGCAGTGGCAGCATAGTCACAGTAGAGATAAGACTCTGGGACACATGTTGTTCCACACAATTGTTGATGACTGCAACAGATATTTGGGATGGCAAATGTTAATCGAGGAATTAGCACATTGCGCTCTGAGTGTGCGCCTCCATCCAGGAGCTGCACCCGCACCCATCATAGCCAGAGATCTTAATTATAGGAACAATCGCAATGTGCTGATGCTGGCATGGGAGAGACAAGACCTAAATTATGAGGGTTCTAGTATATCTTTTTTCCCCTAATTTTACGTTTCCCGTTCAGGAGGTCCATACAGCCTTTATACCAGGAAGGAAACACCTGCAAAAAACTTTGACTGGAAAATGTGATGTACCTTGCTAAATTATGGATTAAGCACAACAGTGAGCATGTTTTTTCTAGGCCTGGGAGGAGCACGTGTAGTTTTACTTCGTGGAATTCCGTGGAGTTACTGAAAAACTCTGCCAAATTCCGTGAGCGGGCGGAGTATTACTCAGCCACTCCTACTATTAATAACTTCTCTCGACCGAACTATGGGACCAGGCAACGGTTATGTAACGTTACAGCCGGAGCATCGGGATCAGATGGCAGCCAATGGTGAGCCTTTTATAGCTCATACTGTACATAGCTTGTAAGCTCTGAGCCCAGGCACAGTCACCTCTTTTCACGGTGATTCCAGTCACTCTTCCCCAAACAGAGGTTTCGATTCACTCCCTAGGCTCTCTCTCAGTCACCACCTTCCACTATAGTAGAGATTTGGAGTGCTCTGACTTCACCCTCTGTCTTGGAACAAGTTTAACCACGCCACAGCCAACTTCAAGCAAGCATTTCACAGAAACATTCCATAAAGTCCCCGTAACGTTACAGAAAAAGAATTTCTCAGAAGGCTAAGGGGGCAAATGAATAACATTAAAGGAAAAAAATAATTTAAAAAACACCCATAAACTAGTTGGACCTCAGACAGTTTGTCTTTAACACAAAGTTGCAGCTACATCACTACATCCGAAAAAGCTTTTAAAATCAAGCACTGACCTAACAAATAAGCATGCAAGGAAGGAGGTGTGGCCTAGTGGCTAGAGCTGCAGACTTTGGAACATGGGCAGCAAGGCTCGAATACCAGCCTCGGTGCAATATACTGTGATTCTGGACAAATGGTCTAATATCCCTGTGCATGGAAAAAGTGTAAAGTAGACTGTCTCAATTATAAAGTGCTCCAAGGTTGTTTGGATTTGTTTGTGCTATTAAAAAAACTGCTAAATGTATAATACTATAATACAACGCTTTGCAGTCCTTTATCATAACAGCCAGGATGATGGTTTTCATTGAATACTGGCTTATTATCATTAATTTTTCCAAGCTAAAACTCTGCATGAGTCATCTTCTACATGCAATGACATTTAAATGGCTTTGCCAGGTACAGCTAGCATCTCTCAAAGGTCTTCAACAATCACAGACACATAGCATAATGCAGCTAAACCCCTGTCTACACAAAACACAAAATACAAACACTCCGAGTGTGTCAAATCAAGCAGGATGTCTCAGATCAAAAGCACCACCTGTAACTTCTGCACTTCTTGTGAGCAATAACAAGGCCTTAGTTCCTGATGGCTGTCATTGCTTTAGGCAAACAACAAAGGCTCCCACCTTGGCTGGCATCTCCCTTCAGCTCTGGAAGGCACTGTAAGCAGTGCTCACCACCTCCCAACTCTCACAGTAGTCCATCTCCTGAAGCAGCTCGTTTCGCTGGCTGGGTCCAAATCAAGGAAAGTGGCTGCGGCAGACAACCAGCAGACACCGACGACTACATCAGATAGGAGCAGTGGTGAGGTGGTCTGAGAGGAGGATGCCATGCCGGCGAAAGTCAGGACATGACCAGAGGCTCTAGGGGACAATAGGCGCACTGACTGGGAGCTCAGGCAGCCCAGCCTCCGTAATTGCAAGCCAAACACCAGAATAACCCATCCCTGGGAGGAGGGAGCGGGTGAGCATAGTGGGAAGTACTCTTAAAGTGGAAGGAGGGTTCATGTCCACAGCGAGCGGGGAAAGGACAGTGAGAAGGAACCAATGTGAATGCGTGAAGGGAGTCAACGCATGCACAGGCCATGCAATCACTCAATGAACACACACATAAGTTATAATATAGAGCTGGAGCACTAACATTCGCTAAATGGACTAGACTAGGGGTGAGTGTGCCGGTATACTCTGCTCTGCTGGCGGGCGGTGGAGTTTTTGCCAAACTCCATGCTCCAAAGGGAGTGCGGAGGGGCAAAACTCCGCAAACTCAGGCGGAACAGAGTTTACCATCCACCCCTAGTTTTTTTTACAGATCCTAAGGCACCACTCTCCTTCCCGAAGAAATCTGTACAGAGTATGCCTTGACAAAGACCAACACAGGTAAGATAGGAGGACACAAAAGACATAGATGAGAAAGACTAAAATTGTAGAAACGCTCGCTTATAGAAATGTTGTAGTGTCTATTGAGGGTAACTCATTTGGTAGCTGGGGTGAGTATAACTTGAAAAGGATGTATGGCTTTAGACCAGGGGTCGCAAATCTTTTACATAGTTAGATCTACTTCTGTCTCCTGACATTTAATAAGTGTACACAGAAGCAGAATAACTTAAAACCTGACCCCAGACTATCCCAGTCCTACCATGGGTGACATACAACATTAAAGGCACAGGAGCTGTATTGCAAAAGAATTAGATTTGGGTTCTCTATGGATCAGTATTGTTACTTTGTTTTTGAGACAGTGAAAGGGAGCAAGAGAAATAGTGAAAGAAAGAGAGACAGATAATGTGAGAGAAAAAAAGAGAGAAGAGGAAGTGAGAAAGAGACAGATAAAGTAAAGAATGACAGAATGGGAGAAAAGGCAAGAAAAAGAAGGAAAATAAGAAACAAGACAGAGAAATAAAGAGAAAAGAAGAAAGAAGAGAAAGAACGAAGAAAAATAAAAAATAACAGAAAGGGTTCAAAAAAACAAAGGAGACACTCGAAGAAAGTGAGAAATTAAGAAGAAAATGAAAGGAAGAATTAAACAATAAAAAGAAGAAGTAGAAAAAGAAGGAATAGCACAAAGGAAACGAAAGAAAACAAGAGAAAGAAAAAGAGAACAAGAAAAGGATGGAAAGGAAGGAAAGAAAAACCATAATGGAAAGAAGGAGTAGAAGAAAAAAGAAACAAAACAGAAAGGAGGAGAGAGATGGAGAAAAGGACAGTAGTTGAGGAAAAAAGGAGAAGAAGAAGAGAAAAAGTACAATAATAAATAGAACAAGAAAATGAGAGAGACAGAGAACGACCTCTCCCGCCACCTTTGGCAAGCCCCTACACTGTTCCAGTTCAAGAAGGACTTCAAAACCTGGCTCTTCGGATGACCCCAGCACTCAACGGAGCCAACCCCATCTCCCCCAAGCCCCTGAAGACGCTCACAGGTGAGTAGCTGCGCTTTATCAACCCTTGATTGATTGATTGATTGGGGAGGTTATATAGGGCTATTACTTAGTGTTATGAACAATCACAGGAAGACTCCTGAAGGTACTCTTACATTTATAGTAGTTCTACATAGCATGATAATCGATGACTCTGGGAAGTTGAGGCGCTATAGCGTTCTATAGGACACAATGTAATGCCTCCAGCACTCTCTTAGGTACTATCATGGCAGCTTATACACTTTGACATGGAGTGTTAGGGGGCTTAACTGGCAAATAGTAGCATATCTGAAGAGGCATGGTGTTGATATAATTCATTTGCAAGAAAAACACTAATCAAAATGCACAGAATCATACTTTGCTGTGGATTGGGGTACCCACAGGAATTTTTTATCCTAAAATCCCACTCATGTGGGGTGGTGATATTAATAAGGTGTAGTGTTAGCTTTAGACATCTTGCCACGATTGCCAATAATGAGGGAAGGTACATCCTGGTACAAGGAACCATTGGATGTGATCAGGTTACATTTATAAGTATATATATCCTAGCCTTGACACTTCATCTTTTTATACTGCATTAATTAGACACTCTGATACCCTGTAAAATCTCACTGTGTGGTGGCAAGAGATTTTTCAATAAAATGTTACATGTCCACAAGGATAGATCTTCATGGGGCATACAATTCTCTATTTAGTGCATCTCGGGCACTTCATAGAATAATTTACGGCCACTCCCTGGTAAATGTAGACATCATAGCTACAATCATGGAAGGGGCTATATTCTCTAGTCCTCAGTGATTGATGCACATTCATGCATCAATTTCTGGCTGACAACCAAAGACTCCTGCAGTAAATGCAGTGAAGTGACTATTCTGCAGATGACTTTGTCTGATCACTGTGCGGTGGTGTTAAAACTAGTTGTATCATCAGCAAGCAGAGTTTATGGGCCTTGGTTGTTCAACTCTGATCCATTGTTAGACAGAGTCCGGCTGGGAATTGTGGAGTACTTTGCATTAAATTAAGGTTTAGTGGTCAGCACCTCTGTGCTTTGGGAGGCAGTTAAGGCCTATATTGGAGGCCTTTGTATTTCCAAGCAATCTGGTATATTGAAGTCTCTATAGGAGATTCTCCATAGGTTAGCGCAGAGGTTGATGGGGTTGGAGAACGATTATTCACAGACGCATGATAGTAATACTGTGGCTCAGAACTAAACCAAATAGAATTATGCATATTTAAGAATGAGTCTGATCAAGTGGTTAGATTTCTGGGCAGGAAAATCCATGCCAGATAGTATGGCAAAGGTGAACGTCTCAGTCATCACTTGCTCGTTTATTGAACTGCAGATGGGCTTAAAGAGACATATTAAGCATAACGGACACTGACGGAAATAGAGGTACAACCATTCTAAACATACTAGCCACATTCTCTCAATTTTATACATAACTATACATTGTGAAAGACACCAGTGGGATGGCACAGATGACTGAATACTTGTCCACATTAGTGTGGCTGGAGGCCCATGAGAGGGAGACCATTAACGCACCTTAAACTGTAGAGTAAATTAAAGAAGCCATTAAATCTCTGACTGAGGGGCGGCATCCAGGCTGCACAGGATGACTGCAGAATTCTACAAAGTGTACTCAGATGTATTAGCTCCTAGATTATTGAAGGTCTATGGGAAGTACAGCAAAAGAGGATTTCTGCCTCTCTCTCTGAGAGAAGCGGTCTTAGCTATTCTGTTGAAATCTGCTGAGGACTGCTCATCATGTTGTCCATTATTTTTGTGACATCTTGATGCTAAAATGAATTTATGGACTTTGTCCCAGTCCGGTGAGACCAGATACCCACAGTTGGCGATTTGTGCTTTTAGACACCATTTTCACTTAAATCTTTAAAATTTCATATATCTAGTTCTACTGATTGGATGTTTGTTGTTTTGGTCTCAAATAATCTATTGAATTGTACTCAATTTTTCTAAATTGGTGTGGGATTTTTATTGCGTTGTGTTCTCACTTTATTACTGTTTGAAGTGATGCATAAATCCTTTACACATAGCCTCTAGGTTAAGCCTGATTGCTTTGTTCCAAGCTACCAGAGGGTTAAGCACAGGTTAATTTGGGGTTTGCTTGTGTTTCACTTTAACAAGAATTGTGGTTGCTGCTTGAGTAGGGTTTCATGCTCCTCAAACCAATTTCTAACATGTACCATATATGCCTGGCATAAACTGGTAGCAGCTGTGGGACCGTTGAGGCTTCTTCCGCCCTGGCTTCTGGCTGCCCTGGCTCCTGGCTATTAACAACTCTTTGATATTTGTTTCTTATGAACCAAAGACAATTTCTTAATATGGGGTTGTGGACACTGGGTGATTTATTTGTGGACAACAAATTCATTTCATTAGAGCTCCATAAGCATAATGGCAGGACCGCAACCTTGGACTTTTTTCTATATGTTAGGCTCCAACAAACAGTGAAAGAAGCTATCCCTGACTTCCAGACATTTATGGCTCTTACATTAGTACATGTCAGGTTGTCCCCTTAAGAACTGATAACCAATCTCTAAAGCCAAATAGCCAGGAGAATACCGAAATTGGCACAAAAAAGAGGTTGGAAAAAGATCTAGGGGTGAACAAAGATGATAAAGTCTGGCAATACAGGTGTATAAAGACTCAAAAAGTGTACTTGAGCAGGACATTGTTTGATCCATTTTAAGGTTTTACACAGCGTTTACTCTTACTCAGCTGGTTTAAAGTCCATTGGACTGAACATACACCTGATGTCCTTTAGGTGCCATCACCCTAATGTGCACTACTTCTATTTGGTGTGGGTTTACCCGCTGATGTACACCTACTGGGAAGAATAGGTGTAGAATTGTGACATGATCCAAAATGGTGGCAACAATCCGACACCAGCCCGCTTTTAGTTGTACTGGGTTATGTTTCCCAAGGCTATTCATACATTTACTAGTAAAGGGAGTACGATGCAGTCGAGGACCTCCACCAATTGAGAAAGACTGACTAACAGCTCTATTACGCAGTGCTTCCCAATCTTTTTATAACCACAATGCAATTTTTAGAGCAAAAAACTTTTGCGACCTACCTAGCTTTAACAGACATGGGGAGGGGGGGATTTTTTAATGTACTAGTAGAATTGCTTTCAAATTTCTGTGAGCAAAAGAAACTGCAATTTACCATTTTTTTTGTTGCTCTCTAACAGCAATTATTTTTAAATGTCAAGACAAAGATATTGATATGACTATAAAAGTGGCAGATGGTGAACTGCACTGGAGTCTCGCAGGAGTCCCTCGAACACAATTCTAAAAAATAAAGCCTTCTGATTGGCCCAGGGAGCATTTTTTCCCTTGGACCAATTTGCTTCCATGGGAGTCAGACTCCTGCGGGAGCAGCCCTCTGGTTGACTGCCAGCAACATCAGAAAAATGTTGCTGACAGCTATGACAGGACTCCAGGACTTAGTTCCTTGTCCTGAAGTTTAAAAGTAAAAATAATATAAGGGGGCAAGGTTGGGATACCTGCCATCATAGGCCCTGTGGGGGGATCCAGAGGGACCCCTCTCCAGGGCCAAAATACAAACAAAATTGCCTGGTTTTGCCACGATCCAACTCCCACAGGATGGTGGGAATAAAATGGCATCCCGCCATTCTTTAACAAATATTTGGGGTGGGAGGGCATGAACAATGCCCTCCTCCCCTTGCCCATTTTGCGCTTACTTAAGCTACCCCATCCCCCGGGGCTGGGTAGCTTAACTAAGGGGAGGGGGCATGTGGAACCCCTACCTGAGCCTTTGGTGGCCCCGGGGACCCCCATCCCACAGGGGCTCAATGCATTAATTAAGGGGAGAGGTGCATGCGGCTACCCTCATCGAACCTTATTAGGTCTCGGGGACTCCATCACCTGGAGCTGAACTCATAAAGAAAGGGGAGGGGCCCGCCATCCCTGAACCTAAAAAGGCCCTGGGGACCCTATCTCTGTTCCTTCCTAGTGGGTGGTGTACCAGTGTGTGAGCTGTGTGCTTTTGTAAGTGCAGGATAGTCATCATGGTTTGTGAGTGCCTTGTGAGGGGGTGTGCCTGCGTGAATGTAGGATTAACATTTTCTTTTATAAGTACAGGGTAAGTGGTCTACAGGTTGAAAGTTGTGTCTGTGTGAGTGCAGAGGGAGACATTTGCTTATGTGTGAGTGTGCCAGGGTTCACAGGAGGTTTCCTCCTCGTGACCCTACCGTAGCCATTGTTTGCGCCCCTCAATCTCACCGGCAAGACTTGGGCTCCCGCTGCAACCTCAGTTGGCGTGCATGCTGGCGGCGCTGGATTTCCAACATGGCAACCAGCATGTCTGATGTTCAGTGGTCTAGTCTTTATTAGAATTCCCCAGTCTGGTGAAGCGTGCACCAACATTCCATGGCGCACTTCACCAGAGATTCAACCCGAGTGACAGCTTACCTGCTCATCTCCGTCGAGTCAGTCAGTTAGGGTAGTTACCACGGCTCCGCGCTTTAGCTTCGGCGGTTCCCGTGTCAACCCCAACTCCAAGGTTAGTGTATTTAAGTTGCACATGCCCGAAAGCAGATTTAGTTATTTCGGCGCATGTCGCAGGTGATAAGTGTTCCTGTCAGAGAGAATTGTCTCAGCCTTGGCAGTCTGGGTGAGTAGTGTTTATAGTTGCGCATTCCCGGAAAACTCGTTTTGGGTTTCATCTACGCATGACAAATTAAGAAGGAGTTTCTAGTCAAAGAGTTGTCAGCAAATTGATGCGGGCGTGTATTGCTTCTCACGTCGCATTAAACCGCAGACACAATGCAATTCCAGTCTTGTTAAAGAAGGTTAGTTATTAAGTTGCTAATAAGAATCCTAAGTCTACAACTAATTGTTCTTAGTAAATCTGGTAAAAGTTTTAGTTCAAAGAGTTTATTAATTGAATACAATACTCAGTGTGTTATCCAAGGTCCCAGGAGAACTAATTCAAGTGAGTTAAAGCAACACACAAGGGGGGAGCCCAATAACCACAAGTCCTTAGAAATACAATTCCACACTTACCTTGTCTTTCTCTGTGTTAAGAGTACGGCATTGGAGGCGACCAGTCTCATCCTGCAAGAGAGAAAGAATCAAGTTAATAACATCTCCAGTTGTCAACACTTTCAACTCACATAGAGAAGAATTAAGAAGAGAGGCTTAGTTCCTAGGTATTCCTGGTAAGATAAGTTATCTTATGTTAACTGCATAATAAAGGTTATAATATGATATTTAGAACTGTAATTTGTTTTTAGCAAAAGAAAGAAGAAGATCGAGCAGAGCAGGCAGAATACCAGTTGGACTGTCTCTTCTCTTTTCTATTTCCAATCCCCTTTCCCCCCTTGGTACTTACCTGCGAAGGATTACTAAACCTAGCAGGGACGTTCTGAGAGGGCATTGGGAACTAAGCGTCGTTCTGCTCCTGTGTTATCAAGAGTCCTAGAGACTAGGGTCTTGACATAGTGAAGTGCCCACGTTGGTACTAACACCGTGACCCGAGCAGAATGGCTGAGGGTTTAGATTTAACAAAATTAGGTGACATCTTGGGAAACATTCAAAGGGACCTAGAGGCAGTTAGAGAAGAAAATAAAATTCCGAGACAGGAAATAATCAGCTGCAAAATGGGAGAGTCCGTTTCAGGGACTAGTCAAAAAACCTCAACCTTCGAGACGCAAAGATCAAACACTAGTCCTTTATCCTGTGCTCCAACACAGGTTATCCACTCATTGTCCCCCGTAATACCCCTTGCTCCCCCAGAGCAATTTAACGGAGACCCACAAAAAGCACAAATCTTTCTGACCCAATGCTCCCTTCATTTTATGTGCCGCCCGACGATTTTCCCCGATGCTCAGTCTCGTGTTGCGTTCATCCTCTCCTACCTTAGTGGGGACGCTGCCTCTTGGTCGATGCCATTGGTGACTAAGGATGACCCCATCCTGTACAACTTTGAAGAGTTCAAAAAAGAGTTCCTCCGGATTTTTGACAGGAGAAGGGTGTCGCAGGCTACAGACAACAAACTGCTAGAGTTAAGGCAAGGTAACCGAGAACTGGTAGCCTATTTAGCCCAGTTCAATAAGCTGGTGGTGGAGACAGATTGGCCTGAAAATAAGAGAGCCGCAGTGTTCTACAGAGGGCTAAGAGAAGAACTAAAAGATGCTCTATCGCAGATCCCTCCCCGTCCAACCGAAATCTCGGCGCTGATAGATCTGGTCCTAGAAATTGATTTCCGATAGAACGAATGGAAGGGAGAAAGAAAAAGAGAGTTTAGATCGAGTGTTCCTCATTTTGACCGAATCAAGTCAGAGACTACACGAGTTGCAGAGAATTCCGCAGGAGCGGAACCAATGCAAATTGGCGCCATCCGAGGTCCTTTGTCTAAAGAGGAAAAAGAGAAAAGACGTCAGAATAAGCTATGTATGTACTGCGGAGGTAGTGGACATTTCGTGAAGGCTTGTCAGAAAAGACCCAAGACTCCAACAAAGGAAAAGGAAAACTTGCAGCACCACCAGTAATTGGAGTTGGACTGGTGGATGCAAACAGAGAACCAACTCCAACGAACCATCAATTAGCAAATACTTTGCAAGTTTCTTCACCCCATTTGATTTTGTCCTTGACTTTGAAATTCCAAAACTTAGTTCTAAAAGAAATCACTGTCATGATTGATTCTGGGGCAACGGCAACTTCTGTGATCAGAAATTTGCCACTCACATCCGTCTGCAGGCTATCAAGAAGGAAAGAAGTGAGATGGTTAGAGCTGTGGATGGTACCAACTTGACGTCCGGACCCATAACCAGCCATACAGAACCAGTGCAAATGATTACCGATGAAGGTCATCAAGAGGTGCTACAATTCAATCTGATTGATGCCCCCCAATTCCAACTAATCTTAGGACTTCCCTGGCTAACGGAACACAATCCATCTATCAATTGGGGAGCTCGAACCATTAAGTTGGATTCCGAATATTGTGCGAAACATTGTTTTGTGGGAAAAGAAGACCAGTCTGAGCCTAGTGTGCTCACTCAGCTTTGTGAGAACGGAGTGTCGGTGTGCGTTATACAAACAACCGAAATTCCAGAAGAATTTCAATATTTTGCAGATGTGTTCGATGAGGTCAAGGCAGAGGAGTTACCACCACTCCGGTCGTATGACTGTAAGATAGACCTGGAGCCAGGGGCAAACCTGCCTTGTAGTCGAGTCTATGCCTTGACAGAGAAGGAGAACATACATTTAAAGGAATACTTAAAGAAGAATCTTGAGAATGGTTTCATCAGACCATCGCAGTCTCCAGTCTCTTCCCCCCTCTTCTTCGTGCCTAAGAAGGGAGGAGATCTCAGAACTTGTATTGACTACAGGGCAATCAACAGAATAACAGTAAAAAACCGTTACCCATTACCCCTCATTTCGGTGCTAATTGACCAAGTTAAGGAGGCAAAAATCTATACCCGATTAGACCTGCGAGGGGCCTATACTTGATCAGACTCCGGGAAGGCGACGAGTGGAAAGCGGCTTTCAGGACAAAATACGGCCTCTACGAATACCTTGTAATGCCGTATGGACTGTGTAATGCGCCGGCGGCGTTCCAATATTTCATCAATGACATCTTGAGTGATTTTATCGATCAATGCGCAATAGTCTATATAGACGACATTCTGATCTATTCAAATTCGGAAGAAGAACATCGAATGCAAGTCCGAGCTGTGTTACAACGCTTAAGGGAGAACTCTTTGTTTGTAAAACTGGAGAAGTGTTTGTTCAACACCAATACAGTAGAGTTCTTAGGATTCGTGTTGTCGCCCTCAGGGATCACCATGGACGAACAGAAGGTGAGAGCAGTGACGGAGTGGAAATCTCCCACAACCATCAAGGAAGTTCAGAGTTTCATCGGGTTCGCGAACTTCTATAGGAGATTTATTCACGAATTCTCACAGAAAATTCTGCCTTTGACACGACTACTAAAGAAAGGAGTACCTTTCAAATGGTCTGAGGAAGCTGAGAGAGCCTTCAATTTGTTAAAAGAAAGTTTCACCACAGCGCCAATCTTACTTCATGCAGACCCTTCCGAACCCTTTTACCTGGAGACAGACGCTTCTGAACTGGCCATTGGGGGCATACTCTCACAGAGGCATAAAGAAACCTTGGCAGCTGCATCCAGTAGCTTACCATTCCCGTAAGCTTAATCCAGCAGAATGTAATTATACCATCACGGAGAAGGAGCTTCTGGCCATAAAGGATGCTTTTAAGGACTGGAGGCACTATTTGATGGGTGCTAAGCACACAGTAACGGTGTATACCGACCATAGGAACCTGAAGTTTCTAAGATCAGCCCGAACCCTTACACCCCGTCAACTCCGATGGTCGCTCTACTTTGCAGATTTTGACTTTGTCATTACCTACCGGCCAGGTTCAAAGAATGGAAAGGCAGACGCCCTGTCTAGACTAGATAGGGAACACCAGAAAACAATTGTTGAAAACCAACAGATAATTCCAGAAGACAAAATCATTGGAATCATTTCCTTAATACCTTTTGAAGAACAAGTCCGAGATTTAATGACTGGATTAAAAATGGACAATTGGGTAGCGGAAGACCCCCAGAGAGTCATCCAAGATGGATTGCCTTATCAAGGAAACACATTGTTCTTGCCCACCAAAGATCTACAAATGAAGGCCCTGCACGAATGCCACAACAACTCGTTGGCAGGGCACAAAGGTGTGCTGAAAACAGAAGACTTGGTCAAGTGAAAGTTCTGGTGGCCACACATGAGTCGAGATATTCGCCAGTATGTGTTGGGATGTGAGATTTGTGCTCGAGGAAAATCGGACAGGCAGGCTCTAAAAGGACTATTGCAGCCACTGCCCACTCCCCCCTACCCTTGGCACACAGTTTCCCTAGACCTAATCGTAGATTTACCATCTTCCCAAGGTTTCGATACTATCCTTGTTTGTGTAGACACCTTCAGTAAGATGACACATTTTGTACCATTTAAGAGAACACCCACAGCGAAACAACTGTCCCAACTTTTCAATCAAAATATAATCCGTCTTCATGGCATTCCTAAAGTGTTAATTACTGATAGAGGTTCTCAGTTTTTGTCCCGATTTTGGAAGGCTTACACCAAGGGGTTATGTATAGACCATTGATACTCCACCAGCTTCCACCCAGAAACTGACGGGCAAACTGAGCGGACTAACCAGGAGTTAGAACAATATCTCAGACTCTACTTATTAGATGAGGAAGGTGATTGGCCGGATCACCTATGGACAGCAGAGTATGACCACAATAAAGCCCAAAATGCATCCACTGGTTATTCACCCTTTTTCATGAATTCGGGCAGACACCTCAATTCCCAAACAGAATTTAAAGATATAGCAGTTCCAGCAGTTCAGGACCTTGCCCAGCATGTAGCTAGAATTCACCAAGTAGCAACTCAAAATTTGACTCTAGCCAAAAAACGTTACAAAAGTTTTGCAGACCAAAAAAGAAGAAAAGAACCCAATCTCCAAATAGGGGATCAAGTTTGGTTGTGCACAAAAAACCTAAGGTTGAAGGGTACCCGTAAATTTCAGCCACGTTTCGTAGGACCATACCCTATTGAAAAAATCATTAACCCAGTAACTTACCGTTTAACACTGCCTGAGACTACCAAAATTCACCCAGTATTTCACATTTCTTTGCTCAAGAAGGTTCAACCAGTCTTACGAAAAACAACTCCTCCTGTTCCTCTAGTTATTGACGGTGAAACCGATACGAGGTTAAAAGAATCTTAGATTAAAAAAAAGTTTGTGATGATCTCTTTTACCTTATCGACTGAAAGGGTTATGGACCTGATGAGTGTTCCTGGGAGAGAAGCTCTGATGTTCACGCTCCCAGATTGGTCAGGGCGTTCCACACTAAGTTTCCCACTAAACCACGGCCGGAGGAAACCCCGTTGAGAGGGGGTACTGTCAGGGTTCACAGGAGGTTTCCTCCTCATGACCCTACCGTAGCCATTGTTTGCACCCCTCAATCTCACCGGCAAGACTTGGGCTCCCGCTGCAACCTCAGTTGGCGTGCATGCTGGCGGCGCTGGATTTGCAACATGGCCGCCAGCATGCCTGATGTTCAGCGGTCTAGTCTTTATTAGAATTCCCCAGTCTGGTGAAGCGCGCACCAACATTCCATGGCGCACTTCACCAGAGATTCAACCCAAGTGACAGCTTACCTGCTCATCTCTGTCGAGTCTGTCAGTTAGGGTAGTTGCGACGGCTCAGCGCTTTAGCTTCGGCGGTTCCCGTGTCAACCCCAACTCCAAGGTTAGTGTATTTAAGTTGCGCATGCCCGAAAGCAGATTTAGTTATTTCGGCGCATGTCGCAGGTGTTAAGTGTTCCTGTCAGAGAGTATTGTCTCAGCCTTGGCAGTCTGGGCGAGTAGTGTTTATAGTTGCGCATTCCCGGAAAACTCGTTTTGGGTTTCATCTGCGCATGACAAATTAAGAAGGAGTTTCTAGTCAAAGAGTTGTCAGCAAATTGATGCGGGCGTGTATTGCTTCTCACGTCGCATTAAACCACAGACACAATGCAATTCAAGTCTTGTTAAAGAAGGTTAGTTATTAGGTTGCTAATAAGAATCCTAAGTCTACAACTAATTGTTCTTAGTAAATCTCTGGTAAAAGTTTTAGCTCAAAGAGGTTATTAATTGAATACAATACTCAGTGTGTTATCCAAGGTCCCAGGAGAATGAATTCAAGTGAGTTAAAGCAACACACAAGGGGGAGCCCAATAACCACAAGTCCTTAGAAATACAATTTCACACTTACCTTGTCTTTCTCTGTGTTAAGAGTACGGCATTGGAGGCGACCAGTCTCATCCTGCAAGAGAGAAAGAATCAAGTTAATAACATCTCCTGTTGTCAACACTTTCAACTCACATAGAGAAGAATTAAGAAGAGAGGCTTAGTTCCTAGGTATTCCTGGTAAGATAAGTTATCTTATGTTAACTGCATAATAAAGGTTATAATATGATATTTAGAACTGTAATTTGTTTTTAGCAAAACAAAGAAGAAGATCGAGCAGAGCAGGCAGAATACCAGTTGGACTGTCTCTTCTCTTTTCTATTCTCAATCCCCTTTACCCCCTTGGTACTTACTTGCGAAGGATTACTAAACCTAGCAGGGACGTTCTGAGAGGGGCATTGGGAACTAAGTGTCGTTCTGCTCCTGTGTTATCAAGAGGCCTAGAGACCAGGGTCTTGACAGAGTGCAACATGAGTGGTGTGCCTAGGTGAGGGCAGCAGTGTGAGCGTGGGGTTATGTCTTTGTGTGCTTGCACTTTACAAGGGCCAAACCTATTGGCTTTGGTAATGCTTTTTAGGGTTATGGCTCTGACTTGCAGAAATGCTATGCAGGCTGTGGAAATACAAAAGTGTGTATAGGAGAATGATGGTGAGTTTTGATAAGGCAGATGCAGACTATTTCTAAGGAGGTTGAGGAATGTCTACGGCAGCTGACAGACTGAGATGCCACCTAGAGAGAGGGCCCAGTCACTGTGCTTCCACTAGAGCCTATGAAAACCTAGCTACAACACTGGGAGCAACGGGTACCTGCAAAGATGGATGCCATCCCTGACCACATAGATCCTCACAATAGACCTTCAGCCCCCATCAGAGGAAGGAAGAGGGTGCTCCAACACAGATAGGCAATAGCATTCTTGTCCTTACATTCTGCAATGATCAGATTCTCTCAGAACTATCCAACACTGTTGGGACAGAAGGAGAGAGTCAAGGGCCTGGACCACCCCTGCACCGCTACTTCCAATGCATATTCTAGTAGGTGCTCTCTCAGGGCTCAAGGGGCTGTTATAATTGGGCCCCCTCCCACCTCTGGGTCCTAGTCTCTGTTATGTTGATAACCGATTCACCAAAAATATTACTACAGGTGGGATGTATAACCTTTGCCTGTTGGCCAGTTGGCCCAACAGCTGTGTACTTTGCACACTTCCGTGTCAGGGGAAGAGGCTTAGTAGGCAGTCACATGATAAGAATTTCGAATCACGCGAAGGGAATGGTGCAAGGAAGTCTTTTTGATTACACATAGTAGGCTCCACCTCAAGGTGCTAAAACAAGCACCTACAATCCTGGTGAACTCGTTGAGCAGCCACAATTGAAATAGTCTGGGGGTTATCCACCTGCCGCCAAAATATATATATAATTTGTAGTGAATAAAATCAGTACCATTAAGTAATAAGTAGCACATAAAGGTGCAAGAAACACAGATTGTGTTTTCTAAATGCTATAACTGGTACTGACCAATATGCCACAATATACAAAGTATTTAGTATCTACGTTTTAATTCTAACAAACAGGTGCACAAGGGGGACCCTGTGATGGAGCGTAAAAGTTTAATGACGATTGCCTCTATCAATTCTCCCCATCAAATGAGATTTACGACAATAATTTTTGATAAGAACATGTATAATGGTTGATAATGAAAAACATGAGATTTTCTACTGCATCGTAAAAGCATGCAGCAATGTTTTGAAATGTGGAAATGTGAAAAACTTAATTAAAGAGGGAGAAAAATGTATTTGCTTATGCAATGTAATCATGTGTTTGAGAATCTAAACATAAGTTAACCTAGGAAATGTGCTGTTGATGACTTCTAAACGTGATAAATGAAATAAATGCTTACATAATGAATACTCGAAAATGGTTCAAATGCTTTGTATATTAATGCTTGATAACATGAAGTTTCGCAGTGTTACTTTAGCATTGTGTGATACCAACATGTATAACAAAAGTGACACGCATATTTATTTGTTTGAAAATGAATAACGTGCGAAAACATTTTAGTAGTTCCTAATATTGACATGAAACTTTTAAAGGAAGAATAATGAATAAATTAACTAGGAAAAAAGAATTATTCATATTAACGTGAATTTTATATTAATCATAACATGGTAATGATTCAGCAAGTTTTCATGTATGCCTCAATGCTTCCTTTTCCTTATTTGAAAGCAGAATCTAACTGATGTAATCATTTTAGATGCTGTGAGAGCTTTTCATGAAGTTTCTTTCTTATGCTTGCAAACAAAGGACTCTCTTGATTCAGCAACACTTTTGACAGAAATGTATCAATACAATTGCAAACCCAGAGAGAGCGTCTGGGAACGGACAGACAGTGAACAAAATGAAACCACTTACTTCCGAGGAAAGGATGGAAATATAAAATAATTGAATTGGATGAATTTGCAAACGGATTACTTAATGGTTCCGGATTTTTCAGTGAGGTATCGATCACACCATGAACAGCCCACTGTGGCTGACCAATGGAAATCATATAGAGTGACGAAAACGGATACTTTATGGGCGTAAACTAAACTTTGGCGGTATAATTGCCCCCGTGGTGGTGGAGTCGCGGCTGGCTGTCATTTTCTATTTCCCTGCCTGTCATGCTGTCGGACTGAACTCTGACTTCTCTTTAATGTCAATGCATTTGAACTGAACTTTCCTGAACTGACTTGAACCTGCACTTACCAGCTGGTAAAGTGTGCAGAAGTTAACCTTTCGGCTGAAGGGTTTATTGACTTTTTCCTGTGGCGTCTTAAACTATGACTCTACATTATTTGGTTTGTGTTAGACCTGGCATCCTTGGCGTGGGTCTCCCTTCCATTTTTTGATGATGCCTCCAATGTTATTGATCTGTTTTTGCTGGTTTAGATGCTTTGGGCACTGTGCCACTGCTATTCAGTGCCACAGTGCAAGTGCTCCCTATTGTAAATTGATGTATGTATTAGTGACTCCATGATTGGATGATTGGTTTACTTGTCAGTCCCTAGTACAGTGCACTGAGTGTGCCCAGGGCTTGTAAATCCAATGCTGCTGGTGGGCTTGCAGCACTAGTTGTGCCACCCACAGAAGCAGCTTGTAAAATGTGTCTCAGGCCTGCCATTGCAGAGCCTGTGTGCAGCCTAGGGCTGCCATGTCGACTTGGTGAGTGCACCCACTTACCAGGCCCTAAACCTTCCCTTTACTGCATGTTGGTCATCCCTAAAGTAGGCCCTAGGGCAGGGTGCATTGTAAGTATAAGGTAGGACATGCCCTGGTGTGTGTGGCATGTCCTAATAGTGCATTACAGCCATTTTCGTTTTTCACTATTGCAAGGCTACCTGCTCCCCATAGGCCAGAATGGGCAGTTTGATTATTACACCTTATAATCCTAACTGACCCAGGGAACATGGTAGAAAAACGAATTTAGTATGCCTGAACTCAGGATGATAAAATACATCTTTTAGTGAAGTTGGTTTTAACATTCTGTGTTTGAAAATACCACTTTTAGAAAGTAGGTATTTTCTTGCCTAACTATCCAAGCCTGCCTCTGCTAGGTTGTGTATTCCTTGTCTGGGTTTGTGAGTGACAGGGGCTGGGGGACTCCAGGAGACAGGGTGAGTCAGCACAGGGCTGAATAGAGAGATCTGCATCCAGAGTGGAGGGAGGAGTTGCACCTGGGTCTGAATAGGGCTGTGCCTGCCTTCCACAATGCTGGCTCCACCTCCTGCCGGGCGGCTGAGCACTCTGCCCCACATTCTGAAAGGAAAGAAGGAGTCCTGTAAACAAAGTGCTCCAGGACTGACCAGAACTGGTTTTGGACAAGGCAAAGGCCTCTCTGCCTTCAGAGAACAAAGAGAAAAGGTGTATAAAAAGGGGACCCAGACCCCTAGGAAATTAGATCACTTTTGGGAAACAAGAAGAAACCTTTGCTGAGGAGCGGAACCAAGAAGAAACTGAGGAGAAGACTATCCTTAAGCTAGAGGGATCTGCCTGCAGTGGTTGCCTGACTGCCAAAGAAAGGAGAAGGGAACTGTGTGTGTACTTTCATCAACTTGTGAAGGATCTCCAAGGGCTTGATTTCAGAGCTTGCCTCCTGCTGAAGTCTCAGGGACAAAAGGCTTCACCCACCAGCTCCCCCTGTATTCCCTTGCTGCGAATTTGGACCTTCTGACACACTTGCGTGTCTCTGGGAGCTGGAAACGTGACTCAACACGAAGAAGCGTGTCGCCGCAGCCGCTGAGTCTCGCATCGCCGGAGAAGAGTGTCAACGTTGCATCAGACGCCGGCGCATCCCCGAAGAAGCGCGCCGCTGACACCCTCGCATCCTTCGAAGCGCCTCGCAGGACCGGAGAAAAGTGTCGCCGTCGCATCAGACGCCGTCGCATCCCCGGGGCAGAGCATCGACCTTGCATCAGATGCCGACGCATCGCAACCCGAGGCGTGCCCCGCATCCCAGGAGAAGATCATCGACCTCGCATCAGACGCCGTCGCATCGCCAGGGAAGCGTGTCGCAGGGCCTGTCGCGGCTCCAAAGACTCATCGAAATCGCCGCACGGCCGTTGGGCGTGCACGCATCACCTCTTCGTTGTCGCAACCTCAAGAAGACGCCACTTTGTTTCTTTTGCACCAGATCTTCAACGCATCACCGTCCTTGCGTGTAAGGGACTACCGCATCACCTTCCCTGCAACAATTTTCGTTGCCCTGCGTTACGCATCTTAAGGTACATTGAACTCAAAGTGTTGCATTTTCATTTAAAGAGACTCAAGCTAAATCTACCATCTTTAAAGTACAGTATTGTGGATTATTTTTGTCGTTTATGGTCTTGTGGTAAATCTATATAAAAGATACTTATTTTTATAATACAACCTGTGTGGTGTCCATTTGTAGTGTTGTCACTGGATTACTGTATGTGTTCACAAATGCTTTACACACTGCCTCTGAACTAAGCCTGTCTGCTCGTGACAAGCTACCAAGGGGGTGCGCAGGGGTTATTTCAGGAGTGTACCCCCTTACCCTGACTAGAAGCAAGGGTCCCTATTTGGACAAAGGTACCTACCTCTGTCAACTAGAGACCCCCAGTTCTAACAGTTTGTATAATCTAAATACTAAATTTCGATTTTCTCCATGTCTCTCTCTCTCATTTCACTCCTAGGAAATCATCAAACGTTATCCTTATTTAAATCTGAATAATATTGTGTGGCTAACTTACTAATTGAATGTTATTAAATCTGATTACGAAAGGCGATTTCAAGTTTCCTGACCATTCAAACTGAGGCTTTAGATAAATGATTTACATGAACAAATCTTATTGTATTTGAATCATTCTTGGAGTGAACCGCGTGCTTTTTGTTTTACATTTATTGGTATAGAAACTAAAATAGTTGATGGAAAATTGCATGTTTTTGGCATTTCTTTTTCCAGGTCCTCATAAGGAATTGCCTCACATTCTCTGAATATCCAAGTCCCAGTTAGCTTACATAAAAGATCAATTAGAGGACCAGTGAATTCTAGTAAGTTATGTGTTGGGGCCCAGAGAGTAAAAATGATCAGATTGATAATTTGTTAGTGAAAAGAAATTTTGCCTAGTCTTCCGCTGGACCAGTTTTCTTGTAGCTTTTCGGATGGTTAGTTTAATTAATTAAACTAGGATATGAGGAGACATGATTAAAGGGAGTTACTTTTTTATGGTAGCTTAGAAAAGAATAGTAGGGTTCTGATGGATGGCGAAATTTTGACGTTGACGGAAATTTAAATGGATTTGTGATCACAGAAAAATTGTTGTATTGTGAAAATTGTATGTTTATGTTGTATTGGTTTAGGTCTGTCGAGGCCTAAGTGAGTACGGTTCCGTCAAGGCCTACTGGCACTCTTAGTGTGGCATACACTAAGGGGCCGATTCCGATTCGGGCAGGAAATCTCTCCGACCGAGCCGGACCCGGAGAGAATTCCGACCGAATCGGACTCTAGCAGCCCGACCGAACGAGTACGATGCGTACGTATGCTATTGGACTCGATTCGGTCGGACTCCCATTGAAGTCAATGGGAGCCGGTCGTACAACGCGTACACGGGCTCCCATTGACACAATGGCCACGACGCGAACAAGGGCGCCCCCTACAGCGGGTTTGCGTCGATGCGGGTCGCGCCGTACATGCACGTGTAGGGGGGACCCATGGCTCCCCCCTGTGTGCGACTCGCGCGGCTACACGTGCAGGGCGGTCCGACACGGACCCCCGAAGTCCGGCTCCGACTGCTCTTTGGAGCCGGACGGCGCGAGTCGGTCGGACTGTTCGAGGCGCGCATCGTACTGGCTCGGTCGGGAAACGTCTCCATTGCGCGGTGTGAGTCGTGTCCGTGCGAGTCGGTCGGAGCGGTTCGGACCCGCAAACGAGTCGGTCGGCGATTTCGCGTACGCTCGCATCGTACTCGCTCGCCCGGACGCATGCACGAATCGGTCGGAAAAGAGGCCTCCGAATAGGATCCGGTAAAGCCGAATCCGATTCGGTGCCCTACCGGCCGAGATCGGAATCGGCCCCTAAGTGTGTTTGTCTGTTGATTTGTGAGTACTGTGCATGAAACGTCGTTGCTGCTTCTGAGAAAGAGAACTTGATGATTGAAAAGTTGGAATTGTTGAGATTTCTTCAGGAAGCGCACCAAGAGAGATCTTAAGATTTATTTACTTAATGAGAGTGAAATTGCGCTGGTCGAGGTTTTCACTGGAAGCAAATGAAATTTTCTGAATGAGTGGGTATCTACAATTCTTTTAGTTGAGCAGACAAAGTTGTTTTATGTTGTATTGTTTTGTGAAGTTTGTTTTAAAAAGGACAGAAGAAAAGACGACAAACAAATTTTGAAGGGAGGGTCAGTTGTAGTGAGGAGTTAGACTGACATCATAAAGTGGTATTGGTGGTTGGTGTAAAGCCGCGCTGGTATTGGTGAACGAGGGCGAACAGTGATTGGAGGTAGAAACAATAATACGGAAGAGAGTTTAGAGATTTAAAACAAAACAGATTGAGGTAGAAAAAAGAAATCATGAAATTCTTTAAATTGTTAAAGGCTTTATTGAAATGAAATGAAATGAATTTGTACTTGTAAAGCGCACTGATACCCCAACTGGGGTTTCCTGGCGCTGTACGCATACCGCTGTGGAACCCTTCCTGGCTTTTTCTCTGTGAAATGTCCACTCCTGGGCACCCCCAAGGTGAAGCCAGGCATCCCAGCGCTGTTGGGGCCGTTGTGGAGATTAAGCAAGCTATTGCCCAGAGTTGGACCCATGATTAGAATAGGCACCGAGGCGAGTATTATCAGGTCTGAGGAAATTGAGCCCAAGACCCGACGAGGCGGGAATTGAACCCTGGTCCCGGGCCAGATCTCTGCATCAGGGTCTGCCGCTCTAACCATTGAGCCACACTTCTCCACAGAAGGATGAGTCAATACCAACAAGGGAAGGAGGTCCTGTGGCTCAGGAAGGTACACCTGCCTTGCAAATGTCATTAGAGAGAGGATATCACACTTGTACTTGGTTAGAGAACTGGGTAAAATACACCAATAAAGATGGTCCCTTAGTGTTTCCAGAGTATGGGACATTTAATCTAAGAATTTTAGAACATTTGAGAAGACAGATGAATTATTTGAAACCTAGCCCTAGGCCCATACAATATGAAGCCCTTGAAGAGTGGGAGCACAAAGCACTTGAGGAGAGAAAAAGAGAAATGTCAGGGAAGATACAGAAATATATTAAATCGATATGCACAGGCACAATGGGATTCCCAGAAAAGGTTATAGAGACAAGATGTTGCTTTGGGTGCCCGAATGTATCCGGTAATGGTAGCAGAACAAAAGGAAGGAGAAAATACTCTGTAGCAGATGAGAATCTAGAAGATATAGATGATGATTTATTAAGTGAACTTTTATTGAATAGACCTCCACCTTATAATGAAGAACAGAATAATTCAGAGATGAATCCATTTGTAGGCTCAAGACCAGAAGCACCACCTGTAGATTTAAATCCAGCTTCTAAAGACATTTTTCAAGATGAAACTCAGACCCTTGAGAGAACAGGATTTTCCAACATAGTCATGACAAGTAATCCTGATGTATTATCAGTTCCTGTAACCATTGGTCTGGTTGTTCCTCTTTATCAGACTGGGTGAGGAGTCTCACAGATTCATGCGATAGCAGTCCCAAGTGAAACTGTATACATACTTTACTTGGAGCAAGAGAGATTGTGAGAGATCAGGGAATGATGTGTACACCAGTAAGAACGGAAACTCACGAGAATAGTGCAGAGAGGTTTAATAGAATTAATTCCACCATGGAGGAGGGAATGGAGCCAATCATAAGTATTGCAGAGAAGGCTCTTGAAACTCCAAGCAGAGGGCAGCGAATGATTACAGGGAGAATTTTACAAATGGGTAGTCAGAAAACAGATTCACGAATATTGTTGAAGCCAGGAGAGATTAGTGGAGACTCACAGAGATCGGAGATGAGTACTTCGATAGGGCCATCCCCGGTAGAACTTGATGATTGGATCAGAGACATAGCCCCTGCTGGAAATGCACTGAGTAATGCAAATAGAAGCATGACTATAGATATGAGCAAGTTAAAAGTGTAATTAGAAGAAATTGTATTGGGAACAATTAGTTCGGAGAGACTATTAAAATATTGTGATGAGGAATTATTATTTATGTGTAAGGATATAACCCGGAAGGACAGAAATACTCATGAGAAATTTGCTGAGGTAGCACAGTAATATGGGGTGGATGTAGAAAAGTCCAAAGCCTTACAGAAAACTTATCGATTGGACTCTAGTGACAAAGATTTGGAGAGGTTGAATCCCACTGGAGAAAGATTGCAGATTAAAGAGTAAATAACTACCCTGAAGCGATGGGGAGAAATAGATAGATGGGAGGGCAGATGGACTAAAAAGAAGAAAGATACCACAATGGTATTGCCTCTATACCCAATGAGGGCAAAGGAAAAGAGTGAGGCAGATGCAATGGCATATCCGATGAGAGAGGTACCAGGAGGGGGTATGTACATGTCCCCTGGAGAAAACAAGACATATTGTCCTTTACAAATGATTTCCCAAGGTTGAGAGAGAAACCAGTTGAGTGGTATAAGCAAGTGGAAAGATTTGTGAAGGTTTCAAAGGTCTTGTTAGAGGATTTGGATGCTTTATTTGATACCATGGTTCCTACAGATTTGTGGGTGGAATGTAAGATTGCGGTTGATTGGCCAGAAACAGAATACGCTAGACATCCAAAAACAGGCGTGCCGTCAGCAGAGGTGATGAAAAAATACAATCAGGTTATTACATATTTGAAAGGGAAAGTTTTGCCGAAAGAAACGGATTGGCTCAAAATAGACAGGAATACCCAAGAGCTAAAAGAATCAGTACATGCCTATTATGAAAGGCTTTTGCAGGCATTTAAACAGTATTGTGGCATTGAAAATGTGTCAGAGAAAGATATGGGACATGTTGTGTATCGATTTGTCTATAGTTTGAGGCCTGAGATTAGTGCTATGATTCAACAGCATTTGATTTGTTGGCAGAACAAGTCAATAGATGACATACTGCGTTATGCAAAATATTGTGGAGATGACATTGAGATGCGACATAAGAAGTTGAAAGAAAAGTTGATGTTGGCACAGATGAGGGCAGCCAAGAAAGGATATGTGGGTTTTGATTCCGATTTTACAGGCATGATACAGGGAAATGGTCAGACTACCACTAGAATGAAAGGTGTGATGGTGAATCCCTTGCCAAATTTGATGCCTCAAGGAAGGGGACGTGGATCAACCATAGAGTGATTGAAAAATACTTTCCCTTGTCACAGTTGCGGCACGTTCGGGCATTGGAAGCGGAGTGTAAGTCTAATTTGGCTAATCAGGTAAATGGACAGGCAATTGTGACAGGTGCAGATGGATTGATACAATCACAGGTGACCAATGATATGTTAAATCAGTCAACGTTAAATGCAAGGGGTCAGAATCAGAATATACCTCAAGCTCCTATGCAAAATTTAAATGGACAAGTACAGAAATACAATATGAATATGGATTTTCATACCAATGATCAAGTAACTCCAAATATACAAGTGGCCTCACAATATTTATTACAGATGGATGACAGCGACTCAGATACTTCCCAATGACGGTGCCAGAGAGGGGAGGAGGAGTGCGTGCTTGGTGCATCCTTAGAGGTAGATCAGAATGGTTCCTATGTGGATGGCAAGATAAATGGAACACCTATTTCATTCCTTGTAGATACTGGTGCTACCCGATCTACTGTGAGAACAGTGGAAATTCCCAATCTACTCCTCTCGGGAGAAACATTCCAAGTAGTAGAAGTATCAAATCAATCAATCCCAACCCCAGTGACAGAACCAGTGCAAGTACAGATTGGAACATTTGAAGATATGCATAGGTTTGTGGTGTATGACACTAGTCCAGTGAATCTGTTGGGACGAGATTTATTGTGCAAAATGAACTGTTTCATTTATTGTACACCTGAAGAAATAGAATTTCATACCAAGGAAGAGGATATAGTGTTTAAAATGGCTAGACAAAAGACAGAAGTAAAGAGTTTGTATCCCTTGCTTACTGAAAATGACTTACCTGCTGTGTTGAGAGATACAGTCTTACCTGAAGAATGGGACTTTGCAGGGAAAGACATTGGATTGATGAAAGGAGTAGCCCCGACCCGAATTACAGTAAAACCAAATGCAGAATACCCAAGAACTCCAGCATATAACTAAAGCCCTGAAACTACTGCTTGAATAACTCCATTGATTGAGAATTTGATCGAACAAGGAATTTTGAGAGTGATTTTGGGCAGTCCATGTAATTCACCTATCATGGGCATACGAAAACCGAATGGGAAATATAGAATTGTTCAGGAATTGAGGAAATTAAATCAAATTGTGATACCTTGCTGTCCAATAGTACCAAATCCTGCTGTAATTCTATATCAGATTCCATGTGAAGCTGAATGGTTTTTGGTGATTGACTTGTGTCGAGCTTTTTTCTCCATTTCCTTGCATCCAGATAGCCAATATTTATGTGCGTTCCGGTTCGGAAACTGTGTCTTGGCATGGTGCCGAGTTCCACAAGGGTACACAGAAAGTCCCTCAATTTTTAATCAAATACTGAAAAGAAATTTGAAATCTTTGGAAATGCTAAATCACTCTTTGCTGGTACAGTATATTGATGATTTATTAGTTGCATCTGGAACTAAAGAAGCTTGCGTTTCAGATACTGTCGCCTTACTGAATAATCTGGCAGTGAGTGGACATAAAGTGTCACCAGAAAAACAGCAGTTTTGCAAGGGAGAAGTTCTCTGTTTGGGACATCACATTGAAAAAGGAGTCAGAAAAGTGTCACAAGATCGAATCACTGCTATATTGCAGATGAATCCACTGAGTACACAAAAGGAAGTTCGAATGTTCCTGGGAATGGTTGGCTAATGTAGGCAGTGGATACTGAATTTTTCTTTGATAGCCAAGCCACTTCAGAGATTGACGCACAAAGACGTGTCAGATCCTGTTCCATGGGATGAAGAATGCATGCGCTCTTTCCTTGAACTGCGATACAGTTTGTGTCAAGCTCCAGCATTGGGAATGCCCGACTTTAACAAGAGTTTTACTCTGTTTTGCAGTGAGAACGAAGGTTGTGCACTATCAGTTATAATGCAAATGCATGGAACTGCATGCAGACCTGTTGCATATTTTTCAGCTACAATAGATCCTGTAGATGCTGCTTTACCTCGATGTTTGAAAGCTGTTGCTGCAATGTGTGTGAGTTTGGAACAGTGTTGAAAGTGTATGTGCCACATTCAGTTGAGATTTTGTTGACACGAACTTGAACACAGCATCTCACGAGTAGTCGGTTAACAAAATATGAGCAGGTGATTTTTAGTGCAGAGAATGTAACTGTGATGAGATGTACAAGTTTGTGTCCAGCTACCTTGATGCCGTTGCCAGGACATGAAGTTGTGATGGAAGAAGCTGATCATGATTGTCTTAATGTGACTAAGATGTGTTCCCTTCCCTTGTCATTACGAAATGAAACAATTTATGGGAACTTTCGCAGATGTCTGAAAACTTGGTTGTTTAATCAGTAATCCCCTGTTTTGTTTCTTTTCCTTTCAGGCTGGTGCCGGGAAACTCTTTGGGGTAGCTGCGCGCCATATAAATTCAATTAACATAACATAACATAGTCAATATGGTTTTGGGGTGATGCATGATTTTGGGCAGTTGAGGTCTCAGCGTGGGTTTATGACCTCTTTGGGTTCACCTATCCGCAACGGAGAGTGTGTAAAAAACCTATTGATGGCACTACAACTGCCGGCTCAGATTGCAGTGGTAAAGTGTTCGGCTCACCAGACTGGACATGATTATGTCACAATAGGCAATCGCTATGCAGATGAGACTGTGCGTTATTGCACTCTAAATTCTTACGAATTCAATGGGGAATCTTTAAAGGAACAGTCTGATGACACAGAATTCAGGTTGATGTTTTCAGTTGTTGAAACTTGGGAAGAAATCACAGAATTACAAGATTCAGTATCACAGGCAGAGAGAGAAGGGTGGATTAAAAGAGGATGTAATCGCAGACAGGACGATGAGGTTTGGGTTTACATGGAAGAGAGACCTGTGTTGCCGGATAGCCTACTGTCACCGATGGCAAGAATTTGCCATGGACCGGCTCATGTAGGTAGAGATGCTATGCTGCGTCTCTTTCATCAAACTTGGTATAATCCAAGATTTAGAGCCATTGCAGAGGGTCTGTGTCAAAGATGTATAATCTGTCAACCACAAACTGCAGGAAGAAAGACAGTGGTCAGTACGAGTCACACTGGAAAATCAGGGGGTCCCTTTACCCGCATGCAGCTTGACTTCATTGAGATGCCCCCTTGTAATGGATTGAAATATGTCCTTGTGATTGTGTGTCTGTTTTCCCGTTGGGTCGAGGCTTACCCTACAATGTGCAATCACAGCTTAACTGTGGCTAAACTGCTTCTTAGAGAATTAATACCTAGATTCGGTTGTCCAGTCTCATTGGAATCGGAGAGAGTAACTCACTTTAATAATAGAGTGATACGAATGCTCTATGCTGCACTACAAATTGAGCAAAGGCTACATTGTGCATACCAACTGGAGACGTCCAGGGTGGTGGAACAGGTAAATGGAACAATTAAGTCCAGATTGGCTAAGTTGTGTGCGTCCACATCCCTGAAATGGTCTGATGCGTTGCCTTTGGTGTTGATGAGTTTGCGAAGCATTCCAGACAGAAGAACTGGACTGTCCCCTCACGAGATAATTATGGGGAGGACTATGGGACAGTCTACAGTCCCAGCAAATCAGCTTGCAAATATTTCTGATGACTTGGTACTCGATTATTGTAAAGGATTGGCTGATGTGGTATGTTCTGTGTCTCACCAGGTTGGAGAAGTCGCAACTACCGTTCAACAGGAGCAGTGCCACGTTCTGTGCCCAGGCGAATGGGTACTCGTTAAGCAGCACATGTGAAAATCCTGTTTTTTAACCTCGCTGTTGTGGGCCTAGTCAAATGTGATTCTTGTAACCACAACTGCTGTTAAATGTGGTGGTCTTCCTAATTGGGTGCATGTAGCCCACACTTGTTGAGTCCCATGTCCTCTTGAAAGTGTAGGGTCTGTGGTGGATGAACTGGTGGTAACAGAGAGACATCCTGTTCAGATTGAACACAGAGTAGAAAGGGCTCCAGCTACTGGGTCTCGAGACACTGTTGTAAATGAGAGTCAAAGAGAGTTGATCCCAATTAGTATCGAGGGTCAAAGTGAAGGGGATCTAACTAAGAGAAATGTCGACTCAAATGATGTAAACAGTGTACCAGAAAAACGAGTGCGAAAAGGATACCTTCCACTGTGATTGAATTCTCTAGTCAATCTGAGCAAAGTGACACAGACGGAGAAGAGTCTACAGTCCGCAGGACAAAAAGAGCACAGACACCAAGTCAAAGATATGCAGCTCCAGAATGGACATATTTAGCTGCTGCAGACAACTGGTAAACAGTGTACCAGAAAAACAAGTGCGAAAAGGAGACCGTTGGCCCAGAAAATCTGAAAGATTGAGACAACTACTGACTGCAGGAAGGATACCTTCCACCGTGGTTGAAGTCTCTAGTCAATCTGAGCAAAGTGACACAGACGGAGAAGAGTCTACAGTCCGCAGGACAAAAAGAGCACGGACACCAAGTCAAAGATATGCAGCTCCAGAGTGGACATATTTAGCTGCTGCAGACAACTGGGAAAAAGAGTTTTACGTGTTTTGCTCTAAAGATCACAATTCAAACAAGCCTCCATGAAAGAATTGTTGTGAAAAAAGAGAAACGAAGAACAAATAGGCCAAAAGAGAAACAAAAAGAATAAAGGTGTGACCAGATGCTAACCAAAAGCTATCACACAAAGTCTATTGCTATAGAATTAGCTTTATAAAAAAAGAAGAAAAATAATAATGAATGCCTCTAATCGTGAGATGGAAAATCAAAATCTAGTTTCATAAACCATAAGCGTATGTGTGCTTGCTTCTTAACTGTTTTTTTTTTAGTCCTTGTTTTGTTAATAATAATACTAAATCTACCTCATCATGTTTATTTAAATAAGAATACTAACTTGTATGTGTCCCCAACTACTGAAGTGACTAAAATGCAAGAAGGAGTAGTAATGACTAAAGAGATAACAAGTGATGAATTACAACACGATCGCTTAATTAACGATTTTTCACTAAATGTGTCCACTAAATTACTTTATGAATATGTTAATACTATGGGTGCAAGAGATTGTTACGTGTGCATGCAACTACCTACTTCTGTGTCCGAAGGGGTGACCTACCATCAGCTTCCTATTACATATGGTATATCTTGTAGTGTACTAACAAGTTTGTTTTATAGTAAAGGGCAATTTCAATATTATTATTCCAACTATGACTTTAATTTTCTCTGAAGTCCCGGTAAAGAAAATTTTTAATATAGTACCCAATGCTCGAGATGCTTAAATAATGGGAGAATTCTTTCATCCTACATCACCAATCGATACTGTATATCTAAATGCGCATCATCATAATTTAGCCTGTGCTTTACATAGTGTAGAAAAAGAATTTATAAATTAAGTAGAAGATCGTAGGGAGGAAATCAAAAAGAAATCTGAAAAACAAATGAAAACACCTCCATGGGCTCATAGGGAAGGTGATTATAAAAAAGGAGAGACATACGCTGCAATGACTCTAGATTGGCAACACAGAGGAATGCTTTGCATATGATGACGCAAAACAGTGCATAATAATAAATTCATTGGTTCCAGTGAATGTGAACATACCTTCCTACTTATGGGAGGATGGGGACTATATTTGGCAGAATTGGATCCAGTATTTCCTGGAGTGTATTTTGTGTGTGGGAAAAAAGCTTATTACAAATTGCCCAAGCATTGGTACAGGTGTTGCTATATGGCAATAGTTTTTCCAAAAATGCATCATGTTGATGAACACAATGGAAACAATGAAAGAAAACCTGCACGCTTTACAAGAGGATTAAGTGCTGCTGAAATTATTGGGGATATTTTTGGAGCATTAATACCCTCAGTTGAGGTAATATTGAATTCACACAAAATTCTTTCAACAGTAGTAGATTTATTGTCAACAGATACTGCTGGTGGTTTTTTAGTAATTGATACTGAAATGGTTGCTATTAGGTCTATGGTTTTGCAAAACAGACTTGCTTTAGATGTACTGTTAGCAAAAGAAGTCGGAGTCTGTCACATGCTGAAAGTTCAACAATGTTGTACTTATATCCCGGACAAAAGCAAAGATTTGAAGGGATATATAAGCAATATTAAAATTTAGGAAAAGAACTAACAGAACTAAAAGTAGATGGTGCCTGGGAGAAAATTGCGAAAGTATTTTCTTTTGTGGGAAATTGGTTTACAGCACTGGGAAAAAGTTTAGTAGGGAAGATACTAACTCCATTTATAACAATTGCTATTGGCTTACTAATAATTAGGGGCCGATTCCGATTCGGGCCGGAAATCTCTCCAACCGAGCCGGACCCGGAGAGATTTCCGACCGAATCGGACCCGTGCAGCCCGACCGAATGCTATCGTACTCGAGTCGGTCGGACTCCCATTGAAGTCAATGGGAGCCGGTCGTACAACGCGTACGCGGGCTCCCATTGCCTCAATGGGTGCGAGGCGAACAAGGGCGCCCCCTACAGCGGGTACGCGGCGAAGCGACTCGTGCCGTACAGGGGGGTCCGACACGGACCCCCGAAGTACGGCTCCGACTGCTCTTTCGAGCCGGACGGCGCGTGTCGGTCGGACTGCTCGCGGCGCGCATCGTACTTACCCGGCCGGGGAACGTCTCCATTGCGCGGTGCGAGTCGTGTCCGAGCGAGTCGGTCGGTGCGGTTCGACCTGGGAACGAGTCGGTCGGAGCGGTTGGGACGCCCGAACGAGTCGGTCGGCGATTTCGCATCGTACTCGCTCGTCCGGACACACGTACGAATCGGTCGGGAAATAGGGCTCCGAATCGGATCGGGTTAAGCCGAATCAGATTCGGAGCCCTACCGGCCGAGATCGGAATCGGCCCCAAATACTAATGTATCAATATTGTAAAAACAAAAGGAGTTCTAAAGAAACTAGAGGGCGAAAAAGAAATAGAGCAGAAATTGAATTAAAAGATAGAAAGAGTGGTTTTTATGATGAGATGAACAACTTGGAGCAAATGAGATTGAAACAAATGAAGACAACTGCATTCTAATGTGACATCAGATAAAAGATAAGATACGATTGTGTGATGGCTTGATTCGCCATAAAAGTGGGATTTGATGGAGCGTAAAAGTTTAATGACGGTTGCTTCTATCAATTCTCACCATCAAATGAGATTTACAAAAATAATTTTTTATAATAACCTGTAAAATCGTTGATAATGAAAAACATGAGATTTTCTACTGCATCGTAAAAGCATGCAGAAAGAGAAAAAATTATTTGCTTATGCAATGCAATCACGTGTTTGAGAATCTAAACATAAGTTAACCTAGAAAATGTGCTGTTGATTGCTTCTAAATGTGATAAATGAAATAAATACTTACATAATGAATACTCGAAAATGGTTCAAATGCTTGGTATATGAATGCTTGATAACATGAAGTTTCGCAGTATTACTTTAGCATTGTGTGATACCAACGTGTATAACAAAAGTGACACGCATATTAATTTGTTTTGACAATGAATACCATGCCAATTTTTTTTGGTGGTACCTAATATTGACATGTAACTTTTAAAGGAAGAATAATGAGTAAATTAAGTAAGAAAACTGAATTATTCATATTAATGTGTGTTTTATATTCATCATAACATGATAATGATGCAGCAAGTTTTCATGTAGGCCTCAATACTTTCTTTTCCTTGTTCGAAAGCAGAATCTAACTGAAGTAATCATTTTAGATGCTGTGAGAACTTTTCATGAAGTTTCTTTCTTATGCTCGCAAACAAAGGACTCTCTCTTGATTCAGCAACACTTTTGACAGAAATATATCAATTCAATTGCAAACCCAGAGAGAGGGTTTGGGAACGCACAGACAGTGAACAAAATGTATCCTCTTACTTCTGAGGAAAGGATGGAAATATAAAATAATGGAATTTGACTAATTTGCTAAAGGATTACTTAATGGTTCCAGATTTTTCAGTGAGGTATTGATCATACCATGAAAAGCCCACTGTGGATGACCAATGGAAATCATATGGAGTGACCAAAATGGATACTTTATGGGCATAAACTAAACTTTGGAAGTATAATTGCCCCGTGGAGGAGGAGTCGGGTCTGGCTGTCATTTTCTACTTCCCTGTCTGGCATGCTGTCAGACTGAACTCTGATTTCTCTTTAATGCCAATCCGTTTGAACTGAACTTTCCTGAACTGTCCCGAACCTGCATTTACCGGCTGGTAAAGTGTGCAGTAGTTAACCTTTCGGCTGAAGGGTTTACTGACTTTTTCCTATTGCATCTTAAATTAGGACTATACATTATTTGGTTTGTATATTCTAAATGCTAAATTTTGATTTTCTCCATGTCTCTCTCTCTCATTTCCCTCCTAGAAAATCATCAAATATTACCGTTATTTAAATCTGAATGATACTGTGTGGCTAACTTACTAATTGATTGTTATTAAATCTGATTATGAAAGGCGATTTCATGTTTCCTGACCATTCAAATTGAGGTTTTAGATAAATGATCGTATTTTGAGTCTATCCTGGAGTGAACCTCAAGCTTTATGGTTTACATTTATTGGTATAGAGACTAAAATGGTTGATGGAAAATTGCATGTTTTTGGCATTTCTTATTCCAGTTCCTCATAAGGAATTGCCTCACATTCTCTGAATATCCAAGTCCCTGTTAGCTTACATAAAAGATCCATTATAGGACCAGTGAATTCAAGTAAGTTATGTTTGTGGCCCAGAGAGTAAAAATGATCAGATTGATAATTTGGTAGTAAAATAAATTTTGCCTAGTCTTTCGCTCTGTACCAGTTATAGCATTTAGAAAACACAATCAATGGGTACCTGCAAAGATGGATGCCATCCCTGACCGCATTTATCCTCATAACAGACCTTCAGCCCCCATCAGAGGAAGGCAGAGGGTGTTCCAACACAGATAGGCAATAGCATTCTTGTCCTTACATTCTGCAGTGATCAGATTCTCCCAGAACTACCCGACATTGTTGGGGCAGAAGGAGAGAGTCAAGGGCCTGGACCACCCCTGCACCGCTACTTCCAACGCCTATTCTAGTAGGTGCTCTCTGAGGGCTCAAGGGGCTGTTATATTGGACCCCCTCCCACCTCTGTGTCCTAGTCACTGTTATGTTGATAACCGATTCACCCAAAAAATTACTGCAGGTGAGATGTATAACCTCTGACCCTTTGCCTGTTGGCCTGTTGGCCCAACAGCGGCGTTCTTTGCTCACTTCCGTGTCAGGGGAAGAGGCTTAGTAGGCAGCCTCATGATAAGAATCTTGAGTTACGTGAATGGAACGTTGCAAGGAACTCTTCGATTCCACATAGTAGACTCCACCTCAGGTGCTAAAACAAGCACCTACAATCCTGGTGAGCTCATTGAGCAGCCACAATTGAAATAGTCTGGGGGTTATCCACCTGCTGCCAAAATCTATATATAATGTGCAGCGAATGCAATCAGTACCATTAAGTAATAAGTAGCACATAAAGGTGCAAAAAACACATATTGTGTTTTCTAAATGCTATAACTGGTACAGACCAATATGCCACAATATACAAAGTATTTAGTATCTACACAATTATAATGCACAGCATCAAGGTAGTTTCAAACTGACTCTGTTGTCAGTTAGATTTAATTTCAATAAAACACCAAGGAAAACAGAATGGACAGATTAATAAAGTCCAAATGTGAATACAAAATTAAATAAGTTCTTGGTATTGTTGACACGTAGTTGGAGCGTAGATGCAGACAGCCGACACATGTTTCGTCGGGTAGACGACTTTCTCAAGGCTCAAACTTTGACTGTAACGTCTGTAAATGTTTAATTCAACTAAGTAAGGTCTGAAGTCCCCTTGATGTACTGGGGAAGCAGAAGCTTCGAAATTATCCTCGGTGTAACTGATACTGATCCAACTATAGACGTCGTCTTTCAAGTGTGAAAGTAACACTTTTAAAAGCTTGAGACTGTGTAGCTCGTTCTGATAGACGAGACTACAATCTTAAAATTTCAATATAAAAGTGCGATGTCCATCGTAGGTGCAAGGCAGCCCCTGTGAATGGTGCTCCTGCTTCAATGCGGAAAAGCATGCACCCAACGTCGCATAGTGAGCAAAAACGCACATGCAATGAGAACTGTGCAAGGCAGAGAATACTGTGCACCACTTTCGGAAAGAGAAATATTGCAACTAATCAAATCGAACGAATCGAGCAGGGTCTAAATGTTACTTCCGGAGAGGCCTCCTTCAGAAAAGGTTTGCTGCTGATGTTTTAGTAACGTGCCTTGAGCAAGTAGTCAGCGTTTCACATCTTTTGTTGATGTGTAACAGATTGACATGTTTTGTTTACTGACTTCAATCATTGACATCTGCCAGTAACCACTGCCAATGCACGCCCATTACTAAACTCTGCTAAAAGAAAACAGTGAATGTATTAGAGAACTGTTAAGTCCATTAGTGTTAGTCCATTGAGAGCTGGAGCGTGACGCTGGCAAACCACACACTGGAAATGAATACTCCTCTGGATGCTATTCACATGGCTAATGAGAGGAAAGAAGAATGGTTAGCCAGAAACTAAATATTTGTTTCTTGATTGTTTTTTGTTGCATTTGCCTTGTTCCAGAAAAATATTTTTAGTGTAATTAAGTATAGAAGGCTTCTGGGGAAGTTTTTCACAATTTATTGTAAGCCTGTAATTAGTGAAACGTTTTATGGTTTATCCTTTCTTGTTTTTTTAATGTTATGATGAGAAAGATCCAATATAAGTATTTGATGGAGCATTGCATGCAAGCAGGATCCTTTCTCATAAAACTATGTACGAATTCAGGCTATGACGCAGGCAAACTATGGCGCAAAAGGGATCTTTATTTGTATGAGGGAAGCTCATTTTACATAAGATTACAATGGGGAAAGAAGTTTGTCATAATAAGAAAACTTAAAGCTGTAGAAAATACGGCTTTGTGGGGTGTGGTCAAGATGGCGACAAAGGCGGACGCATGTAGCGAGTTCCGCACAGGCCCAACAACATCCTGCAGATATTTCCCCCTCCCGCAGCTCTCCACACTGCGAAAGACTGACACCAGGTGCTAGGACTCTCCTGGTGAGGTCTGGCATTGATACAGTGGAGTGGGGACATGACGACACGCTGCGGTGAAACGAGTCCATACATACTGTGGCACGCAGGCCAATACAGCCTGGGCCCGAGCGGCGTATTACACCCTACGCCGGAGAGCAATCGAGGTGAAGCAAGACGGTGAGAATACAAGCACGGAGGTAAGGTGAGATTGGACGAGTGAACCCCCATAGTTTCCCTCCCTCCGACCCCCCCAAACACAGATATCATGCTGGAATAGGGAAGCTCAACGGGAGCCCCGCTGCTGCGCAACAAGTCCGTACACACCGTAGCAAGCAGGCCGCTGCAGCCTGGTCTTGAGCAGTGTATTACACCCAATGCCAGAGAACTATCGATGTGAAGCGAGACGGCGAGAATACAAGCATTGAAGCGAGGAGAGGTTGGGCGAGTGAATCCCCCTGGCCTCCCTCCACCTGACCCCCACAGGCACTGATATCGCACTGGATCAGGGAGGCCCAGCGGACACATTAACACAGCTACCATTCGGGCCCGGAGCATGGGCTACACCCTGCTGAGGTGCACCGCAGAGACAAGTCGAGGCACGGAGGTGAGACAGGACAGGGGCAGACCCCCCGTCTCTCCTTTTCTGTCCATCGCTACTCCTGAAACCATGTATGCCCACAAAAGAGGCTCAGCGAGCGCATCGACAGCGCCACCAGAGTACTGAGGCACGACGTAGAAGCAGAGTGGGCGCCAGCGAACTTTTAAAAAAGTAACCAAAACAAGGCTGAGACGGGAGTGAGGCAGACGAATGCGGGCTGACACCCAGGCCCCGGAGGCAGGCTGGGGATGGAGCAATGTGCTTCACAAAGCACAGGGGCCAATACTACTTATATATACAATGGGGAACGGAAAACCCTACAGTGAACTCAGAAGAGGTGTTCATCCTGCTTCCTTCATTCCCCCCTCCTCATCCCCGTCGTCCCCCTTTAGAGTGCGGGCATTGACAACAACCCATATGAATGGGCTGGAGACTTTTGGGTGAACATAAGGCACACAGATGACACCTGATAGATCCCGGGACACAGAAGTTGCCCGCAGCGTGATCAACCTAGTAGACCTCTGGACCCTATTCTCCCCCTCCCTCTATTCTCCCCATCTGCGGATCACGAAACTCCAGCTGCAACAAAGGGAGTTGAGGCAAGGGACTAGAGTCCCCAAACATAACACAAATGACGGGGACACAGAACAGACCCCATGAAGGAGCAAGAGGAAGCAAACCGAATGGATCAGTAGGCATTAGAGCTAACTACATCAATATAACCAATGTGTGGATGACAACACCAGCTATGATAGATATAACCGCACAACGGCCTATGCTGTGTAGAAGATGCCGACCAACCAACACCTCCCCATACAATATTGCCCGCAAGATACTAGCGGCAAATACGCATCTACTGCCTGACCCTCCCACATCCTTCCGTCTAGTGCAACACAAGCACTGGTAAAGAGCCCTGATAACAGTGCCTACTAAGAAGTGAATCATAATGGTGAAACCAAAATCAGATAAGGCCACAGCATCACAAGGAGGCGCACAAGTGATAACAGCACACCCCAATGACGATGACACAATAGATAAAACCCTAGCGGCCATGCTGTCAGATCACTCACGCAAATTTGAGGAGCTGCTCAATGCCATAATGGACATTAAATCGACACTGGAACCAAAACTCGACTCAATCTGCATTGAAATTGGTATTCTCAAGGAAGACCACAAGAAACTCAAAGAACGGATGGAAGAGTCTGAATCTACCCTAGAAACACTACGCCTCATGGTGAAAGAATCGGATCTATGTACACAAACTGCCTTGAAGATCACGAAGGGCGCTCCCGGCACAACAATGTGCGCATAGTGGGCCTGCCAGAATGAGCGGAGGGCCACAATATGGAACTCTTCCTAGAAGATTGGTTTGTAAGGACGATACTGCACGGTAAACAGTCTACCTTCTCGGTAGAGAGAGAGCACAGAGTCCCAGGTGGACCACCCCGTCCAGGCACAACACCAAGATCTGTGATGGCACGCCTATTCAGTTACAGGGTCAGAGATCATATCCTTCAGGTACCGAGCGCAAAAGGCCCATGGACTGTCGAAAATGCTAAGGTACAAATTTACCCTGACTATACCCTAGATTCCCAAAAACATAGATCATCCTTTGTAGCGATGAAAAGGGTACTTCGTGATCACGATAGTTTCCAGCAACCCTGCCAATCCAGGATGACAGCACAACCCATTTCTGGAACACTCCAGAGGCAGTCTGGGACTGGCCAGAACAGAGAGGACTGGCGCCAACAAGAGGCGGTGAAAAAGACTCTTCACAGGCATGGCAAACACAACAGATGCAAAGAAAATGCACCAAATACCACTCTAAAGGCCCCACCAGAGAACAGGTAGCAAAAGAGAGGGCTAAGACAGTGCAAGAAGTAGAAAAACACGTACTGTCTTCCTCCCCCACAGCCTTGGGGGAGGAGTTGGAGATACATCAGGAGGACGTAACAACCCTTTCTGCCACCCAGATAGCTGCAACAATAGGTGACAGCTCAGCAGTCACTCCACAAACAGCAGACGATTTAATGTGAACTACCTTCATGAGGTTTGGAGTGGGCATGGGTGGCCGGGCTGAAGTAAGTGACCCGATTAGGGCCACCCGGGTCACTCCTGACCACCTCTCAGCCTTCCATACAAATGAAGAGTCGGTCAGACAGAAGAAAATACAAACCAAGTATATTTATTCAGGTACACTCGAGCGGAGCCCAGTCTGCCCAGTCTCTGTGGATTGCTGCAGAGGGAATGACATCAGCAAGCATAGTGATACATTATGTACGATTCAGAACCAATGAAAGCACGCCCAGACTGGAAATTTCCAGATGTAGGCAGCTACACAAAGGAGGTACAGAAGGATAAGTTTCGATCCTGGGACCGGGCCCACACTATCTCTATGCCAAGGTCGTTCTGCCTGCGCCCATCGCTGGACTAGTGGGAGCAGGCCTCTATCTAGTGGGAAAGGTATGCGTTAATAAGAACAGTGTATTCATTAGTACAGCAAGGCCCAACCTTGAAGGAAATGAAAATTACCAAAGCTGCTTTTAGCAGAGACCGAGAGAAATTAGTTTCGATCATGGCTCAAAATGGCGGGCAAACATAAAATGGTGCCGCGAATGCTAATTTAAGACGTACGATACATAAGCAACACAGCCAAGAAATTTTTATTCTAACAGACCCTCCTTTTAGCAGAAGCTAACAATTTTATATTACTACCAAAGAAAAGGATAACATGTTGCAAGGATAAGAAACATCACTACGAGCTGGTGCGTACATAATCAGTATTCAAAGATACCCTCATTGATCTGCATCATGTCATCAATGTCCCTCTACAACATGATCGCAGCATTAGTATCATGAACTGATATTTTCTGTTTGGGGGTGAGAGCATTAACACAATAGGTGCAACAAGTCGGGAGACAGTGTATACAGAGACAACATGTGAAAATAATACTAGCAACCACAATCAGAAAGATGAGAATCTTCCAACCCCATGTTGTTAGCATATTCCAGAACCACCCCGATAGGGTCCAAGTACCTGTCTCTTGGTGTATGTCAGAGGAAAGTCTATGCAACTTTTGTATAGCTGCATACACAGTGGGAGCGTGATCAGGTATGTAAACGAAACAGCTGCTGCCAATGACGCAACAGGCCCCTCCCCGAACTGCAAGAATGACATCTAACACCATCCTGTTCTGCAAAGTGACTAATCTCGTAGCCTGGGGCTCAGCAGTGATATTTGACATTATTCCAGCAGTTGTATTAATAACCCCCTCCACAACGCTTGTTAACCAACGAAGTTGAAGACTATTATCCAGGGGGCCCCAAAAAGGTAGGAAACCCTTTATGGCATCCTCAAACTGTTGGGCAGTGGTATCTGATCTATATCCTAAGTGTCAACAACCCTTCTGACTCGGGACAAGTATGTACTCCTACTCTGCAGCTGATGATCTTTATGATAATTGGATGGAGCAACATACACAGGGGGAAGGAGGAAAGAGAGATAACATCTGTCTGACCATCCCCTCGGAAGCCAGATATGAGCTTGGGATCCACAGACAAAATAGACATTATGGGGTTGGACCAAGGGCGGACTATTAATTGTTCTCAGTCTGTAGGTGAAATTGCATTTACTCTCCCCCACTTTCACCTCCTCAGTCCCCTGGACACAGAAACTAGCTGTTGTGTTGACCACGGACACCGGCATCGGTTTGTCCTTAGTAATATTGCGAGCTTGGAAAGATTGAAAATACTCAGAGGTGTTGAACCTTTGGAAATCAGCCATTTCCATACGAAGCCATGTTTCGTTCTTCACTTTTTCATAAGTGCCCATACAGGATTTTGGGGACAATGTACCGAAGGTCTCTTGTCCTGCCTGTCCTATGGGAGTAAACCCGTGATGAAAACGTATATATTCTACCATAGTGCGAGAATCAGCAGGTGTCATAACCAGAGTAGAGAGTTGGAAATGGTAGTGCACCATAACGAACAATTCAAACCAACCTTCACAGCTACCAATATATGACAATGGCATGGACAACAAATTGTCGCTCTTATGAGTAACTGAGGGGAGCAATCCACAAACCCAACAATTAGTTGTATTGGACACATTATGAGCTTGATGCAACATTTGTATAAAAACATTATCGGTGTAGGACAACCTATGCGCTGCTTTGTGTGGAGCCAAAGTAACACAAATTTGCTTAGGGGGAGTGGGCGTTGTACCAGCCAATGAATTTACAGGATATTTCTCCTCTAGAAACCAGGATGTTCCAAGTATTGTTATTAGCGTAATCACAACAAGCACAGAGAAGGGTCAAGGCACCCAAGTCCTGCACTAGTCAATACCGTAGAGTGGCAACAGGAAAAATTTCAAGCGTAGTGCAATGAACCAGAGACGTGACCCTCCTACGTCTCCAAAAATGTGGAGAAAGATCCCCAAGACAAAATTAAACACAAATGGTTCTGCACTCAACTACATAAGTAAGTTAATAAACAATGGATATTATTTTCCATGGTCCATCACAAGAGTGAGCGAAATGGTATCTCTCATATAAACCATTGTATGAGTCGTTCTTTTCTTTGAAAAATTCTCTTTTATTCTTTATTCAATGGTTGTTTCTTAAAAACACAGCACACAATTGACAGCTGACGCGTTTCTTCCCACCTGGGACTTCTTCAGGGATTAGCATATAAAAAACAATTAATATGCAAACTATTTTACTCTTTGTTAACCAACCCCGTGCTAAACGCGGTAATGCAAATGGCTGTTCCTCCTCCTCAATAGGTCGACCAAACGGATGCATTATGATAAAAGAAAAGGAATCCAATAAACTGATAGCAAAGGTAAGTGTTCCCAGTGTCCGTCAGAGCCTCACTGGTACAGGCTCCTATTGTTCATCAACGTTGGCGCTCTTGAGCACCTGCGGTGGAGCTTGCTCAGTCCTAAGCTCACGATTAATCCCACGTCGCTCAGGACAACGTACCCCCCTCCTGGGGAGCACGTTCGATTTATCCTGTCCAATGTCAAAACAGTGCACCAATCTTGCGACACCCTGGAGGGACCGCTGCATTTAGCGCGTCATCATTCTCTGCATCCGTTTGAGTCCACGTTAATTTTGCATCGCTAAAAGGGACAAACTGAGGCACCGTCTCACACTCAGTATCCCCAACTCCATCGGCTACCCATTGGTCATAGGGCAAAGGTAGAGGCACTTGTTTGCAATGAGAACCATGGATCCAATTCTTTCGGCCAGCGACTTTGACTGCAGTTCTGGTGGCTAGAAGGACCTGCTCAGGTCCCTTCCAGCCAGGCTCCAAACTCTTCTTCCACTGAAAAGTATGCACCAGAATCCAATCACCAGGCTGAATGTTGTGTCTGGGTCCCTCTGGTATATCAGGCAGAGCCTCCCGGACCTGTTGGTGAATAGAACGCAAATTTTCAGTTAACTGGCATAGGTAGTCTGTCAACAATGGGTACTCAATATCGGAGAATCTGCGAGGGCGCGGGACACCCCAGACATTTGCCGGGGGTCCAAACACGACCTTGTAGGGTGACAATCCTGTTCTAGAATGTGCTGTTGTTCTTGTCGACAAAAGAGCTAATGGTAAAGCATCTGGCCACTGTAACCCTGTTGTCTCCTGAATCTTTGCCAACTTCAGTTTGAGAGTACCATTGTACTTTTCAACCAAACCTGCTGACTGTGGGTGGTTTGCAGCATTGAACTTCTGTTTTATGTGCAAACCATCACAAATTAACTGTATGAAATTTGCATTAAAGTGACTTCAGTTATCACTCCAGATCAAACCGGGCAAGCCGAAACGAGGAAAGAACTCCTTCAGGAGTACCTTTGCAGTCGCAATGGCTGTATTGTCTTTAGTGGGGTAAGCCTCAACCCAATTACTGAATGCACAGACAACCACCAACATGTACTTCAAGTTATTGACCCTGTCCAATTCAATATAATCTAGTTGAAGGACCTCAAAACGGAAAGTAGGTGGTGCAAAATTGCCGGGTGGTGTAGGGGTACCTTTCCCAGGATTGTGCATCATGCACATCATGCAGTACTTTACTAAATGAGCAGCAGTTTTCGAGATGTTGTCATTCTGCCATACAGGGTCTACCAACTTGCAAATACCCTTAGCACTTATATGAGCTGGGCCATGGGCCATTGTGACAACAGGAAGAACATATGCATCTGGCAACATCCATCTCTGCTTCCCTGACTTGTCAATCCAACATCCCTCATCGTTCAATTGTGCTGTACTTTCTTGCCACACTGCTAATTCCTCCACTCTGGCCTCACTCTGTATTTCCTTCACATTCTCAAGTGTATCTTCAAACATGGTGACCTCGGGCACCCATCTAGCGGGACCTGCTACGAACATTTTTTTCATCCTAGTCCGGGCTGTTTCCTTAGCTGTCTGATCTGCAAAGGCATTCCCTTTCCCTACATCGTCAGTAACGTTCCTATGGGTGCTACACTTCACTATTGCCACTTTCTTAGGCAGTGTCAGAGCGGACAGAAGCCTATATATAAGATGACCATGCTGGATTTTTGTGCCATGGTAAGTAAGGAACCCTAATACAAAACAAGGTGGTATGCCGTTCCTACTGTGTATTGCAGGTAAATGTATGTGTAGAGAGCACAAGGGTGCTCACTTAGGGCAGGAGAATAATTTCCTCCTTTCGGAAAGAGACCCTCACACACCCAGCCAGCTAGGTGTCTTGCTTCATCATTGGGTCTGCTCCTTATCGGGTCGGCACTGCAATACCCGATCGGCACCCATGATGAGGCCTTTTTGGCGGAGATCTTTTTTCCTTTTGCCGTTGGGTGCAGTGCGTGTGAGGGCCCTTGTGAGTGTAGATGTATAAATGTGAAATGTGTAAGGCTAAAACAGGAATTAGTGGTCCACTCAAAACAACTTTAATGAATGTGGTCACTATCCTGATTAAAAACAATAATGCGCGCACACCTGCTCTAAGGTTACAGGGTTTTGCGCTAGAAAATCAGGCCAACATGTTTCTTGCCTTAGGTCAAGTAGACGGCAATTCTTCAGGACCGATGTAAGATCTATCTACACTTTTTGGTGGTGGTCTCAATTAGTGAAAAAAGTTAGTGACCACCCATACAGCACCCTAAAAAGTGGTACCTGTAGATCTACAACATTACCCAATTCGGGTCAGCAATGTTTGACAACGTGTACCGGCAGGTGTAGACACTGTAAAGTGCAGTGTCGTTTCAAACTCCGGGACCGGCAGAGTGAGGGGTAGGTCGACCGCCGTACGACGGAGTTCGAAACGACACTACACTTTACAGTGTCTACCGTTGCCGGTACACGTTGTCAAACATTGCTGACCCAAATTGGGTAATGTTGTAGATCTACAGGTACCACTTTTTAGGGTGCTGTATGGGTGGTCACTAACTTTTTTCACTAATTGAGACCACCACCAAAAAGTGTAGATAGATCTTACATCGGTCCTGAAGAATTGCCGTCTACTTGACCTAAGGCAAGAAACATGTTGGCCTGATTTTCTAGCGCAAAACCCTGTAACCTTAAAGCAGGTGTGCGCGCATTATTGTTTTTAATCAGGATAGTGACCACATTCATTAAAGTTGTTTTGAGTGGACCACTAATTCCTGTTTTAGCCTTACACATTTCACATTTATACATCTACACTCACTAGGGCCCTCACACGCACTGCACCCAACGGCAAAAGGAAAAAAGATCTCTGCCAAAAAGGCCCCATCATGGGTGCCGATCGGGTATTGCAGCGCCGACCCGATAAGGAGCAGACCCAATGATGAAGCAAGACACCTAGCTGGCTGGGTGTATGAGGGTCTCTTTCCGAAAGGAGGAAATTCTTCTCCTGCCCTAAGTGAGCACCCTTGTGCTCTCTACACATACATTTACCTGCAATACACAGTAGGAACGGCATACAACCTTGTTTTGTATTAGGTTTCGGGCCTGTATGCTGGACCTAGTCAAATTGGCCCATAGTCCCTCCTTTCCTTGGAAATAAAGTAAAAAACCCTCTCTCTGCCCAGAGTCACCCAAAATTATGGGCTACTCCAAAAGCGTACTGGCTGTCAAGATAAATATTGACAACCAGTCCCTCACTCAATTCACAGTCTCGAATAAGGGCAACAAGCTCTGCAGCTTGGGCCGACTGATAGGGAACTTGTGATGTCTCAACTACCGTACACAGCGTAGTAATAGCGTACGCAGCAGTTGTGGTGCTATCTGGTAATTTAAAGCAAGAGCCATCAACATATAGTTCCCCTTGAGGGTCAGATAAGGGAACATCAGTCAGGTCTACCTATCCTTTTGTCTCTTCTTCCGTCTGGAAGATACAATCATGTATATCAATCTCCTTATTCTCAGAAGGGAGGGGTAGTAACGTGGCTGGGTTCAGAGAGGCACATCGTTTGATCGTAATATGTTTGGCGAACAGCGTTAACTCGTAACCTGTCAGACGTTCACTGGTGAGGTGCTGTGTCTTTGTCTTATTCAAAAGTGTATCCACAGCATGGGATACCATGACTGTGAGATCAGTATCAAGTACGAGTTAAGCCGATTGCCTTGTCGAGACAGCCACGGCCGCGACCACTCTTAGACAGCTCAGGTGGGCTCGTGCGACAGGGTCAAGCACAGCAGAGAAATAAGCACACTGCCGGTGCTTATCTCCAAATTTTTGTGTTAAAACAGAAAGTGCGCAACCAGCCATCTCGTGGACGTACAACACGAACTGCTTAGCATAATCTGGAGTGCAGAGTACTGGAGCCGAACAAAGCGCAGTTTTCATTTGCTCAAAAGACTGCTGACATTCAGGCGTCCAGGGCAGGGGTTCATGCACATCTTTTAGTGTTAAAGCAAGCAGGGGTTTGATTAACAGCGAATAGCTAGGTATCCACTGCCTGCAATAGGAAGTGATACCTATGAAAGCGAGCACATCTTTCTGAGTTTGCGGAATGGACATTTTAACAATAGTACTGATGTGCTCCGGGGTCAATCTCCTACCCTCCTTTGACAGTAGGTGACCTAAGTAGGTGACCTCCTGTCGACAATACTGAAATTTGGAAAGGGATACTTTGTGGCCATGGTGAGCTAAATGTAACAACAATTTAACCGTACTGTCTCTGCAACCTTGTTCTGTATCCGGGGCGATGAGCAAGTCATCGACATACTGAAGCAATACATTACCTGTAGGGAGCGACAAGGAGTCCAGCTGACCTTTCAATGCCTGACTATAGATACTCGGACCCTCTGTATAGCCTTGAGGAGCACGACAGAATCTAAAGCTTCTACCAGCTAGGGTGAACCCAAACAGATACCTGCTGTCAGGATGAATTGGGATACTGAAGAACGCATTTTTCAAGTCGATGACAGAAAAGTATGTAGCAGAAGAAGGAATCATTGTCAAAAGAGTCGTAATGACAGGGACCACCGGAAATTGGGGAATCACTATTTTATTAACTTCCCGCAAGTCAATCACAAAGCGATAAACATCTGCATGATCATCAGAGGAACCCGAAGGTGTCCTTTTGAGAATGGGAAGAATAGGGATATTACAAACATTAGCAGTCATCTCCTCAACTACTCCTTTCTCAATCAAGTCCTGTATAATTTGCAATAAAGCTCGCTCACCTGCCTGCAGTATTTTATATTGAGGGATGCAAGGTGAAATAGCATTGTCTTTAACTCGGATCGAAACTGGCGGTATCTGTAACAATCACACATCTGTGTCACCCATCACCCAGAGAGTGGATGGCACATCTTTAAACTCCGCAGGAAGAAACGCATCTTTGGACAGGCCCTGCGTAGCTCGCACAACATCCGGACCCATTGTCATGTAAACACCCGCCGGAGAGCAGTAAATCGTGGCATGCAATTTTTTCAACAAGTCCAAACCCATCAAATTTTATCCACAATTAGACGTCAACAAGAATGGCGAATCCACAGTGAAAGGACCAACAGTCAACACATGGGGTTTTGAAATGGGGCTCACAACCGGTACACCAGAAAAACCTACCGAAACATTATTATGGCCAGACAGAGTGGCCCCAGGGACCAAGGAACGAGAAATAGAACTGTTTGTTGCGTTGATATACAGGTATCAGAACTGGTCCCTCACTCTGTACCTGGCTGTCCTAGCTGTAAGACATCCCTGTTACCTCATCCATGTCATAATCATCATGATAATGCTGTCCTCCCCGAGGGTCATCAAAATAATTTTGATCAGAATGACCCTGCGAGGCCACAGCATTCGGAACCCTGTCCGCTCCTCCAGCTCCACGACCCCGTCCACGAGAACCTCGTCCTCTCGGGACCACCACCTTCTACAAAAGCACCGGACACTCGCTACGTCAGTGTCCCTCCTCTTTACAAAACGCACACTGATTCGGCCCTAAAGGCGTGGTATTTGTAGACCTGCTAGTGCGTGGAAGCTGTCGGACCGAAACACCACGTCCTCTACCATTACTAGGCCTGGGCGGTAAATTCCGTTCCGCTCGTGGAATTTGCGGAATTTGGGTAATTTCGCGTTCCGCGGAGAGCGCGGAATTGCCAAAAATTCCGTGATCCGCGGCTTCGTGGAGTTTTTTGCTTGTTCGCGCTTTCAAAATGCGTGTTCGCGAGATATTTCTCCATGAGCACGCAAAGTGTTCGCGAACAGGAAAAAAGCATCGCGAACGGGCGGAACAAGCAATTCCGCGTGTTCGCGGAACTTTTGCGTGCTCGCAGAGATTTTTTACCGTTTCGCGGAGCTTTGCGTAGCGCGACTACGCAAATTCCACCCACCCCTAACCATTACCCCTAGAAGCCTGCTGCAACAACACCTTCGTCTTTAAATCCTTGTGCTTTTTCTCCATCCTCTCCTTATCCTCATTTTCCCTGTGCTCGTAATACTGCGCCATATTCAAAATAACAGAAGGGGAAGATGTGGATCAGTTGCTCTTGGAAGCCTGCAATCGGGTCGCAATCTCAGGAAGCAAATTGGAAACAAATCTATTAACAAACAATCGAACACCACCTTCGATCGACAAATCCTGTCCACTATAATCTAGAAACACACCTTCAAACCGAGTGAAAAAAATCAGACACACTCTCATCCTTCTTTTGACGGCAAGCTGATAAGTTGTCCCAATCAACTTTTCTCGGAGGGATAAGAGAATGCACATACATAATTATACGACCGGGCAAAGCAAGTATCTCTGGTCTAGGCTTATCACCTGGCTTCCGCTCCTGATACCATACTTTAATCTGATCCCAGGTACCACCCAATTCTGCAGCATGATCCTGGGTGTGTACCTGTCTCCAAATATCAACCAGAACTAATAAGCTAAAGAACATTTCAATATCAGCAAGTGTCATCACTGTAGAAGAGGGAGCTTCAGTCAACTCCTTATAATAAGCCATTGGATTCATTCTAGGATCGGGCAACTGAGTCTTAAGAGACAAGACTTCACTCCTTTTCCACGGAGTATAAACCCATTGTTCTTGGAACCAGGCAGCTGCCCCTGGTCTAGTAACAACATTATGCTGATCCCTTAGCTCTGTTAGTTCACGATGATAGCTAGGATGAACCTCCCGCATTGGAAACTGAGATACCGGGGTGGGGCTCTTCTCGAGCAGTCTACCCCAATAAGCAACCAACGTCGCAACATTATCAAAAACTTGACCAGGCGCCATATCAGTAACATATACATGATCCTTAATATCATATAGAATCTGCGGTGCTGCATCATTGAAACACTGCTCCCAAAGACGGATCAAAGTAGCAGACATATGCTTGAGGGCATGCTGTTGTACAAAAGGCTCATAATCTTTCATCACACTCCACACATCTTCCACACCATAAATGGGGTTTCGGACCCACTGCGCAACCTGATTAGCCACTACCTTTTTCTCTGCATCTCCCATCTCCGATCGCACATGCGGACCCATTTGCTCCTTGAACTTCGTCCAGTCTCTATCATCAAATCCACGCACTGGCGTCCCACTACTCGATAATGTCGGGGAATGGAAGAACACAGTGGTAGTAGCAACAGAGGTAGTAGGCACTAACGTCACTGCCGGCTGTGTCGCAGGTGTAAGAGCTGGCGAAAGAGACACTGAAGCAATAGGTGTTACAGGAGTACTAACAGTCATAGTTACCACAGACGGCGAGGACAAAGAAAGGACAGGAGGTGCCATGGCCAAGGCAGTCCGATCAATAGTAACAGAAGCAGATACAGCAGAGACAGAAGAACCGGGCAGCTGAGCCTGGGAGGGAAGAGCATGATATATCCTCTGCAGGGCATATGGGGGTGGGGGTCGAGTATCTAACAATTGTTCCACAAACGTATCATTTTCTTCTTGGGTCACATAAGATTTATCAATATTCAATCGAGACCTCCTATCTTCACGTTCAATTCCTATCTCTTGTTTCTCTCTATCATGTGCTACAGCTTTCTGAGTCAATGTTTGCATTCTCCCCTTCCGGGCCTCTTTCTCTGCTTTCATTCGCCTCTGTTTAGCCTCCTTTTGCCACGTTCGAAGAGAATCAAACATAGACTGTCTACTTCTTTTTGCAAACAACTTTTCCTGTAAAAACCCAATTTTGTGTTCATCAAAAGTGCCCGTCAACGGCCACTGCAACTCGGCATTGTCCCTCGTATATTTGTGCCATAGCGTACTAAACATAATAGGGCCAAGGCCATGCTTCACATACATATCAAAGTTCGAAGTGCCTTCTGGAGGCGCCGGCTGACTTTCTTCCAATCAAGCATCTGCAGAGCAACAATGACAACAAGAAACCAAAAACCTACTAAATCCAGGCATCTTCAAAAGTGAGCAAAATTTGTTATGTTGCCTGGCAAAGTGTTCGTAAACACTCTGTACCAAAATCGGTCCTCAGACCGTACCAAATACAAACCAAAATGGTACCATATCCACAAAGAACTAAAACAAACTTACCTGGTGCACACAGGTCAAACAAATTTATTCTCCACTGCCAACTCTTCGGACCAAACAGTCAGATCCATGGGTTTTGCCGTTCAGGACCCCAGTCGGGATGACCACAGGGCGAGGCACCATCTGGCGGGACAGAAGGGGCAGCTGTGAGCAAACAATGCTCCTCGTACAGGGATCCCTGATCCGTCTGTCTGACCCGACGATGGCTCCGGCCTCCCCACCCATCAGCGGGAGGGGATGGGTCACCCGATGGAGTCCCTGTTTGGGCGCCAACTGAAGGAAGTGACCCGATTAGGGCCACCCGGGTCACTCGCGACCACCTCTCAGCCTTCCATACAAATGAAGAGTCGGTCAGACAGTAGAGAATACAAACCAAGTATATTTATTCAGGTACACTTGAGCGGAGCCCAGTCTGCCCAGTCTCTGTGGATTGCTGCAGAGGGAATGACATCAGCAAGCATGGTGATACATTATGTACGATTCAGAACCAATGGAGGCACACCCAGACTGGAAATTTCCAGATGGAGGCAGCTACACAAAGGAGGTACAGAAGGATAAGTTTCGATCCTGGGACCGGGCACACACTATCTCTATGCCAAGGTCGTTCTGCCTGCGCCCATCGCTGGACTAGTGGGAATCTAGTGGGCCTCTATCTAGTGGGAAAGGTATGCGCTAATAAGAACAGTGTATTCTTTAGTACAGCAAGGCCCAAACTTGAAGGAAACCAAAGCTGCTTTTAGCAGAGACAGAGAGAAATTAGTTTCGATCATAGCTCAAAATGGCAGCCAAACATAAAATGGTGCCGTGAATGCTAACTTAAGACGTACAATACATAAGCAACACAGCCAAGACATTTATTTTTATTCTAACAGGGCCTAAATGTAAAAATTCCTGGTATTACCATCCTGTTGTACTAGGTCTGTTGAATGAGCATGTGGAGGCGCATGCTAATTAAAGGACCTGGTCCGACCGCCTGACAGCCCCCCCAAACAAATAAGAAATTCTGTATAGAACCTTATTTAATATAGTATAGAGTAGTACAGTTAAGCATGCATTTAAGTGCAAATGGCTGGTCACCCGTTGACGTTCTGGCTCGGGCTTGGGAGTTGGGCCTTGTTATTGTTCATTTGTTGTTTTTTTCTTATGGGACGGATGTATATTTCCTGAATGCAGGGATGGGGAACATGTCTAGGAACTGTCTGGAAGAGTTTGATGCATTGGAGGGTAAGGGGGGAGCCTCACACATGGAAATTGCCGAGGACCCTAGAGATATGCACCCACAGATACCGACCCAACCCCATCAATAACCATACTAACATGAAATGTCCACGGCCTAGCGGGCTACTCTAAATTATATCTAGTTTATCAATACCTTAGGAGGAGGAAGGTAAACATAGCTTTGCTACAAGAGACACATCTCATCGCACAGGCACTGGAGGCAGTACGTAAACGTTGGAGGGGCCAGCTGATAGGCACCACTTACTCCAGTTATGCCAGGGGGACACTGATATGGGTGGCACCCGGGACACCATTGGAGGTCAGATATACTCTGTTTGACCCAGAGGGTAGGTACCTGGTCCTAGAGGGCCGACAAGATGGTCAACCAATATCACTAATATCTATTTATGCCCCCAACGCTAACCAGACATCCTTCCTGCTTCCTTATCTCCTGCACTACTGCAGGATACGTTAGCTCGTGCTTTCTGGGGAGGGGACTTCAGTTGCATACATCACTTAGATATGAACTGTTTCCGCCCTCCGATACCTGGTTCGCAATCCATAGCGCTAGCATGTAGTCTACAAGTTTGGTCCACAGATTTGCACATACAAGACGCCTGGAGAGGCCTACATCCAGAAGGTAGGCAATATTCATTCTACTTGGGCCTACATGACCTGCACACCAGAGTAGATTTAATATATGGGTCTGTTGAAGCCCTTGCAAAGGTCTCCCGAGCGGAATACCTCAGATGCACACTGTCTGATCACAGCCCATTATAGCTGTGACTAACCTGGGGTAGGAGCAGGCCTGCAATACCGATGTGGCGATTACCTGTATCAGCACTCTACGATACACCGCTGCGGGCTACTATGTCTCAGAATATAACTTCCTACTTTCGGGAAAATGAAGGCTCCGCTTCAGGACCGGGGATCGAATGGGATGCAGTCAAGGTTGTACTGAGGAGTAACATAATTAAATCGGTGTACGGAACCAAAATGGTCCTTCAGAGAGAAATAACTCAATTAGAATCAGAAATATACCAACTAGGACAAAGTAATACTAACCCGAACTTAAAGGCAGGATGATTCGCAGAGGCAAGATTAGGTCATAAGGAGGCACTAGACGGCCTAGGAACAATTGATCACGGTGAATATATGGCTAAGAGACATGCGGAAGGTGACAAAGCAGGCAAGATTTTGGTGTGGTTACTATGATCTGATGTGCCAAGAAACCCAATTCTGGCTATCAGAGATGGAAAGAGTTGCGTAGTTAACACACATAATGACATTAACACAGCCTTTCGTTCCTACTACGCGGCCTTATACAGTGCCCCACAATATGTAGACACAACAGAATTGAAAATGTTTTTAGAGGACATTGCACTCCCACAGATGCCACTGACGAGGTACACAGACCAGGAAACACCCATTACAAAGAGTGAAAAAGAGGATGCCATATAACAAATGGCAAGTGGGAAAACACCGGGTGCAGATGCATGGCCCCCAGAATTCTCCATGACCATCCGAACCCAACTAGCCCCACACCTACTTCGCATGTACATTGATGCATATGACAAAGTTATCCTACCTTCCTCACTGCGGGAGGCAATATTGGTGGTACCTACAAAGCCGGGTAGGGATCCACTACTCCTTGGCTCACACCGACCCCTACCCTCATTAAATACAGATTACAAGATTCTATGTAGAGTGCTTGCAAATAGATTAGTAGACCTGACACAAATATTAGTGCACCAAGATCAGAATGGTTTCATACCAAACATGAGCACCTTTATAAATCTGCAAAGGTTGTTTATGCTAATGGATTGGGCGGAAACAAACAAGATGCATGGTTGGGTGGCATCATTGGATATAGAAAAAGCGTATGAAACACTGGAGTGGCGGTACCTACAAGAAGTGCTATCGCGCTACGCAATAGGACCACACTTCCTGAGGTGGGTGTCACTGCTATATAATCCCCAATAGTCGGAGTTCGTACAGGCACAATTATCTCAGCACTGTTCAATATAGAATGGGGCACTCGTCAGGGCTGTCCACTATCATCGATTATATTCGCCCTCGCAATGGAACCCCTGGCAAATGTGCTCTGTAAACACACACAGGATTGGGGCCTAAAGGTATACAACAAGTGGCAGATAATATCATTATACGCAGATGATGCATTAATATATTTACAGGACAATGCAACAAACCTACCAGACCTGATGGGATTGTTAGACCGATTTAGAAAAGTCGCATGCCTTAATGTTAACTGGGATAAATCTTTCCTATTCCCACTGACACTATTGAATTCTGAACAGCAGAGAATGCTCCCAGTCACCCCATTGCCCTGGAGCTGCGACACATTCACATACTTAGGCATTCAAGTTTACCACTCACCCACAGACTTAATGGATGGAAATTTGGGCAAGGCACTGACCAGTGCCAAATCCTCTCTACAATTTTGGACAGGATTACCGTTGTCACCTAAGGGCCATATCGCCATCTCCAAAATGCTCTTGTTACCGAGACTGCTGTATTTCTTTGCACCAGAGTATCGAATGTACTAAGTATAGAGTCAGTCAACATGTCACCCCAGTTTGTTATCCATGCATTTGTCCACTCCATCACTTCTGGTCTACAGGCGTTTATTGTGTAATTCGGGGCTGCCCAAAGTGGTAGGGCAGTTGCATATGGGAATGGGGGATTCATCTTATGTACATATTGGTGCCAGCAAAGTTTAGCTGCAGACATCAGTAGATTATCTGGCATTTTCGGTATTGCGGTCTCAGTGCTGAGAAGCCATTCTAAGACTGCATTTGAGTGGGTTATATTTACCCAGCGACCCAATTCAAATAAATCTTGACCTGCGATCCACCAAACTGGCCATTGCAATTGTGCAGCTGCATAATAGTATTCATAATTTGACGCTCCTATGCCTCCCTTAGACAGTGGTGCACATAGTTTCATAATGGAAACCCATTTTCTACCCTTGCCCCATATTAGTGCTATCAACAGTGACCTCAGTTCCTGGAAGAACTTTAGAGGTACTTGTCGATACAAGTGTATAAGTATAGAGCCAGTGAACATGTCACCCCAGGCTGTTATCTCTGCATTTGTCCACTTCATCACTTCTGGTCTACGGGCGTGTATTGTGCAATTCGGAGCTGCCCAAATAGGTAGGGCAGTTGCGTATGGGAGTAGGGGATTCATCTTATGTACATATTGGTGCCAGCAAAGTTTAGCCACAGACATCAGTAGATTATCTGGCCTTTTCGGTATTGGACGTCACAAGCGGTGTCCTCGGCTCCGGTGCAGGCAGCGGCCTCGGCGACGGCTTCGAAGTCGATGCGACACGGCGTCGGCAGGCACTGGGCCTACGGTGCAAGTAAGGGCGGTGCGTCGTGCTCTTCATGAGCGGTGCCCATGGCTTCGGTGCAGGTTACGGCATCACTCGCCGGCGCCGATGTTGCAATTTCCTTCTGTGGCAGCTGAAACAGCAGTTCCAGATGCAGAGAGACAGAAGATATGAAGTCTTTGTTTCCCTGAGACTGCCTACAGGGGTACCATGGGCCTACCTTAGGGGTGACTGACATGTAAGAAAAGGGAAGGTTAGGGCCTGGCAAGTGGGTGCACTTGCCAAGTCGAAATGGCAGTACTAGACTGCCCACAGGCTCTGCAATGGCAGGCCAGAGTTACCTTTTACAGGCTGCTTCTGTGGGTGGCACAATCAGTGCTGCAGCCCACTAGCAGCATTTGATTTACAGGCCCTGGGCACACACAGTGCACTGTACTAGGGTCTGACTAGTAAATCTAATATGCCAATCATGGAATCACTAATCCATAACAACAAGTTACAAAGGGAACACTTGCACTTTGGCACTGAACAGCAGTAGCAAAGTGCCCAAAGCATCTAGACCAGCAAAACGGAGTCCAACACACAGCAAAAACACAGGAGGCAAAAGCAAAAATAGCAGGGGAGACCCCGCCAATGGTGCCAGGTCTAACAACCTCTGTCTAAGGGAGGTATAGGTGCGCCAAATTATGAATACTATTACGCAGCCGCACAATTGCAATGGCCAATGCGGTGGATCGCAGGTCAATATTTATTTGAATTGGGTCGCTAGGTAAATATAACCCACTCAAATACAGTCTTAGAATGGCTTCTCAGCACTGAGACCGCAATACCGAAAAGGCCAGATAATCTACTGATGTCTGCGGCTAAACTTTGCTGGCACCAATATGTACATAAGATGAATCCCCCACTCCCTAATGCAACTGCCCTACCGCTTTGGGCAGCCCCGAATCACACAATACATGCCAGTAGACCAGAAGTGATGGAGTGGACAAATGCAGGGATAACAACCTGGGGTGACATGTTCACTGACTCTATACTTATTTCATTCGATACTTTGGTAGATGAATACGGGATACCTCCAGGCTTCTTTTTACTGTATGCCACACTAACGAACCAGCTATGTGTGTTCTGGAAAAAAACGTATGCAGAACCAGAAGCATCTAAACTCCTCCAAACACTTCTCACACATGGCACAGCCCGTCGGGCAGTCACAATGCTCTACACAGCTCTGCGCCAAGACAGGACACCTCAGTTAACAGCTTTATGGGCTTATTGGGAAGAGGAACTATCACTAACATTGACCGACATATAATGGACACAATGCCTGACTAATCCTAAGATCATCTCAATTAAGGCAAGCCTCAAGTATACTCAATTCAATTCTATACATCACACCTATCTTACCCCTTATAAGATCGCTACTATGTATTCAGGCTCCACAGACAGCTGCCCTCAGTGCAACACCACGTTTTTACACATGGTATGGTCAAGCCCGAAAAGGGTTCCATACTAGGAAGGAGTGGCGGAAACCTCACCTGAGGCCACAGAAACAACAAATCAGGCACTCGGACAGCATTTGCTGTTAGGGATCACAAAGCGTTCATCCAAACGCAAAGCACTAAATAAATTCTTGGACTTGGCTTTGGTAGTAGCAAAACGTAGATAAGCTATGTACTGAAAAGCAAGAATGCCCACGCCTATCCCCCAATGGCTTAAAGACCTGCATAAAGTCTTAATGGCTGAGAAAGAAATTTCGCAGGGGCCACAGTCAGATTCACAGACTGCAACTAATCCCCCTAATTGGAGGGGATACCTTACAGTTATTGAAACTAAGCTAGCAAACAAAGAATTGTAAAACCACAAGTGAGGTGGCTAGGTAATATGCGATTATTAATGTGGCATGACACTCCCTCTACACTAGAACTAAGGTCACTGAGAGAAACCTCCCTTGTAATGTGTGTCACACAATCCTGCATCAAGGACAAGGCAACCCATACTCTATTGTAGTCAGATGTGGATACATATGGCACCTCTCACATCAACATAACAGACGATAACTAGACAAGAAACCGTATTTCAAACATTTGATAACCAGCGTATGTCAAATGAGGTAGAAGACAGTCCGTCCATAATGTAGTTACGTATTGTTAATTGTTAACACAGCAATTTTTACATTGTTCTTTTTTTTCTTCTTTCGCTTATCTGTTATAAATTGGATAATTCCTTGCAAATGGGATATGGGACAACTCTCATCCATATGTACAATTATTAATCAATGTCTGCATGGGCAGCGATACTAGTGATACAGATGTAAGGAAAATTGTATTGTATTCATTCATGTCCACGTGCTGAAAGAAGACAGATTATTGCAGTAATGTTACAGACACATATATTGAAGTTATTGTGAAATTTAACATTTTAATAAATAATTATTTTTAAAAAAATATATATGGCTTTGTTCAGTAGAATTACATCATACTTTAGTATGTTCAAGCAAGTAAGATGCCTAAAGTAACATATTCACAAACATGGAAAATTAATTGTATTGAAGATGACATGGCTGACATTTATTAGAAGCGTTTCATCACAGCTCCAGTGCTTAATTTTAGCCAGTGGTTTCCAGTCCTCCGCACCAGCACTTATTCGTCAACACCAAAGCTTGTGACAGTCTGCCACAATGTGGCGCTGTCTGGCGAGGTTTGAGATGACCACAACAACAGTTATTATTAATTCAATATACATAAAAAATGACTAGTAAGTGCTGCCCAAGTCATTCTTAAAGCTCTGGGGGCCTGAAATAGTCCAAATTATCCCACTTGTAGGTGTATGATGGTTAGTAGTTATGTGGTTACTATCATTGGCAGCATAACCGGACAATGTGTGGTGCAAGCCACAGTGGGGTCCTGACGAGAGCCCTGGCACTTAATTTTTTGCAAATTAAGCACTGCTCTCCTCCAAGAACTCTTTGCACTATGATTATAAGCTGCCCACCCCAGAGTGAAGATGGATTGGCCTACTTGAAATTAAAAAATACAATGAATCGATACAATGGCTGTACTACAGTGCTAAAATGTTTTTGTGAAGTTGTCACATACCCTATCTAGTCTGATTTAGTAGCTTACTCGCTCCTCCTAACTACTTCTCCTGTTGCTCAGAGGTATTTACTATTTCTCATACATTATTATCTTGTGGATGGCAGCTGCATTCCAGAAGTAGTTGCAAATAAAGAATATTTGTTGTCACCAACAAAAAAACGTACAAACACAACTTTTCAGCATTAACACCCTTGTTCACATCGTTGCTATGCCAAAATGTCACATTATAAACACTCAATGTAACATGACCCCAAATATCATGAAAGAAATATGAAAAACAAGTCAAACAATTCATACAAGAAATCAGTGAAAAAGTAAATTCATAGATCATTAAAAGATAAATCATAATTTCATCAACATAAATATTGCTCAATTGTTTTAATGTACTGTATTTCTTTCAGGACATGTGGGGATCATGTGGCAAGTTAGTTTTTAAAATGTTACATATTCAATATGGTAACCAACTTGAACACCTAACTATAACACCACTGTAACCTTTGACTTTTTTAGTATATATATATACATATATATATGTGTGTGTGTCTGTTAAATTACATCATTAATGACATCAATGATAACAACCTATTCATATATTCATAGACATATAGAGCTTAGAGTTACTGAGTGCACCTGTGTGAAATGGATCCCTGAACAAGGCTCGCAGGGCTGAGCTGAAACTTGCTGGGCCATTATCCCAATATATTTTGCACTGATTTGATCATCACCACCTCTCTCATGCGTTTTTCTCTGACTTTTTAGTGCGGAGTGAAAGAAAATATATTGTGTGTGCATTTGTGCATGTGTGCGTATGTGTGTGTGTGTGGTGTGTGTATATGCACATTTAGTTATCTGCATGATGAGCAGTAATCAGTATTAATGCCCAAGGCTAGTGCTCTATAATCACCATGGGGGATGAGAGGACCAAGAACAGTCTCTGGATACAGCATCCCAGCTACCCTACACAACACAAAACTGTCCCAAACCTATTCTTTATATACAAAGTGTGGAGTGTTGATAGATGACATGGTGAAACTCACACGTTTTGTGTAAAAATCTGTACTATCAGTAGGATAAGACAGTAGTTGTACCTTTTACCCCAGAGCACAAAATGGTAGAAAACAAGTTTATTTAGACAATTGCCCATAAAACATTCTAAAAACACATTTAACAATTAAAATCAATAAATGAGCCCCGTCTTGACTACTTGACAAAGTACAAAATGAATACTAAAAAAATTCCAATTATTTTGTGGGTAAATGTTTTAATAGAAATAAGATATTTTCAAGTACTACTACTATAAGTTCTTTTATAGTTGCATGTATTGCTCACATATAACAACAAGCACAGGCAAAGTCAATAGGTCTGATCTTAATGTGCTAACTTAGCATGCAGACAGAGTCATACCCAAATGTTCTTTGCCAACTTAATGTCAGACCTACTGCCTTTGCCAATGCTAGTTGGTGTTGAATCCATTAAATCAGTATTAGTATTAATTAGCTGTGCACACCTATTTACCCTTTGTTATTGACTCCTTCTGCTAGTGCTTTCTTGTTTGCACACCTTCAGTTCAGTTCAGATGTTTTTCTATAGCGCACAGTTACCCATACGGGCCTCCCAGCACTGAGACAGACACACAGATCGTCCCCCAAATCTCGCCTTTCTGGCCTTTGGTACAGTCAGTACTTTTCCAGATCGTAAAGGCCTCCTAGGAGTATAGGGGATACGAAGTTGCCGAATAAGGGAGGAACCTTTCCTTGTATTGGTCGAATGGCCATGCACAGAGCTTTAAATGTTATCCTTTTTTGTACCGGGAGCCAGTGAAGGGCAACTAAGGCTGGGGCAGCTGAGTGATGTTTCGGGAGTTTGTGAAGAGTACGTACAGCAGCATTTTGGATAAGCTGCAGTCAACTTATGACATACTTGGGGCTTCTCAAGAAAAGGGAGTTTCCATAATTGAGACAAGAGTTGATCAATCCCTGTATGACCACTCTCCTTGATGTTGCAGGGAGCCATTGAATGACTTTCCTGAGGATGGTTTTCAACAGTCTAAAACATGTTGCTGACAGTTTTTTAGCTTGGGTTTCCATTGACAAATTATTGTCCAGCCAAAAGCCCAAACTTTTCACTGCCTGAATGAGGTTGTAGTTGGCATTCATCAAAGGAATCTGGCCATGCTTCGTTCCACCTAGAGGGGTTGTTGCCAACAACCAGCACCTCTGGTTTCCCCCATTGAGCTTAAGACTACTTTCTGACATCTGGTCTGTGACCTACATAGACACAAATTTAGTTGTAAGGATGCCTGCCATGTTTTCTGGGGTGAGAGCTATAATAAGCTGAGTGTCATCAGCATATGACAGGATTGCAAGGCCATGTGCCTGCTCTATCTCTGCCAGGGGAGCACACATAAATTAAAAAGGGTGGCGCTTAGGGAAGAGCCCTGTGGAACGCCACAGCCAATAGGGTAAGTGGCAGAGAAGAGGGATGCTTCACAGACCTGGAAGCCTCTATTTTCCAGGAAAGCTGCATGCCAATTGTAGGCAGTGCCTGACATTCCAGCTTCCTTTAACCTTTGATTGAGAATAAGGTGTGAAACAGTATCAAAAGCTAAACTGAGATCTAACATAATCATGGCTGCTGAGCCACCTTGGTCCAAAATGGCTGGAGCTCCTCTGTGGCTATTAGCAGAGTGGTCCTTTTCATCACCACACTTAAGGTACTTCTTCACTTCTTGTCCTCCCAGAACTACAGCTTTTTTGGCGCTCAATATGCTCTGTTCACTGTGAAGAGAGGATTTTTCCTGAGAGGTGCAGATTTAGTTGACAACCAAAGAGTAGACATTGATACTTGCCATGAGGTTTGCACTTCCAGCGTTGGCAAGTCCCTCCCCAAATCTCTGATGCCAGGGTAAAAACTTCTTTTTCAGTGTGTACTATCATCCAATACCACTTAGATACCTCTTTACTTTGGGACAATCTTCCTTGTAGCTTTTCCTCCCAGACACTGTTTCCTTTTCTGTCTTTCCCTAAACCCCGTGCCCAACTTGCCAGTTGGTAATACTTAAATTTGGTAAGGCTGTCCTCTGTAATTTCTGGCAAGAACTCACATGAGACCAGTGAGTTATCCTCTAAAATGTTACCTCATTTGATTACTCCCCCTTCTATCAAATTAATTGACAGCTTGTCTTGAAGACATTCGGGAGCCCCCGGGGAGTTCTATATTGACGCGAAACTACTGTAGCAAGGTATCCTTAATGTCCACCTAACTTGTTACCAAAGTTTGCAATCTGCCTCCAGTAGCTTCAACCTAATCTTTTTTAAAGTACTTTGGGTGTCCAAATTTAAAGAGAAATAGTCTCCCTCAATGGTCAAGCTTTTTGTCATAGGTTGGAAATGTGGGGTAAGGGCGGAACTATCTAAAAGTAAAGATCTTATGTTCTTTAGTTGAAAAACCCAACAGTATTGATAGAGGTCTAGACTTGCAATGCCCCCATGTTCTATTTTTCAGCGTAGTGTCTTCCACACAATTCCCACCCCTTTTGAGGACCATGTAAAACTGCTCAGCTCCCCCTGTAGTTTCTTAAACCACTCCGACTTAAATTCTAACGGTATTGTGTTGAAGATAAACGCAAATTTCTGAAGTCTTGTCATTTTTAGGATATTTGATCTTCTTTGGAAGGAAAGTGGGAGGCCTAACCATGCCTTTAATAACTTCCTGGTTCCTGTTGCTATTTTGTTAAAGTTCATCTGAGCCATTTTGTCTAGATTTTCCACCATCTGAACACCCAAGTTTCTTGTTTCCTTCTTTATCAGCGGATTGTTACAGCAAGTGTTCCATTCCATGATTTCTGTTCTTTGTTGGTTAACCAGAGACTTTCCCAAAATCATCCAAGGTGCTCAGGATCATTGGAAGTGATCCTGCCAGATCTTTTGACTACACCATTAAATCCTCGGCTTATAAAGCCACTTTTTCTCCCACCCCTTATTCTCAAAGGGGGTAATATTTTGACTTGCCCTAATGAAATTTTCCAAAAGCTTAATATATAAATCAAAAATCAGTAGCGACTGCGGGCAACCCTCGTAAGTGCCTCTTCTAATGTTTATCTGCTTAGTGAAATTGCCATTTACCAATATCTTGACAGTTGGATTTTTATACAAGGACATCACAGCTCTTGAGAATGCATTGCCCAAGTCATGTTGTTTGATCACACAGTGCAGAAACCTATCAAAGGTGTTGGCAGCGCTGAAAGTGAGCACCTTCAAAGGGATTTTATCTCTGGTGGCCTAGTTTATTGCACCAATTAAATCATGCATTAATTCTTGAAGTTGTCTCCCCTTAATAAAACCTTTTTGATCTTCATAAATTAATGATCCAATCACCTTCTCCAATCACTTAGCTAATATCTGAGTGTAGATCTTATAGTTACTATTCATTAGGGAGGTCGGCCTGTAAGATTCACAAAGCTTAGGGTCCTTATCTGGTTTAAGGATTATACTAATAACAGCCTCATCCCAAGAATGTGGCAGATCTTGTTGTTTTAAAAATGCTACGTTCAGTAATTCTGTTAGAATAGGGGTCAAATCATCTTTCAAAGCAATATGGAACTCGTTTGGCAGGCTGTCTGGGCCAGCTGCTTTCCCTCTTTTTAATTTTCTTATTGCATTAGTCACCTCTGCCAAACTAATCTCTAAATGTAATTCTTCCTTAAAATCTGCGTGTAGAATCGGGACATCTATTCTGCTGAGGTAGTTCTTAATCTGCACTTCCGTCACTACTAGATCTTCTGTATATCAATTTTTTTAAAGAAATGGGTGAAGCCCTGCTCTATCTATAGATCTTCTGTACATATTTTACCTGTGTCTTCATTTTGAATAGATTTAATTGTGTTTCTATTCTGCTCTATTTTCGCTTTATAGGCCAGTAACTTGCTGCACCCCTCATTATATTCATAGTGGGACAGTTTACTTGCTTCCCACTTTTTCCTGATTATTGTCTCTAAGACATTTGCAAGATCTGCCCTTACACTCTTTATTCATTCCTCTATTGCTGCCAGGTCTTGAGAATTATAAATGTGGTCTCCTTCACCTAGTAGCCTTTGTATTGCAAATTCCAGATTCCTTATCTTGTTTTTGGTTTCTGATTAGTCTTCCCCTGATGAAGGTCTTATAGGTATCCCACACAGTCGTCAAGGAGGCCAAACCTCTATTTAGCTGGATGAATTCTCTTGTCTCTTTCTTTAAGTGATCCTCTATCTGGTGATCTAAAAGGAATGTTCGATTTACAGTCCACCTCTGGGGGGGGCAGATGTTTTATCTACCATTAACTCTGAACTAACTGCTGAGTGGTCAGACAGGTGTTCCAGTATATGTTCAATTTTTTTAGTATTTCAACTTATTTTAATGTCCACTAGAAAAAAAATCAATACTAGAGGAATGCCCATATTTTTTGTTGTCGAAAGTCATCCTTTGTCCTTTGCCTCCCTTCAGCCTCAAGTATCAACAAGGCCCATATCTTCCATTTATTTGTTCTACTGAGGCTCTCTTTTTTGGCAAACTGGTTGTGTTTCTTGTGGTGGAATTGTCAAGGACACTGTCTATTAATGCATTAAAATCACCTCCTAATAATATGGGGAGTTTGATCTCCAGGTACTGATTATATAGGGCTTGAAGGGGGACAGGACTGTCCAGTTTGGCCTGTAATATCCCCCAAAAGCGTAACAAGAGCTATAGATTTTGACTTTCACAATCAGCCATCTCCACTTTGGGTCTGTAATCAAATCCCCCAACAAAACCTTGATGGATTTCTTGACTAGAATTACCGCCTCCTTAACACAAGAAGTCTGGTTAGTGTAGACATATTGAGCTACCCATTTTTGTTTCTTCATTATATCCTCTCATTCTCCTCTTAGTAGGTGGGTCTCCGGGAGGATTATAACTTCGCTGTCTGCAAGTCTCAAATATTCAAGGATTCTTCTTCTTCTACTTTTAACTCTAAGATCGTAAACATTCCATGTTAACACTTTCAGGGACACCAAACTTGTCGATAATGACATATCAACCTAACGGTGGGAAAATGGTTAATATCCATATGAACTCCATAAAACTCCTTCATATTTTATTTTTAAAATGAGGCTCAATTTTGTTTTCTTTTTTTCCCATGTGCTCCCCCAGCCAGTGCTTAAATATTGTACAAAAATCCTGCTGTGCCCCTGACCCTTCCACCCTATCCTGGAGAACCCTCCATATAGCCATTGGGTAAATCTAAGAAGATTAATGCCCGTTTGAACTCTCTTCTCCCTCAGCAACTTTTGAAATTCATTTCTGGTGTGCTTTAATCTGTTCCTCAAGGATTCCTACTTCCTTTGGATCGCTTATGTTGTGCATCTTGTTGTTCCACATAATCTTTAATGTGGCGGGGAAGCGCATCTAGGCAGTGGCTACCAGTGATCTGAGCTCCTGAATATACTTTCCTAACTCCTATTGGCTGTCATGTGTGACTCTGGAGATATCTGATCGAATGCAGAAGGGCCATTCCCCTTTGGAGAAGGAGCCTGCTTTAAGGGCTTCAGTCTGAATTTTTTCTTCTATGGAGTAGACCATAAAGTTGATCAGTATTCTCCTTGAATTTTTCCTAGCTACTGCTTTTTCAAAGGAATCACAATGGACTCTCTGTATATCCTCCTCCAAGACTGTAGGTTTCACACAGGGGATAAATATCTTCATTAGGTTAATCACAAAAATTTTAATGTTTTCCCCCTCTAGACCTTCAGGGATGTTAAGTATTCCGATATTATTGGCCCTCGCGTTGTTTTCTAGTGATTCAATTTTATCACGCAGATCCTTTTCACCCTTTTTTAAGTTTGGCATTCCTCATATTTTGCCTCCACCTCTCCATTTAGCTCCTCTAAAGAGGCTTCCATCACGGTTACTCTTTCCATCAGAGTATTCATTTTGGGTTCCAAGGTTTCGCAAGTCTCCTGAATTCTTTCCTGATTTTTCTCTGACGTTGTAAATTTCCCTATCGTTTTTTCTATTAGTGTTACAAGCAATTTTTCTACACTTGACCGGCCTTCATATCCCTCAGATTGCAGATTAGAAATCTGTGAGTGAGGCCCTTGTAAGTAAGGTTGGTCCTTTACTGTCTCTTGGGTTAACACCTGAAATCTATTACTGATTTCTAATGCCTATTTACTTCCTCCTGTCTCTCCCATATTGGCTACACTGTTGCTCTGCATAACAAGTCCTGGGCTGCTTATTTGAAGTGGTTTCAGAGTTAGGAATGATTGATCCTCTTCCTTTTTCGACTGGACTTTGAAAAAGGAGCATAGAGAGGGGTAACTTTAACACTTTCTACTGTTTTGATGCTTTCCCCCTTACAATCCGTAGAATTGGTCAGTTACCCAGATCGATTTCGGGACCAGTTGAAGGGGGCTGTAAAGTGAATCTTAGAGGACAGATTTTTGCCTGCTGCTTTTATCTCTCCCTGACTCTCCCTCTGTTTGCGGGAGGCAGTAATTGGAATTGGTTTCACTCGTGACGAGGTGGGCAAAGTACTTTCCGTAATAACTTGTTTATTTCTTAAGCAGTATCTAATGTTTTGGGGATCCCTGAAACCCTGCTCCAAACCCCCACCCCAGAGGAAACTTGCTTTTACCTACTGTCTTTTTCTTGGTTGCTGGAGAGTTAGCAGACTCTCGTGGATTTCTACCTCCACGCCCCAACCTCTTGTTGAAATCAAATGCCGCCTGCAGGTTTTCTCTGTTCTGTTGAACACTGCTGGTGCCCCTGTAAACATTTGCGGCAGGGACGACAATGCACTGACTGCCTAAATACTTTCTGGAATTCCCTGGAAACAAATGCGTGCTGAGGCTCGCCGATCCCTGCTAAGCTTTAACGCCATCTCCACCCACAGACCCGAATCCGTGCTACAATGCTGACCGCTTCGGATCGGCTCCACTAGGATCCCACTAGGGACCCTCAACTCCACCATGGACGAATGCAGCGGTGAAAAGGAATCTTGCTGGTAAGTTTCAAAACAAGACGCAAGGGTGTTACGAGCACACATGTCACCTGAAGCACCTTTTGCCTAGAGGTCTGAGAGCTCCCAACTGGCACTCTCAGCCAGTCGCCATGCTCTCTGACGGTTGTCTTTTAACCAATTTTCAACTCCACCTGTGAGAGATCAGAGTGTCATGTTCAAGGTTGCCAAAATCAACTGCCACCCCAAGAAAGTTAGGGGTTCCGGTGAGGCACTGTGAGCTAGCTAGGAATTGGGCCAACAGTCTCTGATGGTGTAGATGGACTCAGTCCCTACATTCTGAAGTCCTGTTGTCCTAATACGCAGGCCTACCTTTCTTAGTGAGAACCAATGTTCTTAGGTCAGGTACATATTTAATGGGTCTCCTGAATAGTTCCTGTGTGTGCCCAAGAAACCCTAGTCACCCTTAAAAGAAGATGGCCATTGTGTTAGAAATGAATCCTCCTCAGTATTATAGGAAGCACTTATTTTTGTCTGTAGGTTGTTCAAGCTTGAACCTTTAAAAGGAACTCCACTATAGTTATTCCCTCTCTGAATTCCATTTACTACAATGATGAATGTAATTATTATTCCTGCTAATAGCAGACCTGCTTTTACAGCAGATTTAATATTACATGGGCAACAGAATGAGGGTGGAGATGTTACCTTTGTAGTTGAGGATCACAAAGCTTATAAAACTTAAGTATTTTATTCATTGGTCACTTTTTCACCAATGTACGCTAATACACAAACATTTCACACAAGCGATGAAGCTGCCATACTAGACCAATACAGAGCTTATAATGACTTATAATATACGACTGACATTTCAGGAACATCAAAATTGATTGCAAAGTGCCCTACCACATGTATTACACATGATACAACTGGGTCCCCTCAGCAATGACGGGGCTACCTGGGTGGTCCTAGCGTCCTACACACCATGCCTAACTTTAAAACCACTAAATGCGGGTGAATTATGCACGCAATACAATGGTCTTGTCAGACTATATAGATGTTTAACACAGTTTATTATGTGCACAATAACTGCTCAAGGAGTCCAGACACAGTTCTCTATGCCTGCGATTAGTCTTGTAACTATTAATGCTATTATGGGCACGATTCCCACCAGACAGGAGGAAATTCCATTCTAGATTGCACAAAAACACAAATCAGCTTGAAGCAGTGTTTCACCATATGGGAACCCATGATAAACATAGAATTCTCACAATGTGTTTGCCACTTGGGATGGTTCCTCCAATTGACGACTGTGCCACTTGGGGTACAGTCTTTGCCGCAATCTATACCATAACTCTTGGTACACCATCACTTGCTATTTTGCTGAAGTGCTAAAACAGATTCAAAACAAATACGGGGTGGCCCCTGCCCTGGATTTGGGGATGAAATTAACTAGCAATTTTTCTACTGTATCCTCAATCATAATAAGCAATATTAAAGGGGAAGCAGAAGCGCTGCCTATATACCAATGCCTCACACAAGTTGCAGTAATAGACCAGAAGTGCGAGTTAGCACAAATTATTGCAGACACCTATATGTCTATAGGTTGAGATAATTTAGAGGCCAGACCAACTAAGCCATAGTTTAGAGGTAGTTCTGAGAAGGACAATACCAAATAAGCACCAGAGTCTTCAAAAAATGCTGGGACAAACAGAAAAATAAAGAAAAAATAAAATCACAGGGTGGATCTCCACCTCTGATAAATACTATAATTTGTGATACATTAAAACATCCTGATAGGTATCAGTATACTGATGGATGTCGTTCTTTCAGGACTCATCGGATAAATGACCTGAGTGAGGGGGGTGAATAGAGTGCAGACAAGAAGAATCTGTGAAACCGAAAAAAGACTCACAATGCTCGTCTGATGTCACCTCAAAAAAGGAATAGAAACTTCCACAACAAAACCCCCAATTGAAAAAAGAAGAAGGTTGCGGGTATTTCAGCTAAAAATGCCACACATATTGAGAACTCTCTTCATAATAAAATGTGGGCACTGACTCTGCTAGACAGCATTGCAGAGGTCACAATAGTTTGCCATAATCTTCAAGAGTTTCTGGATGCGAAAGCAACTAACAACTTCATTGAAGTCGAAATCCCAGATCAGCGTGTCAGCCCTCCAGACAGACTTTCCAAATTAAACATACAGATTGAGGGTGACATAATGTGAACTATTCAAGTAATATTCTGGGAAAATTTAACACGTACTTATGACATTCTCTTGGGGGAGGTTAATTTGCCACTGGAGTTTGAAAGTACAACTCCACGATGAGAGGAGGTAATTTTACTATCTTTCTTTGTGCTTTTACCCGAAGAGGTTAAACCAGCGTATGTAGTAAAATGGGCTCTTACATAAGCCCTGGCATTATGCCGCAACCATATAGGCTGGGATAAACAGTCCCCTTATCACATTATACCCATAAGGTCCAGCCCGCAACTGCAACTATAATACGCCATTAAACATGAAGCAAAAGGTCCTGTGACAGAAATACTCTCACAACTCGAGTACCAGGGAATAGTTGAACCCTGTGTATCTCGTATGAGTAATCCCTTATTTCCGGTAGATAAACCGTATCATTCCTATCGCATAGTCTTAGACTACAGACATTTAACTAGACATACACGCACATTTGCAATTCAAAATTCACATAGTACGGCTTTAGTGAACAACATTGTTCATAAAAAACTACAAAACAACCTTGGATATCTGCAATGGTTTTTTCGGCTGAAACATAGCGGGCAACGTCATTTCTGCATGATAGTGACCCAGAAGCATTGTCCTATGTTGATGATATATATCTGACAGATGATGACATAAACAAACACTTAGCCAGAGTAGATCGCATTGTATTGGGATTTGCTGTAAAAAGCTACAAATTCAGTTTCAAAACAATACAAATTACCTATTTCAGTGTCCTATTCTTAGGATACGAGTTATCAATTGAGGGCAGGAACCTGGCACCACATTTCCTAGAGAAATGTACTCTTTACAACCTCCAAACACCATTAAAAATTGCAATTCTTTCTAGGATTCTTTCATTTTGGTAGAACAGACATACCAAATTATGCACAATGCACAAAACCTTTATACAATTTAATTCATCCTGATTTTTCCAGTACACATTGGACATCAGAACATGCACAAATATTTAAGGCATTACAGACAGACATGCTTGTATGAAGACACTTACATATGACACGTATAATTGGGGATGCATTGGCTTCATATATGTCACATTCAATGAGGGTGATACAGTGGCGATTGCATATTAATAGCATCTATATTCCAAAGCTGAAAATCGTTTTGCATCCACTGAAAAAATACTGACTGCAGTTCAGATGACTGTCATAAAGGAAAGACCATTGGCTCAAGGGAAACGCATAATTTTTATTACTCTCGCCCAGCTTTGGAGGCTGTTACAAAGGCTAAAATTCCTAACGTAAAAGCCTTACGTCCAGATGAATACAATGGGCCACTTCCCTGACAGCTACTGATGTAGACTATGGTCCTGATTTAGATATTGGCAGACGGGTTACTCCATCACAAATGTGATGGATATCCTGTCAGCCGAAATATAAATCCCATTAATTCCTATGGGATTTATATTTCGGCGAACACGATATCTGACACTGTTATGACGCAGTAACCATTCCGCTTAAATCTAAATCAGGCCCTATGTCTTTGACCATACTTTACAAACTCAAAAATGTCTTCAATATGGACATGAATACCCCATGCCCAGTAATATATTGCCTCTTGACCAGTATAAACACATAATATATGCTTATGGTACAGCCCAGCCTGGTATATGCACCTAACACCAATACTTGGTGGCCAGCGCCGCAGCACATGGTGTAATTATGGATGGAAAATTCCATCATCAAAATTCTTTGCACAGTCCCTAGGGGATTGTACTAGTTAGGAATTGGGTTTCTGATTGGCAGAGGCATGCACCTTGTTCAAGCAGGAACCACAATGCTAGTCAGGGTAAGTCAGGAACACACTAAAAGATAACCTGTGCTCACACTCTGGTAGCTTGGCACAGAGAAGTCAGGCTTCTCTAAAGAGGCAATGTGTAAAGTATTTGTGCAACATAACACAGTAACACAATGAAAACAGCACAAAAGACTCCACACTGGTTTAGAAAAATAGACAATAATTTTTATAAAGAAATCAAAACCAAAACAACAAAAATCCAATAAGCAGAAGTTGAGCTATTATTTTTTTAAGAATAAAAGTGTTTCTAGCACTTAGAAGCAATAAGCGCCTATAGGGGCTATCTGACCACTGTGGACAGGGACAAAGTCAACAGTTCAAGCCGACCATGATGGAGCGTTGGCCAGGGACAAGAGCCACCCAGGCCCGGTGAACAGAGCATCTTGATCCTGGGCTGCAACAGCGAGATGCGGGGTTCAGATTAATGATGCGTCGATGTCGAGCCCACAGTCGAGGTGATGAGTTGAGTTTTTCCATGCAGTGGTGGTGATGCGTTGGTATCGTAGATGAAGTGCCAAGCCGAGATGCATTGGTTACAAATTGAGATGCGCGGGTTTCTCAACCCAGTCGAGGGGATGCATCAATCTCTCCACATTTGCTGCTGCAGTGATGTGCGGTTCCGATGTGTCGGGCTCTGGAGGCAATGTGTTGGTTCCGAGAGCGATGCACCGATTCTACTCCCACAACAGTGTCAACGCACCAGTTCTGTTACACACAGACTGGAGATGGGTCGATTTTGCTTGTACAAGTATCTTGGTCTACTTCCAGTGAACCAGGCACAGGAGCAGGTGTAGAGACTTTGATAGCCCTGAGTCTCAAGCAACAGGTGGCAAGCCAACAAGCCCTTGGAGATCACTTCAGTTGCAAGGTAGAGTCCAGCTCTCCCTCAGCATGGTCAGAGAGCAGCAGGCAGGAGAGCAGCACAGCAGAAATGCAGGTCTTCCAGATCAGCAGTCCAGCAGAGTGTCAGTCCTTGATGCAGCACAGGGGTTCTTCTGACAGAGTTCAGTTACAGGTCTAGAAGTGTATGATTTGGTGGGTTCAAACAGTACTTATACCCAGTTGTGCCTTTGAAGTGGGGGTGACTTCAAAGAAGGGTCTTTGAAGTGCACAGAGGTTTTTTCTTCATAGACCTGGCTCCAGACTTTCAGTAGGGGGTAATGAGCCCTGTGTGGGACAGGGAACTGCCTATTCAGGTGTGTCAGCCCCTCCCTCCCTTCCTGCCCAGGAAGAGCCATCCAAATGCAGATGAGTACTCAGACACACCAAACCTTCCTGTGTTTGTGGCTGTCTAGAGGGAATGCACAAAGTGTAGCTGTCACCCACCCCAGACATGTATTGGAGACAGACTGCAGGCACACAGAGTTGTAAGAGCAGAGAAATGTTCACTTTCTAAAAGTGGCATATCTAAAATAATACCGTCAAATTCAACTTTCCCAGTAAAGAGGATTTGTCAATACCATTCCAAGATATTAAACATGAGACAGCTACTCCTTTCTAATCAGGAATTTCAGTAAAAAAGTTTCTTACGGAATTCCCAATGTTAACCTATGAGAGATGTAGGCCTCACAGTAGTGACAAATGATTTTAGGTGCTTTTCACTACCAGGACATGCAAAACTTAAAATTACATGTCCTACCTTTTACTTACATAGCACCCTATCTTATGGACTACCTAGGGCCTACCTTAAGGGTGACTTATGTATAATAAAAGAGGAGTTTTAGGCTTGGCAAAGGGTTTCAAATGCCAAATCGAATTGACAGTAAAACTGCACACACAGGCTCTGTAGTGGCAGGCCTGAGACATATTTACAGGGCTACTTGTGTGGGTAGCACAATCAGTGCTACAGGCCCACTAGTAGCATTTAATTTACAGACCCTTAGTGTATGGTATACCATTTTACAAGGGGCTTACAAGTAAATTAATTATGGCAATTGTATATAAACCAATGTTTCCATATTTAGGGGAGAAGCACGTACACTTTAGCACTGGTCAGCAGTAGTAAAGTGCTCAGAGTCCCAAGGCTAACAAAAAGAATCAGCTAAAAGAGGAGGTAAGAAGGCATAAAGTTTGGGATGACACTTCAGACCATTTTCTAACAGTACTGCACAGCTAGCTGCATTGAAAGCATTAATTCTGGCACTAGAGAATGCGGATCCAGAATTCCCCACACTTATAGTGTACAATTCGTATTATTGTGTCCAGTCTTTTAATGAAAATTTAAATTACTGGTGCCTGAATGGGTTCAGAGACTCAAAGGGAAATACTATAAAGCATAAGCTGCTTTGGAGAAAGTTGGCATAACTTAAAGTCAGTTTGCCAATGACTCATGTGATACACACATTAAGCAGGGCTCGCAAAATCCCAAAAATGTTACTAGACCTGCAGGTCTAGTGGCTTAAATAATCTACTCAACCTAATTATAATGCTCTTGACCCATAAACTGGTTTGAACGGTTTTGTTTGATTTAATAGACTAAACAATAGCTCCATATAGAATGCAAATCTAGCCACATATAAGATACACTTGACTGCAGACTTGCCTCTTAGTTCATTAAATGCATTGTCATCAGGGATTGGCCAGGAATGTCTCTCACATCATGTTTAAAAACTATCACTTTTAATAAATACATAACTAAAGCATAAAGTAGCAGCACACTGTTATTTGCAATCAGCAGATTCTACTTTGAAATGGCCACAGAATTTGTCACTGACGTGGTTTTAAAACTATATAGTGTACAATTTTTGGAAATAAAGTTTCTGCAAATATTTGTCATTTGCACATCGTGAAGTAAAGTGTTCTGATTTGTTTTCCTCCAATTTAAATCTTTGTTTGTATCACGCTTCTGAATTACCCAAAAAAGCTCTTTCATAATTTCTGATCTACTTGTACTATTCATTTACAAGCTGTTCAAATGTTGTTTTAGAGAAAGAAAACTGACAGTTTACTGCATTTTGTTTCACAATTATTGTCAAATAGCTCACTTGACCAAAAGCATTAACTGTAAAAAGAGAAAGCAAAGTAAACACCATTTTCCAGGAATACATGAGCAACAATTAGTAAAAAGACAAACTGACATTTGACTTCTGTCATTGAACAGTTGGCAAATGTGTCAAGATAAAACAAGACTTAAAGGCGTTTTAATTGCTCATTCACTTTCTGAAGAAACAGAACACCTGTTTCTTCCAGCTCAAGTTTACTCACCAGCAGGGTCGAGTAAGTGCTAAAAATAGCTCGACCTGCTAAAATTTCACTCACAATTGCGAGTGTGCGAGTGGATTTTTCGAGGCCTGCATTAAGCCATCAGCGTGTTGGAATACATGTTGCAGGGAATTTACTGGCTGATTTAGCTACCAAATCTGGAGTCAAGACTGCTACAGTATGTGAGATTACTCATTCACATACGAGAGTAAATGAAGAAATCATGGTTGCTGTTAATGTTTCGCCCAACGGCACCCTTTTACCTAAAATACATCTAGCAAAATATTTCGGTCTCTTAAGCGGGCAAAATATTCCTTTTGCTATCATCCCTGCAGCGGGTGATTGTGTGATTCCCATCCAAGACCACAGGCTAGAATTAATAATAGCTGTCCATGAGGGTGTAGCATCTGACCCTGCTGGTGTGGCAGATGTCACGACTTGCTCCCTGCATTCCCGTGTCCACCACCAGGGGGCTGAACTGGGGGACTTTCCAGTCTTCTAATAAACTTCCAGACCCTCCCCTGCATGCAAATCCTGACTTCCAGCCATTTGGACACTTATTGGGAACTGACATCCATTCCCAATCCATGCCGGGTTTTGTGAAGCCAGCCTACTCATGCCTGAAAACTCCATTACCCAGGATTCCCTGCTCACTGCTTAGTCTCCACCCCTGCAGGCCAAGGATGGGTGGAGGAATTCAGCTCACCTGTGGCTGGCTGCTGCTAGCCTGCTCACACCTGCTGCATATGATTACTGTGAGCTCTTTTAAGCCCCAGCTCCCTTCAGCCCAGTGTTGGTCATTGTAGCTGTTTACTGGTGAGACCGATCCTTGTTTCCTGTGCTCCCTGAGCTTTTGCTATTCTTGTTTCCAGTGATTCCTTAGCTATAGATAATCCTTGTTCTTTGATTCCTGAGCTATAGCTATTTCCTTGTGCCTGAATTAGCACTGCCTGCAGTGCTACCTGGTTTCCTGTGTTCCTGAGCTATAGCTATTTTCCTTGTGCCTGCCTTAGCACTGCCTGCAGTGCTACCTAGTATCCTGAGCTGTAGCCATTTTCCTGTTTCCTGAACCAGCACTGCTTGCAGTGCTTCCTTGATTCCCTGAGCCTTAACATTTCCTTGTTCCTGACCTGTAGTACTACTTTGACTCCTGAGCCTTTGCTCAATTCTTGCCCCAGCACTGCATCCTATGCTACTTTATTTTCTTGTTTCCTGACCCTGCACTATTCTAGTATACCCTTGTAGCCTCCCTTTCTGTATATCCTTTTCCAGTCCCTGCCTTTCATCTCATTTCCTTGGTTCCAGTTCTAGTTTGCTATCTTTCTATTCTGCTGTCTCGCTTCTGTTACCTTGTATGTTTGTTACCTGCTTTCTGCCAAGTGTGCCCTGTGATTTCCTTCCTTTCCTGTTGAGCACTCCTCCTTGCTAGCTCCTTGTCTATTGTGCTTGTGTTTAGTTCTACCCCTTTGCTGTTACTGCCTTGCGTGTTCCTGTTTGATCGCCAGGATCCGTGGGCACAGCTGACTACCTAGGTGGTGTTTCTTGTTCGCTGTGAGTATTGTCTTTGAGTTACTGTTATAACATCACCATAGGTATAAGCTCCACAGACCCTGCCTTTACATACATATCCTATATGTGGGTATTTCCAGTCAGTATCTGTAACAGCAATTGTGGGTGAGGAACTTACTGAGCTTCAGTCTTACCGTGTGGAGCTCCTGAGTGCTTTACCCCACACATCCCCTTTATTGTTAACGTTGTTTCATGTTTAAGTGTATTGCACATCCGTCCTGGGTTTAGTGATTCTGAATGCTGAGCCGCCTCATGAGTGCCCTTCCTTTCTGAGTCTCACCCTTCTTGTTCACCTCTACAGGCTTCCCCTTTGGATCCCTTTTCTCCTCTGACTTCCTGTGTGCTCCTGGGCAGCGCTGTACTCCTCTCTGTGTTTGTTTTCCACCCTGTTCCCAGTCCTTGCCCAAGTCCCTGACTGTGTTCCCCACATAGTCCCGGACAGGCCCTGACAGCAGACACACTTTTTCTGTACTACAGAAGTGCTATTGTGGGCATGGTCTGAACAAGCAGACAAAGCAGAATGTCCTTAGCTGTAACATCTGCCAACAAATTGAAAGCTCCACCATAGGACTCCCACTGCAGACACACCTCTTGGTTCTAAACAAACTGCTCCAATGTGTGTACCTCGATCATTGCAGTCCCTCAAATTTGTGTGGTGCATTTAAATTCATTCTACTTGCTGTAGATTCTTGCTCCAGATTACTATGGGTGTGGTCCCAATGATTGGCTGATGCTTGCACTGTTATTTAAGATTTGAAAGGCTTCATTGGGACATATGCAGTAGCTGCATTCCACTCAGGCCAGGGCCCTGCTTTTGCCTCTAAGGCTTAAGGGATACTATGGGAACCTTGGATGTAGCTGTGCATTATTCCTCGCCATATCACCCTGAGGGAAATTTAAATGTGGAGAGGAAGAACAGGGACTTAAAGCAATCCTTAACAGCTGGAGTATTAGGTCCAGGTCGTAGTTGGGTCCCTCAGTTCTGTGGCACCCAGAGAGCATTACATAATCTGCCTAGATGATCTTTGGGTGGCTGGACCCCATATGAGGTCCCGTTTGGCATCTGGATGTATGTTCCAGACCTTGACAGTCCTGTCACAGTGGCGACAGATACACCTTTTGACATAGATGAATGTTTCACTGTCTTACAGGAACTACAAGACTTCCAGGATGAGCAATCTAATGAACTTTCCAAAAATGCTGCCACTAATAGACTGAAGAAGTAAACAGCACCCTCTGGCTGGATTCCAAAAGTTAGGGATCTAGTTTGAGAGAAGATTGCACTAAAGAAGGAGTTTGGCCCATCATACTGTCTACTGGGGCCAGTCCTTGGCATTCAAGGTCCAAGAACCGGGATTTTGCCCCCACTTGCTGTTTGTAAAGACAAACGACTTGTCTCCATTGATCAAGTTAAATTGCATCATTTGGGCAGTTCTACACAGAAGGCCACAAGGATTCCTGGGAAGTTCCCTGACTCCTCTCAGTACCCTACATGAACTTCCTCTACAAGTTTTGAACAACACCATTGTTGTTTCCCCCTGGCTGGGGAGTGGGGAGAATGAACTGCTATTGATTCCTAGTACAGCTACAAATACAAGCCATATATCGGATGTGAGTATACAGCTTGCTACCACTACTTCTAACAACAGAGTTGTTTATGATGAACCACCTTTGAAGCTGTCTGTCAGTTCTCTTCTGCCTACTACTGCTCCTGTTTTTCAACAAACTGTTTCTGGTTTCTTTGCTGAAGCAGTTGACTTTTTTTCTGATTCTTCTCATACTTCACTGCATGGTGTACGTGAGTTTTGTCTTTGGCTGAAATGCACTTATCTAATCCCTCCATGGATTTACATTTGGATTACCATCTAATTCCTTTTCCTACTTTTTTGGATTACAATTGTGACTTTTTTTTCTTGCTAATAAATGGACATTATCTCCCAGAATACTCTACTGCAGAACTGGTAGTCGAGGTGTTGAAACCTCTTCAGTTTTCACTCAGAATGCAAAGAGACATGTCCCTTTTGAACATTTCTGCTTTTCCAGTACTCAGTCGAATTGTTTGGGGTAAGGTCCCATATGATATTTTTGGTCCTACAGAGACTCTCCAGATGCCTTATGTTGTCAAGATTGCGATAGGTGATGTGATTACCCCTGGTTTGAGTTCAGATGATTGGGATGTAAACACATTTACTTAAATGCTCTCAGAGCTTGAATATTATACTGTGTTTGAAAGTGAAGTTATGTACCTCAATTCTGCTAATTATGGAGTAATATTTTGTTATCACCACTATGCACATCATTAGTTACACAGAGCTAGTGTTCCATGTACAATTTTAAATTTTATTCCACCTGAACATTGCCCTGCTCCCCCAGTGGGTAGCACCAAGACATATATGGACAAGTTTGCATATTTATCTGGTTATAATCCTTTAGAACCAGTGTCCTATTATTATTTCAAACGTACCCCTTCAGAAGCAAAGAAAAATATGCTTACCTAGACAAAATTGATTTATTCGGATTCATTCATTTCCCAACTGGCCCTAAAAGGCTATGACTATTGGAAAGACACTATTGATTTAAAATCAATATGGGGAACAAAGCACTGGCAAATGCAGGGCACAGGCATTATGTTTAGACCCTGCTTGATTCCTAAACGGATGCGTTGCCTGTTCAGTGACAGACTCTAACACATCTTGACACATCATTGCATCAGAGCTGTACCTCTAACACAATGGCTTTATTTTATAAACAGTGCACTGTCCTTTCATGTGTCAGAGGGGCACTTTGGTCACAATTGGCCTGGAACTAATGCTGTGTTTGACATGCAGTTCCACTGATGCTGATCCTCCTTCTTGCAGAGAAGGATTGACAATCTTACTCTAAGCTGATTCCCTGGTCAAGTTATATAAGTATGGGGGCTCAGGCTATCCTAAGAGATTGGGCAGAGGATACACCCACTATGCTCTCAGAGTGCGGGTAGTGATAGTAAGAAATATATAAAAATCAGACTTCCATGTTTGGACTGTTTAGTCTTTTCACCGTGTTCATAATGCTGGTTACTTTACTTCATTTTATCTGCCTAATAATCACAGATCACTCTTTCTATGCAAGACTACGATTTGTTTCAATAAATGTATTGGTAAAACTTTATTCGCATTTTTCTTGTGTTTACCATGGGCATGCATAAGTGAACAATTAAAGGGGTAATATCTGTTTCCACGATTCCCTTGGGGATCAGAGTGTCATGTTTGAGGTTGCTAAAATCACTTGACACCCCAGGATGGTTAGGGGTTCGGGTGAGGCACTGTGAGCTAGCCAGGAATTGGGCCAACTGTCTCTGATGGTGTAGATGGACTCAGTCCCTGCATTCTGAAGTTCTGTCGTCCTAATACGCAGTCCTACCTTTCTTTGTGAGAACTGTATAACAGAACCCTTATAGTTATTCCCAATGATTTTCCCTTCTGGTCTCAGTTGGACTGCAGTCAGAAATAGGAAGTATTGACCTAACATCCTCCAGTATCACACCTAATGTTTCAGCAGTTCTTTGAAGCTGCATCTTCCTGTGGGTTGATCTAACACTGCTTCTCGGTAGACCCCATAGAGTCTAAACTACCTGGCTGTTTATTGAAATTACATCTTCCTGTGATTTGCACCTTTGAAAATTCTATGAGCATAATTTAGAAAGTTTTGAATCTGGGTTTTTTCTTCAAAGCTGCATCACACTTTTGGTTGCAATCAGGGAAAGATATGATTTGGGCTTTGTCCATGCAAAGTACCCAAAACAATGGGTGACTCACATCTTTCTATTTCCCTGTTGTGTTGCCTGTAGCCCAATCAAACCATTGCAGAGTTACATCATGAGCTCATGTGCTGTGTGTAGCATAATTTCTTTCTTTAGCAGATACAGAATTCAGGTTTGTGCCTTCACGAGATGGGCCCAGTTCTTTATTTGCAATTGACAATGAGGACTTAGGTCATTTGTTACCCTCATTGTCTGTGTAATGTATTATTTTAACCCAGGGGTCTGCACAAATATAGTGCACCTATGAGAAGAATTAAAAGAAGAACTCCAAAAACACATTAAAAATGATAATAAACTCCTTGAGCCCTGGCCCACCTTGCCAGGGTTGTTTACCATATTCACATGTCTAATACAAGGGGTCTGGATAACTCAGATGCACAATTTTATATTGTGCTGGTGGTTCTACCCAGTGCTGCTTGATATCGGATCTCGCTCTGGGACCTTGTTGTTCCTCCTGCTCTCAGAGTAAATTTTTTTAATGCGCTCTACTGCTGTACCTCGGTGCGATATTTGCAAATATTCCCTTTTTATGTCGAGCATCAGCGATGACCTGTTGTATCTCTCTGTGTGGCTTTGGCAAACCCACTCATTGCTATTGGCTATTAGCTGCAGCATTCAGAAATGCTGGTTTCCTATTGGTGCATTTCTATTAGAGTCCCTCCTTTGTGTGTTTAGCTCTCTTTCCGGCGATTTCACTCAGAGAGCATTTTGGTCAGCCATCACACAGTACAGCGTGTGATGGCCTCTCTTCCCTCCTCCCATCTGTTTTGTAGTTTTATATAGCACGAACCAGAACCGAAGGTCACCAGTTAAGGACACATTCATTATTTAATAGGCAGGGGGAGATTAAGCGATTTGCCCAGAATCACAGTATAATCACTTTCGTGCTCGGTCCGACCGTAGCTCTGCAGTGCTGCTTGCACCCACAGCTGGTTTATTCCATTGCTGGTTTCTTTTATGGCTTCCTTGTCACTTAGCTATTGAAAGTAAGATGGATTCCTGCGATTTCTTCACCGTGGTATGCTTTCTGTACACCCTAGGTCGGCCCACTGCGCCCATTGGAGGAGGGAGACCACGTGACCGAGAGGTGCCAATGTTACTCTTTACGGGTGTCAAGACCCTGTCAGTTTCTGAAATAAATATTGGGAAACAACAAAATACAAAAGTCGACCTACTACGACAACGCTGCAGTCTACAGTGGTTACCCCTACCAGGGAGTAAATGGTTTAGCTTATAATGCCACTCAGCCGCAGTACCCCCAGCCCTCGCCGCTTGTGGAAAGCGAGTACCATCGGCCGGCCTGCTCCCTGCAGTCCCCCGGCAGCACCCTGCCCCACCACAAAGCCAATGACACCAGCGAGAGCTGTATGAGCAGCTCGTCCTCCTCCCGGACCCACAGGACCAGCACCAGTCCCCGCCACAGCATGCTGGCGGCAGCCCCCCACCACCAAGGCCTCCGGCGGCCCGGCGTCGGCCACCGCGTCCAAGGAGATCTTCCCGTGGATGAAGGAGTCTCATCAGAACCGAAAACCGGCAGCTCCAGTTCAGGTAACGGCAGCTTGTCTCTTAATTCTATCCAAATACCCCAGTCTGGGCCTCAGTCACAGCCCAAATTTCTGTTGATATTCACCTAAGTCATTCCCGCGCGCAAACAAATGGCCAGAGAAGCTTTCTGTAAACTTTGAAGAATTGCACTTGCAGTCAGTGCTTTAAATGGGCCGGTACTCACCGGTACTGAGTACCGGCACTTCTAAATTTCCGGTGCTTGAGTACCGGAACTTCTCTTTGTCAAAGGAGGGTACCGGTACTCATGGGGCCGTAAGACTAGCTCATTGAAATTGGCTTTTACAAATCGAAGAGCATCACAGCTGACAACGACTAGGTCTGTTTTCGTGAAGCACTCTGATCGAGTGCTAATCTCCCCTTACAATATGCTAATTGAGCGGCGGCCGTAGGCATTCATTCAGGGCTGGCAGGAAGTTTGGGAGGGGCCCGAGTCACACTGTGATTACTGATACAGGCTCTGTGGAGTCAATAGCACAGTAGGTGTGTGGGCAGGGCCTGCTAACTCGGGAAATCGAAGAGAAGGCTTCCTGTTGGCATAGCAGAGTACAGCAGCACCTGTTTGGAGCCAGAGCGAGGAGGAAGGGGTGACAGTGACGCTGTAGCACAGCTGATGGGAATCAAGGTTTAGTAATGTGGGCAGCAGCTACTGTAAGCGCTTGTGCATTTGAATATATTATATGTGCCAAAAAAGAAAATGGAGGCTTGGTGATATAAAATATTTGTCTGCGATCACACAATTTGTCATGTGGGGAAGCTGGGATTGATCCCAGAATTTCTGCTATCACATTGTGCAATTCAGCCTCTAGATGGCTTCACCTTTCTTTCTCTCCTGTATTGCAATGAAGGTCACTATTTTGTCTTTATTCTTTGCACATGAGATTAGGGTTTGGTTAGAAGGCACATGCACCTTTCACAGTTTAGTTCATTTTTGGCTTGAGGGGGCAAGAGGACCTGGAACTGAGCCAGACCCAGGCATCCTAGCTCAAGCTTTCAGCAGCTTGCCCGACTCCAGAAAAAGGGAATCAGACTTTACAGCAGGTAAGGAGCTTTGAGGCAAAGCTGTGCCGCCTGGGAGGGGCTGGGTGATGTCTGCTAAGTGGCAATGAGATAAGAGGGTTAACCATAGTTAAACCTTTCCAAAAAATGTTAAGGAAAATATCTTGTGCAATTCATGTGATCTAGGTGTTGCACCATGAGAAGCCCACTTTAATAATAAATGTACCCTTTTGTACGTATAAGGGAAATGGAATAATCAAAATATACCAGAAATGCTTTCGTATCATTATACACATCTGCACAGCAATTCAATCTCAATCACATTAAATGTGGGCCCCTGGCCGGATCCCTATGCACTGCCCATAGCCCCGCCCCCAAAGCCCCGCCCCCAAGCCACGCCCCCTAGTCCACTTTTTGGTGAGTACCTGGACTTATTTTTTTCCATTTAAAGCACTGCTTGCAGTCATTCTGTTTCCTTAATGCCATGAATGAATATCAAGTGCTGCATAACAAGTGGGTCAGTTTTTACAGGCCTGCACCTCAATGTCACAATCCTAACAGGAAAAAAACAACTCATTCACAGATACACATTCAGTTTCACACACATCGTTTTACACACACGCACACATACAGTCCTCACACACACACGCAGGCTCACACACACAAAGTATAATCGCTCTACCGTTCTTAGACATTTCTATCAAATTTCAATTTGTTTCGAAAAAATACATTTTGAAGTTTCGCCACAATTGTAATCAACATGCATCCTGAGTAAATTTGATGAGCAATCACAATATTTGTATTAATGACGTAAAACTACTGCTTTTGTGCCTTAGATGACACCGAAAGAGCAACCTCGGCTTTGCAGCTGATATGCACACAAACCATACTAATAAATAAACTGACGCGATGTAGACATCTACAATTTGAATATGAAGTGCACTGTAACCGCAGGAAGTCCGGCAGAATGACGCAGCGTTTGATAACATCACTCTGTTTCCTTCAAGCATTTGCAATGCAACAGGTCTCGCATTTACGCGAGTTTGAGCTATTGGCATTGTAAATGACAGAGGGGCAGATTTACAAGCCCCTTGCGCCACTTTTGCGTCACTTTTCCCATGTTAAAAATGACGCAAAAGTGGCGCAAGGGCCTTGTAAATAAGCCCCAGAGTCTTTTCTTTATGTTTTCGTTTTTGAAACATAAATAAAACGCATTGTCATTTACAATGCCAATAGCTTAAACTCGCGTAAATGCGAGACCTATTGCATTGCAAATGCTTGTTTTGGATGGCGGCACTGCCTGCTCCATTGATTGTTATCAACCAGGTGCATGTGGTTTCTAGTTAATACTGGGGCAAGGCTCTTCTAAGGGTGTTACTCTACTTTAAAAGGCAATGTAATGAATTCTCTACCATGACGCCAAAGTTGATACATTGTAACAAGTTAGTAAAAACTGATTTAAAATATGTATCAATTTAATGTGGCACATTTGACAACTTGTTGACTGGAAGGGCTTTCTCTGCAGAAAACGAATAACACATTTGAATGTATTAGCTATAGCCTTATGGGCCCCTCGGTGTTTAATTGCCACTGTTTCTTCAATTCGATACAAATATATGGGCACATCTGATTTAAAATATTTATTTTAAACACTGGGTAAACTCTTTGTGGACTACATGCTATTTTTCTAAGAATTGCCATAAACGCATTTGCTAAAGTCAGTGCACTGGAAAGAAAACTTTACTGAAAGAGATTATGGACCTTAAATATCATCATTAGCTGACAAGCATACTTAAAGCATCATTTTAAAAACGTGACTTTTCCACAAAAATAATATATGTTGTTTACCCTTCCAGGGAACATTTTTGTTATCGCATAAGGACCCAGTGCCCCTTCTGTAACACTAAAGGCAGCTGCCGTTTCAGTGAGCATGGTAATGAACTGAAAAATGACCCAATTTGTATGCAGGTTTTCCTGCTTAGCCCCTTCGTGAAACATTGCTGGGCCTTTCAAAACGTACTTACAATCTGAGACCCTCCCCTAGATTTACAATTTTGGAGGGACAAAGAGTCTTCCTAAGAACAAACACAGTCATTAGAAAGGGGTTTCTCTAACAGGACAAGACAAGACAACACCTCCTGTATCAAGGCCAGCTAATAGGTTTATTGGCACAGATCCCGGCTTCTGCATGGGGACACCGAAGGACCTGATACACAAAGCCATTTTCCACCATGAGCTATTGCACTGCAGTTGTCCTCTGCGTGTTACGTCTTATTGTAATTCATAGGTTCTGTATTGGAAACATACCTGAAGGTCTTCCTGCTCTCTAATATGTGAAATGGTCTGCTGCTTGTGGGAAAGAATCCACAAACAATCTTCCACAAGAAGGAAGAAGCAAGCTGAAAATAAAGGAGTGATGTAGAGTGGGCCAGGCAAATCCACTAAGACTCCAACAAGAGTGTTGGTCAAGTCACGTTCACAAAAGTCACATCCACATCTTTTAAATTTGTACTATTGGCAAAACAAGCTAACATTTTCGCTAACACATTTTGTTTTTGCCGTTTTATATAGCGTGAACTCGACCCGAAGGCATTGGAGCACTTTACATGAGCACCAGTTACATTGCACGAGGATACATGCTGAAAGTAAGTCACACAACACGCTACTCAAAGGAATTTTATTGAAATGCTCTCTGGGAACACTATCAGGACAAAGGTAAAACATCAAATGAAATGTCAATGGAACAACAGTGTGGGCACCTTTACAGAATCGACAAACAAAAGAGGCAAGCAAATTGGAGAACAGTGTAGTGGAAACAGTTGACATGAATCATCAGTCAAGTTGGTCTGTATGTATGTATTTATATGATATTTCTATAGTGCATACCTAGCCAAGAGGCAGTGAAGTGCTTTACAGGGTAAAAAATAAGCAAAGTCAAGAAGTGATAGAATAAATAGCTGTTTTATGGGCTGTTAATGCACTGTGATTTATAAAGAGGCGAGTCTTCAACTCTTTCCTAAACTGAAACAGTGTTGGGGCCGTCTTGAAGAATCTGGGGATGTTGTTCCAGATCCTGGGTGCACAGCTGGAAAAGGCCTGCTGCCTTGTTTTGAGGTCGAGTCTGGGCAGCGCATGCGCTGCTCTGCGGCATGCTGTATTGGAGTATGGAATAGAAGCCCCGCCCACTCCCCGCCCATATTTGTCATTGGCTTGTGTCATTGTCTGTTGTAAATGCTGGCATCTGATTCGTTAATAGGCTTGTTAGTCCCTCCTTAGTACCGCCTTGTCTTCATTTGTAACCTCCCACAAGGACTGGCCCATTTACTTCGGTTGTTACACTGTACGTCTTTTTTAGTCTGTAAGCATTATTTTCTTTAATGAGTTTCTCCTACTGCAGGCATGACATGCTTTCCTGCAACATTCAGTGTGCCATGCGTGCTTTCACTTTCCGAGCACCCCAGGACAATGGCGACCGCTTCTTTGAATAGGTCTCGCATTTACAAGAGTTTGGGCTATTGGCATTGTAAATGACAATTTTTTTATTTATGTGTTAATTAGCAAAACAGATAAATGAAAGGCATTGTCATTCACAATGCCAATAGCTTAAACTCTCGCAAATGCGACACCTATTGCATTGCAAATGCTTGTCATACATGGCTCCTGGTGCACACTGGCGGCGCACATTCTGATGTTAGTTTCTCACATGGATGGTTTTCATACAGATACTGGTGCACGCTCGTGTCTCAGGCTGCACAGCACACATTCTGACACTAGTTCCCTTACTGCCTTTGCTCACACAGGGATTCTGGTAAACACTGGTGGCTAACGGCACACATTCTGGTGCTGGCGTGCTACGTTGCAGGTTTTCGTACAGGGATTCTGGTGCAAGCTCATGTCACATGCTGCACAGCACACTCTAATGCTGGTTTTCCACATGGCAGGTTTTCCAACACAAGTCCTGGTGCACGCTTGTGTCGCACATTGCACAGCACACTCTAATGCTGTTTTTTCACATGTCTGGTTTCCATGCACAGATTCTGGTGCACGCTCATGTCTCACTCTGCACAGTACACTCTAATGCTGGTTTTCCACGGGGTATTTTTCATGCACTTATCCTGGTGCACGCTTGTGTCTCACGTTGCACTGCATACATTTTGATGCTGGTTTTCATACACGAATCCTGGTGCATGCTCATGTCTCACGCTTCACAGCACATTCTAATGCTGGTTTCTCACACGGCTGGCTTTCACGCATGGTTTCTGGTGCACGATCGTCTCACATTGCACAGCACATATTAATGCTGGTTTTCCACAGGCCTGCTTTTAATACACGGGTCCTGGTGAACGCTCGTGTCTCATGCTGCACAGCACTCTCTAATGCTGGTTTACACATGGTTGGTTTTCGCGCATGGATCCTGGTGCATGCTCATGCCTCACGCTGCACAGCACACACTAATGATAGTTTTCATACACAAACCATGGTGCATGCTTGTGTCTCACGCAGCACAACACCCTCTAATGCTGGTTTTCCTTAGGGCTATTTTTAATGCACTGGTCCTTGTGCATGCTTGTGTCTCACGCTGCACAGCACACTTTAATGCTGGTTTCCCACATGGCTGGTTATCACGCACAGATCCTGGTGAACGATCATGCCTCACGCTGCACAGCACAATCTAATGCTGGTTTTCAAATGAGTTTCTCCTAATGCGGGCACGACATGCTTTCCTGCAACATTCAGCCCGCCATGCGCGTTTTCACTTTCCAATCAGCCCGGGACAATGGCTGCCGCTTCTTTGCAAGAAAGTAGGTCTCGTATTTACAAGAGTTTGTGCTATTGGCATTGTAAATGACAATGCCTTTTATTTATGTGTTAATTAGCAAAACAGATAAATAAAAGGCATTGTCATTTACAATGCCAATAGCTTAAACTCTTGCAAATGCGAGACCTATTACATTGCAAATGCTTGTTTTTCTTTGTTACATTTCTTAGTCTGCAGTCTGATGGTGGTTTTACTGTGGATGTGCCATGAACCATGAAAGATGCTGAGCTTGTCTGCAAGATAAGTGGGAGTGCTGGTCATGATGGCTCTGTAAATGATGCAATTGGTTTTGAAAATGCTAAGGGAGCCAGTGGAGTTCCATCAGGATGGGAGTATGTGATCAAATTTCTTCACCCCCTGGATTGGATGTGCTGGGGTGTGTAGGATGCCCTTAAGGGGTGCCAGTGTGGAATATCTCAGGCTATAGAGCAGGACATTACCACGATCCAGAGCAAAGAATACAGTGCATGAACAGTGGTTCTGAAGTTGTTTTCTGGACGAAATGGTTTCAATTTCTTTATAAGAGAGAGCTGGTAATGTGTGTGTGACGGTGACACTATTGTCCAGAGCAAATCCAAGAGACTTGGCATTCAGTGAAAGTTGGGGTTAAAAGCCATCAAGGACTACGTCATTGAGACAGGCTTGTACTGTTTCTTGTTTGTTATTCTTGGCAACAAACAGGAATTCTGTCTTGGTTGGGTTGAGCTTTAGGCAGGCGCTGGACATCCGGGGATGGTTGATATCTGGCAGTGTTTGTGGTATTGGCTGTCTGAGGGAGAGAAGACTCAAGTAGAGTTGTGTATTATCGGTATATAGATGAATATTGATGCTGCAATCTGTGATTAGAGCACCTAATGGCTCCACGTAGACGTTGATACTAGCTGCAGGAACACAGAAAAACGAAATTCATATTCACACCCATCAGAACAAGATGGAATGATCATGCAGGCAACAATCGTGATGACACACATCATTGCAGAGAACAAAAATATGCCACCGACCCTTGGTATTGCTCTACTAATGTACATCTAACTGAAAGCTCCTAAGCAAGAACTCACCACCCAGACAACCACAACTAACTCACAAGTCAATAACTTGGAAACAGAGGCTCACTACACTAGGGTGCATTCAAAAATGTACAAGCAGTAAACAAGCCATTGGCAAGCTAGAGGAAATTTAGCACAAACTGGAAACTCTAATAGTGTAATTCATCCACCTCTTGAACAGAAACATCATTACCAAAACCTAAATCAAGTTTAATATGTCAACAATTTTGCTGCCTCTTAAAAGCCATCAAGGCCATCATCAAAGCTGTCAAGCTTTGAATCAGTTGGATTCCAGACACTAAAATACAATACTCACTGTCACCAATAAAATGTTCACCAAATAAATACAAGTTCTAGCACCAACAGCTCAGAGCACAGCACAACCTAATGCCATCTCTTCCATCCCTCTATGCTACATACTGAAGTGGACCTCCTTCAAGAGAGACCTTGATAACAGTCTTAACACCCTCAAATCCACCACACCTGGGGATGACAGTCTCCCATTCAGCATTATGGAACCACTCACCAGAGAAATAGTGACACCCATCAAAATAATGAATGCATTCATTTCACGAGGCACCTTTCATAACATACTCAATCAAGAATAACTTTATTTCGGTTGCAAGAACCATAAAAAGATTAGTAGCATCAGAAGATAAAATACAATACATCTAAAAACCACATTAAAATCTAAGACTAATCATAAAATTCCAGCTATATCATATTATTCTTTGTATAAAAGTCAATTTAGGCAGCAAACTGTTACCCTACTGATATTTATGTTTTACTCATAGTGCTTCCTGATCGCAATAGAACCCCTTAAATAATTACCCACTGCAATGCAAATTTCAGCGGTTGCCAATGACTGTAAAAAGTTAAAACCATCAATATATGAACAAAGGCAAATATTCTTAATAATTGCAACAAAAATCTCGTTCTCACTGATTTATACAATGTGCAAAATAAGACAAAGGGCATAGTACTTTGACTGGAGGAATAATCACAAGGACAAGGCGTAAGCCTGTCTGACCACCCTCCTTGGCGTGGAAATGCTAGCAAAAAGTGCGCAGTGCATAATCGAATCCTTGTTAGATAAAATCGGAACTGAGAGTTGATAAAAAAAGTTAAATAAAATTGTAGAGGGGCGGGTAACAGGAGAGGCTCTCTCATATTGCCATGATGCTGACAATTGCACATGTTGCCCCTAATACGATACGCCTCTTTAGTAATGATCTTGGCATTTGGTAGAGTACTTTCAGGGTTTTCAAAAAAGTGTTCAAGACCTAGCTCATGAAATTTTCTCCTAAGATAATAGAACCAGGAGATCTTTAAAACACTGTCTGATTTTAAGCAGTCTTTGATGACATATCTTGAAATTTTAAATCATCTGAGAGCCAGATCTTAACCCATAAAAGTAAAGGGGCACTGCCAATACGGTCTTCTATAAACTCTAAGTCCAATTCCGTATGGCAAAATAGGGTAGGAGCACTTTTCGGTAGCCTCAATAATCTTTTCACAAATTCATTTTCAATTGTTACGAGCTGATGGTTTTTTTCATAGCCCCAAACCCCTGCCCCATACATGGCAATAGAGAGACATTTGGCTCTGTAAAAGGAAATTAATTCCTTCACAGGCTTGTGCCCTAGTTTGCTGGCAAAACGAAATAATGCATCCACAGCCCTAATTGTCTGCTGCCCTCTGGTTCCCATTTCAACTGATTATCAAATAGATTGCCCAGGTATGAGAAATTATTAACCTTGTATATCTTCTTTCCCTGGACAATACAAGTTTTAGATTTAGTAGTTTTAGGACCACGTACCATATGTATGATTTGATAAAATGTACTTTTAAGTCAAGAGAGGTCATAAAAACAGTAAAAGCATCAAGAGATCTCTGCAAGCTCATTGCTGTCTTTGCTAATAAAACTGTATCATCTGCATAAGATAAAAGAGGAACAAGATTGTTACTTATTTTGGGGAACATACTCAAAATTCCACCATGACAGAAAAAAAGGCTTGCCAAATAAGATCTGGCCAGTTACCAACCCATCACATCAAACATGCAATTGTGATTCATTTACAATACAAGATTAACATAAATTCCATTCTAAAAGACTAACAAAACCACTTCCATTGCATTGGTTACTGGTTTTGTTTCTGGAACCAGACGTCCTGAGTGGAGAGGAGCTCACAGCTGAGTATAGCCGAGTAAGGGGGAGCCGATGAGGGGAGCCGTGGAGTAGAGGGGCCACATGCGCTCTGGTGGCAGTGGCAGCAGGAATTTGCAGTGAGTCGAGACGAGTCAAGGTGAGTTGCAGCGGCAGTGAGCCACGTTGGTTTGCTGATGTTTACCCACATCCTGCATCCACTGCTTGTGTTGTGGCCTGTTGAGGTTGGCTTTCTCTCTTTCACCCACCACTGCCACTACCAGCTCCTCTCCTGCCCCCCGGATGCCCAAGGCTGCTTCAGGGTGAGAACCAGAAGGGACTCAGGAGAGTAGGAGAAGCATAGCAGCTTGGAGGCCTAAGCAGTTTGTGATCAGCTGGCTCCCTCCTCACCAGCATCCTCTGGCTGCATTACATTTGAATAGCTGCCACAGGTGGCTGCAGGAGGCATCCGTCAATCTGCGGAAGTGGCCAGACCAGGTCTCAGTGTGGCTTGCAGCTGTGGGTGGCCTGCTTGCCTGCTCTTGCCTGCCTCCACCTTTGACAACACCACACCCCACTTGCTGCACAACACACTGCAATGCACTGTACCGGACAACATACCTTGATAATAATAGCAACTGTTTGCCTTTTGGGACCTTAAGCCTCAGACCCCTGGGACACCTATACAAATAACAAGTCACAAGCAAGTGACAAGTACAAAGGCTTTTTTTTATCTCTCCCTGTGAGACATTCCAGTTGCAGTGATCTTCTCACACCTGGGGAATAAGAACAAGAAAGCAAAGGGGCGTAGCTGGATTACCGTCAACATAACAGATTCAAGAGATTTATATATTCTGCCACTCAGCCAGTGACTTTTGCAGGAATAAGATCTGGTAGAACTAGGTCAAGCAAATTATCGGAACCCAAGCTCAGAAAGCTGCAATGCCCAGTAAACAATATGAAGGGCAATAACAGCACCAGCTGTGTCCCACTAAGGGAAATACCTGCGAAAAATAAGCATTAAACAAACTATCATCTAAAATCTCCAACTTCTTTAATAAGCGCACACCTCAGGAAAATAAAATTGAGAGATCTGAATTTCATATGAGACTAGAAACAGCTTAACTTTGCCCCTGTCAGCAGATGTGGCCCAGGAACTAGTAACATCAGACTATGAGGATTTGTGCACGGGTTATGATTTGTAGCACTTGTCAGCTGTCAGCCCAAATGCCTCAATTATCTTAGAGCAGGTATTAAGGAAAGGAGATCTAGCTGCACAGGTAACACCCCCAGGGATCAGGGAGGTAACCAGCAGTCCCACTACTCGCCTGTTGCGTCAGTGCAAATGGAGGATAAGATAGACAATGTTGCACCATTGATGAAGCACACCCTGGATAGTTTAAATGTAAACACCACTAAAAAGGAGACCATGTTTCCTACTCTGCAGTTGGACCTAAAAGGCTTTACCGGGGCAGTGATACAGAAATGGAATCACAAATCAGAATTAAAACTGAAAGTTCACAGATGCATAGGCTGTGACTGAGAAACATCTTAGTAGGAACTCTCAAGTTTACGGGAACCAAGAGGAGCATACATCGTCTAGCCCTCTGCACGTAGGCTTTGGATGGCCCCTACTCCTAAATACAATACAAGCAATAGTCAATGCGCTCGATTACCATTCGGGCAAACTTGACATACATGTTGATCTGCTGAATAACCTCGCAGCATATGTGTCAGGAATAGACAAAAGACTTATACAGCTCAATAACCTAATATTACGGGTACAATCTGACAACTCTAGAGACATAACCTACTCTTCCTGCTTACCGATACTGGACAAAAACAGCTTGCTTCCCAAAATTAAAAGTGGTCTATTGTCAGAGGTGGATGTGGAGCTAATGTTCATGGCACAGAAGGTGGGCCAGCAGGTAATACTACAGGCATCTTACCCTATCGAAAAAAAGAAATAGCTATTGAAGAAGCTTTTATGGGAGAACAACGTGTTTCCTCCTCCTAACACATGCGTGAAGGATGTTGTAGTGGTCGCAGAATCCTCCAGCCTAGGAATTTGGACAACCAAATATTTCACCGATCCCTGAGTTTACAGAGTTCATGAATAATGAAAGCTGAGCAGTATCACCTGTGAAGAAAGATTATCAAGAAGGGAGTACAAGCATCTGTTATAAGCAAGATACCCAAATAATTATTGACATACCTTCCACACATTCATCAGAAGGATGGGAGCACCGCCAGGAAATAGTTGGGACCCCTACAAAAGAGCAACACCAACTCAGTAAATATGAGAGGAAGAGGCAGAGTAAGAGCAAAAATAAAGATACATCATAGTAAAAAACTCTATCCAATCTTTAATCATGTTAAAAGCAGTAATCAAGTGACAAGCAATCTGCAGGCGGAGTCCCCCACTAAGGGGCCGATTCCGATTCGTGTCGGTAATTTCTCCGACCGAGCCGGCCTCGGAGAGATTTCCGACCGAATCGGACCCGTGCAGTCCGACCGAACGAGTCCGATGCATTCGTATGCCACCGGACACGAGTCGGTCGGACTCCCATTGAACTCAATGGGAGCCGGTCGTACAACGCGTACGCGGGCTCCCATTGCCTCAATGGGTGCGAGGCGGACAAGGGCGCTCCTACAGCGAGTACGCCGCGAGCGCTCGCGGCGTACACGCACAGGTAGGGGGGACCCATGGGTCCCCCTGTGTGCGCCTCGCACGGGTACGCAGTACAGGGGTCCGACACGGACCCCCAAAGTACGGCTCCGACAGCGAAGTTCGAGTCGGACGGCGCGAGTCGGTCGGAGCGGTCGAGGTGCGCATCGTACTTACCCGGCCGGAAAACGTCTCCATTGCGCGGTGTGAATCGGGTCCGAGCGAAGTCGGTCGGAGCAGTACGATCCGGGAACCAGTCGGTCCGAGCGGTCGGGTCGCCCGGACGAGTCGGTCGGCGAATACGCATCGTACTCGCTCGCCCGGACGCGCGTACGACTCGGTCGGAAAATAGGGCTCCGGATCGGATCCGGTAAAACCGAATCCGATTCGGAGCACTACCGGCCGAGATCGGAATCGGCCCCTAAGTTACTCTTGTTCAACAAGTGGTGTTAGGCCTTTAACAACTGGTGGCCGAGAAGGAAATAACCGGCACAGTATATTGTCAGACCAAGAGCTTCTGAGAAAGGGTAAGCTTATGGCAATAAATAAAACAGACCACATTTGGCTATAATATCGGAACATTAATATCGATCCACAGAAATATCAAGTTTTTAATATCGTGACACGTTAATATTATGATGCAGAAATATCGTTGACATAAATATAATTTTTTAGGTAAGAAATATAGTTCACAAGACTATTGGTATTTTTAATATCATTTGCAATAATATTGTAAAAAATATAGGGGGTCATTACAATGTCGGGCGGTTCGCCCCGCCGGCCCGGCGGTAGCCACCGCCGGCCCGGCGGGGGTGAACCGCCCGACACCACACCAGAAAGACCCCCCGCTATATTAGGATGGCTGGGGGGTCTGCGGCGGAGAAAAAGACCGTCCGCCGCATTTCCACTGGTCGACACGTCGACCGGGCGGAAAACACCATTAATATGGTGGCGGTGTCTGCAAGACACCGCCATCCATATTACGATACATGCGGAGAGCAGCCTTTCCATGGCGCCGTTGCCGCCATGGAAAGGCATACAGTGTTTGCTTTCGGGGGCCCGTTGCAAGCCCCCAGGGTGTTGAGGGGGTGGGGGGTGTACATGGGGGGTACCTATGGTACCCCCCTGCATTTGCATGCACAAGGTGGCAGGCACGGCGCGGTGCCTGTCACCTTGTGCATGCAAATGCACAACATGCATTTCCAGCATTGTGGCGGGCGGTGCTGTGAGCACCGCCCGCCACAATGCTGGGAATGGGGGATGCCACCGCCACGGTGGCGGTGGCATCCTAATAGCAGGTGCGGGACCGCCCCACCCCTGATGGACGGTCCCGCATTCCGTTAGGGTGGCGGGCGCCCGTCATCGTAATGACCGCCATAGTTCTTTGTTTATCTGTAGGTGTTTCAGTTCATATTTTAATTGTGTATGTTATATATTGTTTGTATAATTGTTGCTAATAATTTTAAACTATAGTTTTTCATTTTATGTTCATTTTTAATTTAATTATTATTAGTAATTCATAGTATTGTAGTGGGGTGTGTGGTTTGCAGGGGTACAGGGTGAGAATGTAATTAAGTATAACTAATTTTTAATTAATTTTTAATTAATATTAATTATTTAATGGATTATTAATTATATACATTGTGTAATTGTTATAAAGATTTGGATATAATTATGGTGTGGGTGCTTTGTTTGTATGGGCATAGGGTGGGAGGTTAATAAAGTAAAAATCTTTTATTTATTAATTGTTTATTGGTAATTAGTTAATTGACTATTAATTTTGTAAATTGTGTAATGTTTAAGTGATATTTTAGGTGTGTGTTGTTTTGTTTGTAGGGGTATAGGGTGGGAAGTTAATTATGTAATTACTTAATTATTAAATAATTGTTCATTATTGATTAGTTAATTGATAATTAATTAGGCAAATTGTGTAATTATTATTCTTTTTTATGTTATTTTTTAGGTGCAGTTTGTTTAGCTTGTAGGGGTATAGAGTGGGAAATTAATTAAGTAATAAACAATTTTCAATTAGTTAAATATTTAATGAATTAATAATTAAGTAAATAGTTTATTATTTATATTTTTGTTGTGTTTGTTGGGGAATAGGGTGGTAAGTTATTCAATTATAAATGATGAAGAAATATTTAATCATTTATTAATAATTATTTTATTTATTACTTAATATTTTAATTGTGCTATTTTTTATTTTAAACATATTTTCATTGTGTGTTGCTATGTTGGTGGGAGAATAATGTGGAATTTTAATCTAATAATCAATGAATTGCAAAATTGTGCATTTTAAATTAATTATTACTTTTTTTTTTTTTTTTAAACATAATTTTATTGTTGACAGCCAGTAAAGTGCTTGGGCCTTGCAGGGGACCCAGGGTGCATAATCAGGATGACATAAACGAGAGTCAACATTTTCAACGACATTTGAGGATTGATTGCAGGTAAAATATATTTTGAAGAAAGATAAGAACAAAAAAAAAAAGAAGAAAAAAAGAAAAACAACTCCGCCACATTGCCTCCGTTCAACAAATAGAACAGTCTTGAATGTAAGGGAAAGTTTTTGCCACCCACAGTTGCAGCGAATAAAGGCACTTAGGAAATGCCAATCCACTAGTGTCATAGCAACAGTTCTTCAGCGTCAGACGGGGGGGAGGAGGCTTCAGATACGAACCCCTGTAGTCGGCCCACCATTTCCAAATTTTGTAGTGTTTACGAGGGCATCCCCTCGCTTCAAATACCAGGAGTTCCAGGCCCATGCAAAAGTCCAGACCCTTCTTCCAGACCCCAAGCGATGGCGGAGATTCATTTTTCCAGGCCTGGGCAATATCTCTTTTTGCCAGCGTGAGACCCGGAAATAGGAGGTGGCGCTTATATCTATTGCCACCTATGTTTTCCGTAAAATGCAGCATGGCCAACCTCAGCGAGGATACAATGCCCCACCCCAGAACCTCAGATAGGCATGCAAACACCCCTGTCCAGAACCTTGACAATGTCAAGCAGGACCACACGGTGTGTAGGAAAGTACCCTTCATGGATCCACAACGTAAGCAGTGTGGGGATGTAATGAGCCCAGCGCGCCACAGTCTGTGTCTGGTGTAGTAAGCACTGTGGAGGTATTTAAACTGAATAAGACGCAGACGGCCTGCAATAGCTGCACTGCACGGGGATTCTAGAGCCTCGACCCAATCGTCCTCATCCAAGGGGCCTAAGTCCTGCTACCATGCCTCTCTAGTTTTATGTAGTGTGGTAGGGGTATTGTTAATAAGTGTACAATATATTTTTGTTATCTTGTGGTCCCCCAAGTCGCCCATAAAAACTTTGGCCTCGATGGGGTTAAATTCAGGGATCTCTGTGAGGTGAGATATGTATGGGGTGAAGGCATGTCGGAACTGGAGATAGCGATAAAACTGTGTCCGGGGCATAGTATATTCCGTTTGTATATCGAGAAAGGATTTGAGAGTACATCCGCATACAACCGCCCCCACTGTGTCTATCCCTATGGCCTCCCAGCCCCGAAAGCCGGACAGTTGCGCCAGCTGAGGCAATTGCCCGTTGTTCCACAATGGAGTTTCCTTGGTGAGTCTCCCCCACCAGCCCATCAGGCGGAGTGCCGACCTCCAAATCTTGAAGATTGTGACTGTAGCGGGTGGTAGCCCACGAAGTAGTGCCATCGAATAGAGAGCCATGTGGAGGGTGGTGTCACCTAGCAGCCAGCGTTCCACAGCATATGCCGGGTCGCCACGGTCTCCATACCACCAGTCATTGAGGACAAGCAGGTGGGAGGCCATGTAATACGCCTGAACGTCTGGGGTGGCCACTCCACCGGAATAAGTAGACTGAAGCAGGTCCTCAGGGCTACTCGCGACGCGCCACCCCCAAAGAAAGCGGGCGAGAATAGCGTTCAATTGACGAAACCATGTTGGTTTGATCGGATAAGGATGATTCTGTAGTTGATAAAGGAGACAAGGTAGAGAAATCATCTTAAAAATAGCAGACCTACCAAAGAGAGAGATGGGCAGGTGGGACCACACTGGCGTCTGCGTCTGCTCACTCACCTGTGTCCATAGGGGGGCGAGGTTCTTAGTCCACGCCAACGCCTGAGACGTTGAGAGATATAATCCCAGATATTTGAAACCACTGCCTCACGAGACCAGTCGCCTAGCCGATCTCCGCCTCGCAGCAGCCACAAAAATGATTTGCCCCGATTCATATAGAGGCCAGACGTTTCGCCAAAGATCTGCATGATGCGAAGGAGGCGCGGCCCGGTCCTGTCAAGGTCTGTGAGGAAGAATAAAACATCATCCGCATAAAGCGCTATATGGTCGGAGATGCTCGGTGTCCACTCAAACCCGCGCATCTGCGCGTCTATGCGAACCCAAGCCGCTAGCGGCTCCATAGCAAGTGCGAAAAGATAGGGGGAGAGCGGGCAGCCCTGTCGCGTCCCCCGCCCGACAGGGACGCCACTGGAAACCGAGCCGGCCACTCGGACCGGGACGGTTATGTTTGTGTACAGCAGGCGAATGAGGCTTAGTAACCGGGGGCCTATATCAAGGTGGTCATGCAAGGCAAAGAGATACGTCCAGCTGAGGGAGTCAAAGTCCTTATTCATATCCGCTAGGAGGAGCGCAGCAGGGGTACCAAGCTTGTCTACTGCAGCAATAGCATTATGAGCACGTCTGATATTGTGCCACGTAGCACGGTTCGGCATAAAGCCAGCCTGATCTGGGTGGACCAGCTCCGTAATATACGGGACTAAGCGGTTTGCAATCACCTTGGCCAGAAGCTTAGCTTCCACATTAAGTAATGAGATTGGACGATATGACGAGTATTGTTCCGGCGGGCGACCCGGCTTCAAGAATACAACAACCTCCGCATGTCGCCAATCCGGCGGGAGGTCACCACTCTCCAAAGACGCCTCCAGTGCCGCGAGGTAGGGTTTTAATAATTGCGGGTGATATTTTTGGAAAAATTCACAGGGGTAACCATTCGGACCTGGTGCCCTTCCCACCCGCATGTCAAGCAGCGCGGTCAGTAGTTCGTCTATCGACAGGGGGGCATCCAGTGCATCCCGCGTTGTATCCGACAGAGCCCAAGGAGGGAAGTCAGTGATAAATTTATGTAGAAGGGCAGCGGCTAATGTTTCATGGGGGGCATAGAGATCTGCAAAATACGAGGCAAAGCAGTCCGCAATGGCGGATGGATCCGTAGTAACAATCCCATCGGGGCCCTGTATACACGGGAGCGTCTGGGGCGCAGTGTCTGCTGACACAGACGATGCAGCAGGGCACTGGACTTGTCTCCCCATTGGTATATCCGTCTACGGGTGGCAAGCCAATAAAGCCGGGCTTCATTTAGGAGTTCCCTGGCGTACGTCTGTTGGACGTTTAGTAATTGTCTACGCGCGGCCTGTCCCGCTGTGTCTCTACTTGCGCGTTCCAGATCCAGTAGCTGGGCCTCAATTTGTAACAACTTATCGCGTCGCGGCCGTCGTTGCGTGGTACTGAAGGCAATATCTGCTCCTCTGAGGGTGGGTTTCATTGCTTCCCACAGGGTGACTGGAGATTCTACCGTGCCAGTATTGAAAAAGAAATAGTCCACTATAGATTTGTGAATATGTGTCTTGTAATTATCGTCTCGCAGCAGCCACGGCGACAAACGCCACCAAAATGGGGAGCGCCTGGGATCCAAAGACAGGAGAATAGACACCAGTGAATGGTCCGATAGACCCCGAGGAAGAATGTCAGCCGCGGTCAACCTATGAGTGTGTGCCCCTGAGAGGAACACGTAGTCTAAACGAGAGAAGGATTCGTGGGCACCAGAGAAATAAGTGTATGCACATGTGTTGGGATGTAAGGTCCTCCACGAGTCCATCCACCCCAGGCCCTGAACCAGGGGCAATAATTTAGAGTCCGGGGTCTCTGCAGTTCGAGCCGTAGCGCGCCACCTATCCTGCGATGGGGACATAACATCGTTCCAATCTCCCCCAACTAAAGTCATTCCCGATGGGAGGTCAGTCCAGAGCATCGTCAGTTTCTCAACTAGGGAACATGAGAGAGGGGGGGCATAGACACTGCCCAGAACAATGGGTTCCCCATATAGCATCCCATAGAGCACAATATATCTACCCTGTGGGTCCGACCATGTTCGGCTATGAATGAAAGGGACGCTACGGTGTATGAGGATGGCAACCCCTCGGTAACCTATAGTAAAGCCAGCATGATAAGTGTGTGCGAAGCCAAACCTCCCCAGACAAGGCATCTTGGTACCTGCCAAATGGGTCTCTTGCAGGAAGAGGACACCCGCCCTGTGGCACTTCGCCTGGCGCAGCACAGCCTCCCGTTTAGACTGATTTGCATATGGCCATGTCTGAACTGGGGTGGTGGAGTGAGCTAAAGAGTGATGATGGATTAAACCCAGATCAGTTGACTGGGGGTGAGTGTTTGATTAGCTCAAACGCTCCGTCCATCATCCCCTTTGGTATCGTTTAATCTTATCGCGTAGACCGTTTACATTCCAGCTAAGTACTCGGAGCACTCTACTCTCAGCCCCAGCTAAATCTTGTGACATAGATGGTTGTGGCAGGTATATAAGAAGGCAACAACGTGAATGACAGTGGCAATCCCATGAGCACATACACCGGGTGAGCTAGTGGCAGTAAAATATAACATCAAACGGTTCAAGAAACCCAACCCCTCCCCCACCCACCCCACCCAATACCTCCAAACTGTAGAAGCATCTGTCGCGGTTGGCGTCATACCACTGCCCCAATGGGGGCAGAGCACAGCCCCACAACAAAGGTTCTCCTTAGACCAATCACCAACAGGTACTACATTCTCAAAGACTGAGACGAGAGTGATGGGGGGAAGGCCTCACGTAGGCCCATGCTGTTAGACATCAGCATTGTGGACATTCAAGTCTCAGTTCCCAGGCCTCAGCACCAGTTCCGGACAGTCTGAAGAAGTATACAAACTAAAGGAAGTGAGCTGGGGTCTGCATAAATACGTCACCTCCGACCCTCAGTCTCCATGATGCGACGATGATGAATCCAGTGGACCGCCACACATCCGGGAGCTGGAAGCGCTTTGAGATTTGGAGCGGCGCCTCGAGCGCGATCTTCGATTTGGTTTCCCTTTAGGTTTGGGGAGGCGCGGCAGGGTGTGCGGCTTGAGGCTCCGCCTCCCGTCCGTCCAGGCGAACACCTCCTCGGGGGTATCAAAGAAGAGCGTACGTGACTCGAAGATGACTCTCAGCCGGGCTGGGAAGAGCAATGCATATTGGAGCTTGAGATCTCGCAGTCGGACTTTAGCAGCTGTAAACGATTGTCGACGTTGCTGCACCAATATTGTATAGTCTGGAAAGATTAGAATGCGGTGGGAGTCATATTGAAACTGACCCGCCAAACTGGCCTGTGTGAGGATCACGTCGCAGTTGTGAAAGTTTAAGAAACTAGCTATGATGGGCCGAGGTCTGGCCCCCGGTGGAGGTTTTTGCATCAAGGCACGGTGCGCATGTTCAATGATGAAACACGTAGACAGAGACGTCTGAGGGATCCAACCAGCTATCCACCTGGCGAGGAATCGTTCCACATTGTTATCCTCGCAGCCCTCCGGAAAACCCACAAAGCGAAGATTGTTCCTCTGGGTCCTGCCTTTGGCGTCCTCCGCCCTGAGCGCGAGGCCCTTTGTAATGGATTCTAGAGAGGATACCTTCTGGTGAAGGGATGCAACTGTGTCTTCTGTGGTTGATATCCGGGTTTCAGCTTCCGTTATCCTGTCCATCGCCTTGTGGAGCTCCTGGCGGATCAACATCACATCTGACCCAACCGCCCCGATCTTGGCCTCCAGCGGGTCTCGCGATTGCGTTATTGCCGCCATCAATGCAGCGTTGTCCGGACCAGGAGAGCTCTGACTCGCCAAATCTGCCGTTTGCGTCCCTGAGGCGGCATAACGATCTAGTGTACTTTGTTTGGTGGTCTGCAACTTGTTGCGAGTGATGATTGGTGACGGCAGGTAAGTCCTCACAACGCCAACAGGGTTCTGCAAAGGCCAGTAGGTAATGCGGTCTCACCCAAGGTGACGGTTGTGGCGGCGGCAGCACCTGAAGAGGGAGAGGAGGGAAGGACGGCTCGCAGTGAGCGGTCGATCTAGATAGCTTCCACCAATAAGGCGGGCAGGAAAGCCGGCCCGGAAACCACCCACACACAAGCCGCACCAGGACCTAGCCCGGCCGCTTCCGTGCACAGGCGTCCCCTCACCCCCCTAATGGGCGCCTCTGCTTAGGTATATCTCTGCTGCGCTGCGTGGTCTACATGTGGAGGTGCTGCACCCGGATTGTGGCGGAGAGATAGTGATCCCTGGTTCACTCTGGTAGCCGCTCTCCTCCAATCCCCGTTCAGTGTATGGGGGGGCGGTTTCCTCGCAGGAGTAGTGCGGAAAGGATATTATTTCTGCCCAGTCGCTCCCTCCGCTCCACAGGGTAATGGGGGAGATCTAGGCCCCATAGAGCCCTTGCGGCCTCAGTTTGGCATGGACATGGAGGGGCCCCACGCAGGAATCAAGCCATGTGCGCAGTCCTCCGCTGACCCAATATGCTCACCGCCGCAATGCACCACCGCCCCACCGGCAGCCAGGAGCGCAAAGGTAGGCTCACAAAGGACCCAAGGGGGCCCCACAGCGGGTGCAGTCAGAAAGACCAGGCAGGGGCGCAGCACACCAGGAAAGCATCCAAGGGCCCAAGGGGCGCAGCAGCATCAGGGGGGCCACTTACTGACCTCCGAAGGAATCCTCGGCAGCCTCGAGGGGCCACAGGGCACAGTGAAGACTCCTCACAGGCAGGCAGGCGGGCCCAACTCCAGCGGCCACCAATCCCGCCGGGCGCAGCGTCCTCCAACCGAGGCCAGGCCGCACGGCCAAAGCTCAGCGCGGCAGCCCCGGCTCCACCCCAGGGGCCACCAACAGCCACCGGAGCCACCAAACAGGCGGGCGACGTGAATAGTCGTCGGCGGGGTGCCACCGAGCACGGGCCTCTGGAATCGATCACCTCGCCAGCTGGCTGGGTCTGACGACACGGCGCCGGAGCTCTGGTGTGTTTACTCCGTGGTCCCCAGGGCGGATGTAGGATAGCCGCCGCTCCCGTACCCCCAAGGAATTCTGTGTGCGCTCGTCGGCGGGCCCCAGGGGCGGTCCGGTCGCAGCGCAGCAGAGGAGCCGGGATGTGGCGCAGCCAGGGCCCGAACCTCAAGCCCCGGGCCGGTCCATGGCGTCACTAGGCTGCCGCTCCGACTGCGGGTCCGCCGTTCAGCACCTCCACCAGACGACGGGTGCAGAGAGACACGGTACAAGGGAGCCTGGGGGAAAATATTGTCGGATGGCACAGGATTAGAGAAGGATATTAGAACGGGCCTACGGAGCTCGTCTAAAGCGCGTCCGCCATGTTTGACCGCTTGGCCACGCCCCCAATTATAACTTTTTTTAATAATTAATTTTATAAATTGTTTTTTTAATTTATATATAAAAATGTTATATTAATAGTTTTATATTTTAAGTTAATTAATAGAGTTATTAAAATATGCTATGTTTTTAACTGAAATACTTTTTCTACTGTTGCATAGACTGGAGTAGTAATAGTAAACTTTACCCCTCCGGTGTCCAATGCTTTTCCTACTGTTGCACAGACAGGAGTGGGAACAGTAAATTTTACCCCTCCGGTGTTCAACGCTTTCCCTACTGGTGCAAAGACTGGAGTGGGAATAGTACATTTTACACACCCTGCCTCGGAGTCCAACGCTTTCCCTACTGTTACACAAACTGGAGTGGGAATAGTACATTTTACCCCTTTGGAGTTTAACACTTTCCCTACTGTTGCACAGACTGGAGTGGGAATAGTAAATTTTAGCCCCTTCGGAGTCCAACGCTTTGCCTATTGTTGTACAGACTGGAGTGGGAATAATCTGTCTATTTTTTACATAGTTGAGTATTTTTTATTAGTCAATCAATCAATCAGTCAGAGTCTTATACAGCGAGACTACTCACCTGTGAGGGTCTTAAGGCACTTGGAGGGGGGAGGGTCTGGGTCTGCGGTTCACTCGAAGAGCTAGGTCTTAAGTTAAGGTCCTTCCTAAATTGCGGCAGCGATAGCGATTGCCTGAGGTGCAGATGCAGGGAGTTCCAGGTCTTCTCAGCGAGGTAGGAGAAGGATCTTCCTCCAGCCATGGTCTTGCCGATCCATGGGACGGTGGCCAGGGCCAGTTGGGCAGAGTGGAGATGTCTGGTGGGAGTGTAGAAGGAGAGGAAGTGCGCAGAGCTCGCGGAGTTGTACTTCGCGGAATTCCACGTAATCATATAAAAACTATGTGTCATTCCGCGGAGTTCCGTTCCGTTCCGCCCGCCCGCCATTATTATGGCACAACATGTGCATTCCACACAAAACATGATTTCACAATCAGACATTATTGAAACCAACCCACATGTAAAAGCTAATTGTGTGTGTTAGAACTCTATGGGAATTTTACATGCATGCAATTTTGATCAAAGCCACAGTAGTGCAAAAAATAATTTCTCGCTTGCGAAGGAGGGAGATATTACGCCCGGGACACGCAAACTTGGGAACTTACCGGAGCGTTCTGGTTTTCGGGAGCGGCATTGAGGTGGTCTTGGCCATCCTACACTCTCCCTACTTGCACTCACATGTTTGAGGCTGGCAGAACTCAACACCGGTCAAGGCAGGCGGAACTGATTTCCCACCGTACGCTCTTGCCGCAGTCAGGCAGCAGGCTTCTACGAGCAGTCAAGGGTGGGTCCACGAAATGCTGGTGTGGAGGTAGCGCATGCAGTGCACGGTTTGAGGCAGAGGCATACAAGAGACGCTGTGGGTGTATGGTGAAAGAAAAAGGACAAGAGCAGACAATCTTCTTAAGCCAGCCATGTGAGTGGCCATCTTGGAACAATATTCTCCAATAACTGTGCTAACCAGCTAGTTTGCATGCGCTTTTACACCATTGTTCTGTGTAAATTGTACTGAAGCAGAGTATAAACCATCTCCTATAAAGCAAGACACCGTGGAAAGCAGCACCGGTGACATGCGTGTGCTATTCGACCCCATGCAAATATTTCATTTGAATAAGTCAGGACATACAGCCAGGACTTAGGGGAGGGGATGTCTTTGCTCAGCCCAATCTGTGTGGTCTAGAGGGCCGATGTCCTGCACCCACCTTTCATGCAGTTGCACAAGGGAATCCAGGGTGTTATTCACCAGGACCCTATACAATATGGAAATACCTTTCTTGCCAAGTTATGCCATTGTTACTTTGTACTCTCGGGTGCTGTGTTCGTGGACAAGTTCTTCGGTATGGGCATCTAGAATGCATGTAAGGAGTTTGATGTGATCAGTTCCCTTTATGTCGCCCAACTTAGAATTACCTATGAGGTCCCAGGACCGGAATCCTTTGAGGGCAGCAGTGTGCTGGAGTCAAGTGATATGCCACAATGAGGTTTCTGCAGTCACCCAATCCATCAAAGCCTCTGGTTCCAACAGCGCAATGTAGTGCTAGGGGCCTGCTGAAGTCCCAGTAGCTTATATGGACTGGAAAGCAGGTTTAGCATGACAAATTCTTCACAGCATTCCAGTTCAGAGATGATGCACGGATCATCCCAGTCCGTGAGAAGCCAGTCATTGTCAGATATCAATTGACTGGCCATCGAGTATAACCTGACCTTTACCAGTCCCAACCCCCCTTCATACAGCAAAGGTACGCACATCCAGAATGTATTATGAGCCTGCTTGCTTGCCCATAAGAATACCTTAACTGCTGATTTTAAAAAAAATTATTTTTATTGCCATTTTTATTATACGTACATGTTTAATGTATTATAGACAATGCGTCATAATACCATTGACATATAAAAACGAGGGCCACAGAAAAGAGGAGCAGGAGCGATATAGCATTGTAGATGCAACAAATAGCACAAAATCTCCTTTTATGCGTGGACAACAATGAAATAAATTCAGTGACATCAACAATAAGGAAGACGGTTTTCATCTGTGCGAAATATTTTGGGTGGTGACACAGTATAGCAAAAAAGATGCCAACAAACTATAAACAGAGTAAAAACCACTTCTCTAACACCTTGATTACGAAATTGGGAAAACAAGGAAATTAGCAGTAGGCGCACTTGTTCATGGAGAAGGGTATTGCAACACAAACAGCTCTGAGGGTTTGCAGGTGTTCGTAGAGCACATATACAATAGTGTGGGAATCAGTGGGGGGAGAGGGAAGGGGAAATTATGGTCTGTGCGTGTAGCCACGGAGTGTTGTGAATGTCTGGAGCTTCCTCGCAGATTTTTTCTCGAAGTGTATTCCAAATACCTTAACTGCTGATTGTAGTGATCTAAAATTTGACTTCAGAATAGCTAGGGGTGGGTGACAGGTGCAAACTCTGCCATGCGGCAGTATCAGAGTTTTTTTACAAACTCCGCATTCCCCGCGGAGCATGGAGTGACAGAAACTCTGTGCACTCCGCCCGCGGAGCGGATTTAACTGCCTACCGTTAGTTGAGGTATGCAGGTGATGCACTGTGAAGGGCTTCATAGGTATGTGTGAGAAGCTTGAAGGTGATTCTCTTGTTGACAGGTAGCCAGTGAAGGTCTCTCAGGTGGCTGTTGATGTGGCTGCGGCGTGGGATGTTCAGGATGAGTCTGACTGAGGCGTTCTGGATAGTTTGCAGTTTTTGGGGAATTTCAGGGCGGTGCTGGCATAGAGTGCATTGCCGTAGTCGAGTCTTCTGCTGACGAGTGCATGGGTGACTATTTTCCTCGACTCGTGGGGATCCACTTGAAGATCTTACGAAGGAAGCGGAGCATGTCGAAGCAGGAGGATGAGACCGCATTGATTTGGCGGTTCATTGCGAGCGAGGAGTCCAGGATGATGCAGAGGTTTTGTGCGTGGCCCGTGGATTTCAAGCGCTGTGGGCCACCAAGAGTCATCCCAGGTGGAGGGGATGGAGCCCAGGATGAGGACTTAATTCTTGTCTGATTTAAGCTTGAGGCAGCCGTCTTTCATCCAAGTGGTGACTGCCTTCATCCTATTGTGGAAGCTGCTCTTGGCAGCTGTGGGTTCGTCTGTGAGGGAGAGAATCAGCTGTGTGTCACCGGCGTAGGAGACGATGTTGAGTCCATGGCTTCTGACGATGGCTGCAAGCGGGGCCATGTAGATGTTGAAGAGGGTGGAGCTCAGGGAGGATCCCTGAGGCACTCCGCAGCTGATCTCTGTGGATTCTGATTTGAAAGTGGAAGTTTGACTCTCTGTATTCGGCCGGTGAGGAGTGTGATGGGAGACAGTGTCGAAAGCGGCCGAGAGGTCCAGGAGGAAGAGGGCTGCAGTCTCGCCTCGCTCAAGGAGGGCACAGATGTCGTCTGTAGCGGCGATGAGAGCAGTCTCAGTGCTGTGGTTGCTTCTGAAGCCCGATTGGAGAGGTCCAGGATGTTGTTCGTTTCCATAAACTCGGAGAGTTGGGTGTTGATGGCTTTCTCAATGACTTTGGGTGGGAAGGGGAGCAGAGAGATGGGTGTGTAGTTCTTGCAGTCCATCGGGTCGGCAGAAGGTTTCTTCAGCAGGAGGTTGATCTCTGTGTGCTTCCAGTCTTTTGGAAAAGTTGCGGACTCATTGGAGCAGTTGATGGTGTGGCAGAGTTCGGGTGTGATGGAGGTGCTGGCTCTTTTAAAGATGTGGTGAAGTCAGAGATCCCAGGGGGTTCCGGAGTGGATGTTCTTCATGATCCTGGAGGTGTTGTCAGAGGTGAGGGTAGTCCAGTTGGTCAAGGTCTGCTGGGGGCTAGAGCCATTGGGTGCAGTGGTTAGGGATGGGGTGGGTGGATCTTGGGTTGCAAAGCTGTCATAGATCTCCTTGATCTTGTGGTGGAAGAAGGAGGCAAGGTTGTCACAGAGGTCCTGGGATGGGGGGATGTCTGCTTTCCCTGTGCTGAGTTTGGCGAATTCTTTGACTATGGTGAAGTGTTCTTTGCATTTGTGTGCATTGGCGTCGATGCGTTCTTCGATGGATGCTTTCTTTGTTGTTCTGATGGGGCGGAGGTATGCGGTGACGGCGGATTTGAAGACTGCATGGTCTGCCGTGATCTTGCTGCTCCTCCATATTTTCTTGAGTTGTCTGAAGGTATGCCTGGACTCTTGAAGGGTGGAGGAGAATCAGCTGGCTTTCTTGGAGGGCTGCTTGCCTGAGGGTTTCTTGAGGAGGGCAGGTGTGTTGCCGCAGTCGGAGATCCAGCGGTGGATGTTGCATGCTGAGATGTTGGCATCCCTGGATGCCTGTAGTGGGGTCTTGCTGAGGGAGGTGGTGAGCTGGTCTTCAGTGACCTTCTTGCAGCTTCTGTGAGGATCGCGGTAGGCATGGTGGCGTATGGAGGGTTTGGTGAGGAGAAGTGGACGAAGTGGTGGTCGGTCGAATGTGGCTCGGAAGTGTGGCTGACGGAGATGTTGCTACTTGCGGAGAAGATGGGGTTGAGCGTGTGTCCTGCTGAGTGGGTTGGTGTTGAGTCCGATGGTAGCGAGGTTCTCCAGTAGAAATGAGCTGTTGCAGTCTTCAAAGTTGTCCAGGTGGAAATTGAGATCGCTGAGGAGGATGTAGTCCATTGAGACATGAGCGTGGTGAGCGATGAAGTCAGGTATGGCTTCGCTGAAGGGGGGGCAGTGTCCGGGAAGTCTTTAGATGAGGGTGCCATGGAGGGTGGCGTTCGGGTTGGTCTGTATCTGGAAGTGGATGTGCTAAATGTCGGGTGAGTGGTCGTCGGAGCTGGTTGTGAGGCAGAGGATGTCTTTGTGTATGATGGTGATGCCTCCTCCCGGTCGGTTGATACGGTCCTTGTGGGTGATTTTGTATCCATCGGGGTTGGCGGTTGCGATGTCCAGGGCTCAGCTGGAGTTCATCCAGGTTTCTGTGAAGAAGGTGATGTCAGGGGAGGTGGAGTCGAGCAGGTCCCAGGTCTCCCTGGTGTGTCTTTTCGGTGAGTGTGTGTTGATCAGGATACATCTGAGGTGGTTGGGTCCGGTTCTTAAGGGTCATGTGGTCGGTCTGTTTGGTGTGCTGAGGCTGGCGAAGGTGCAGTTGCAGATGCGGCAGGTGAATGGGCCTTTGGTGTTCTTTGGCGATGCGAGGTGGCAGGCAGGGTTGCGTCCAATGTTGAGGGTGTGGAGGGTGCTGGCGTTGTAGCGATGGATGGCCCGAGAACCAGGGTCTGTGGTGCTGGGCATGGTCCAGGCATGGATGGGCACAAACATGAGGAACAAGGTCAAGACTGATTTGCATATGGCTGGGTCTGAACTGGGGTGGCGCAGTGAGCTAAAGAACAATGATGGATTAAACCCAGATCTGTCACTGGGGGTGAGTGTCTGAAAAGTTTTAGCACTCTGTCCATCATCTCCTTGTGTTTGCTTAATTTATTTTGTAGCCAAGATAATGAAATTAGGCAGGCTGTTATGGGCAAGTACCTATTCAGGTCTAGCCAGATAAGCTCTGCCCAGATAAGGTGGGGAGGGGGGAGTTTTCTAACTTTCTGCAAAATAGCAGGATTGAGAGTGCTAAATAGCAGGTTTGCAGATGAAATCCCGCCTTCTTGGACACAGGCTTATGAGAAGTGTGTCTCATATTAGGACTGCAAAGTGACTTCTATTTGCCTATTTGTCGATAAATTGCAATATTAAATTGAACATTGATTTTAAAGTAATTATCACCCGCAGGTTGTCACCATATCTGCAACAATATAGGTAACCCAGATATCCAAGGTACTATTGGTAGATATGCATACAACAAACTTAAAAAAGCTACAGTGGAATGAAGCGGGCCTCCCAGCCATTCTCGAGCAGAGCGTAGCATTTCTTTCCTCGAATACAAAAGAAGGGGACCAGATAGACAACTGGAAAAAGTTAATTGCATACATAACATCAACATTCCCACTGATGGATAGAGCAGTTGGATCTCCTCTGGATGGAAAACACCAGAACTGATTCCCTCCAGGAACCACATGTATTAAAAGTCAGATTAACAGGCATCTCCATTCACTGTGAGCAGACCCCCATAATAATGAGCTAATAGCTGCTGTATAACTGGGCAGGAAAAAGCTTAGAAAGGAGATATGGCTATATAAGAAGGACAATTCCAAAGATCATTGGGCCAAGCTAGTGTATGCCAGCAAGTGTAAGAATTCTGCAAAGTTCTGGCAGATGGTAAATCAGAAGGAAGGAGGACGGCATAAGGCAAATAACGCAAACATTAGCGAGCAAAACTGGGTAAGGTATTAAACTACTCACCTGGAAGCTGAGGAGCATGATCCGTGGCTATGCAGTGGGCAAAAGAAGCTTAAGGGAGAGGAGTGGAACCCGACTGAGAGAGAATTTAGCCCACTTGCAGCATCATAAAAAAACAGCAGACAACTGCAGAGACTTATTGAGTACTCATGAGCTGACTGTGCCCTATCCCTAATGGGATTCCTCAAGCAGTCTTTAAAAAGTGCCCTCAGTTCTGGGCAGAGAAATTAGCCACCCTTCATTGAAGTCCTTCAGAAGGATGTAGTCCCAGATTCTAGGAGGGGTTCCTCAGATTCTTGGCCCTCTTGCTACTCAACCCCTTACTATTGAATCTTTATATATCAGATCTCACATTGGCGTTGGATCTTGTCAATTCACATCTGCCAAAACTAGGAGGAATGCTACTATCCAACCTCCTGTACGTGGATAATTTGGTTATGGTACGTAAAACAAAAGTAGGCTTCCCGTGTCTAATAAATTAGTAAGAGGAATATCCTAGGTCAGATGGTGTGGAAGTGAACTTGGCAAAAACAAAAGTAGTTATTTATGGTAAGAGGTTTAACGAAAAAGGGGCCTGGCACTGGAGAAATTAGAGCTTTGATAAAATAACAGAGTATAAGTATATATGAGTTTGGATTGATGTAAGAGTTAACCTGACGTGGCAAAAATAATCAATCATAACCAAATCCCAAGCCCTACATTGCGCTTTTACAACTGCCACTAAATATCTGTGGGGCTCCAGCCTAGAACCAACCCTTCAGGTAATAAAGGCGAAGCTATTGCTATCAATAACATACAGGAGTGAAATTCTGATGGGGAAGGATTCTGGCCTCTTGGATGGTTTGGTGACAAAAAATATACAAATCTGTTTTTTGCCTTCAAAGGGCAGCCTCCCCAGCACAAGTGCATCTAGAGTAGGCCTATTAAATCAAGTAATATCCAGATAGAAAGTATTTTTAACATTGTGCCATAAACTAAGAGCCTCTATGCCTGGCACCCTGGATAATCTTAACTCGCAAGAAATCAGAATCAGTCCGAGCAACTCTTTGCACCTTTGGTTCCTGGAAATGTCCTTAGATTCCACGACGCTGGTATCTGCGGCAAGGCCCTCGACTGGATATGCTCATTCCTCACTGGCAGATCTCCGCAGATCAGACTCCCTCCCTACCTCTCGGAACTGACAGAGACCAACTGTGGTGTGCCCCAGGGCTCCTCTCAACCATCGTCAGGAACCACGGGCTCAACATCGTCTCCTACGCAGACAACACCCAGCTCATCCTCTCCCTCACCAACGAACCCAACATCACCAAAAACAACTTCAAAGAAGGGATGAAAGCTCTCGCCACCTGGATAAAGAACAGCTGCCTGAAACTCAACTCAGAGAAAACAGAAGTCCTCATCCTTGGCTCCACCCCCTCTGCATGGGATGACTCCTGGTGGCCCCGGGCCCTCGGAAATACCCCCACCCCAACAGATCACGCACAAAACCTCAGCATCATACCAGACTCATCGCTCACAATGAACCACCAGATCAACCCCGTCTCTTCGACCTGCTTCAACACCCTCCTCATGCTTCGAAAGCCGTTCAGATGGATCCCGTCCAAATCCAGGAAAACTGTCATGTGCGCTCTCATCAGCAGCAGACTGGACTACAGAAATGCCCTCTATTCCGGAATCACAAGAAACTCCTTCGCAAACTCCAGACCGTCCAGAATGCCGCAGCTGGACTAATCCTCGACATCCCCATCGCAGTCACATTACTCAGCACCTCCGCGATCTCCACTGGCTCCCTATCGAAAGAAGAATAACCTCAAACTCTTCACCCATGCATCCAAGACCCTTCATAAAACCAGACCAATATACTTGAACAACTGCCTCTCCTTCCACACACCCAAAAGACACCTCTGATCAGCCGACCTCGCTCTGGCCTACGTCCCATGCATCTACAAGACCAGAACGGAAGGAAAATCCTTCTCCTACCTTGCAGCCAAGGCCTGGAACGACCTCCCCCTCCACCTTCGGCAAGCCCCAGACTGCCTCAGTTCAGGAAGGACCTCAACACCTGGCTCTTCGGATGATCCAAGCACTCAACCGAACCGCCCCCTTCCCCCAGCACCTTGAGACCCTCACAGGTGAGTAGTTACGCTTTACCAACCCTGATTGATTGATTGATAGGTACTTTCCAGGCAAGGGATCTGTAGAACCAGTTTGTGGCTCAGGGAGAATATAAAAAATGTGTTTCTCATAAGGTCAGCAAACTAGAGGATAAGAGCACGTTAGCACAGCGAAAGCATGGGATAAACACATAATATAACAACATATGTATTTGTAAAGCGCACGTTCACCCAGAAGGGTATCTTGGCACTGAATAACAGATGTTTATTGTTACCCAACTCAATGGTGCTCAATGTAAAAGGCCACTAGGTGTTTCTGAGCATAAATTATTCAAAGTGTGTCAAATTGAGGTTCATGCACTACCAATTTGGGTTTTTCCCAACCATTGAACTTTTGCCCAAGTGGCTTACTCAGCCTATAGACTCTACCTGCAAGCTCTGCAAAACTGGAAAAGAAACTCTTATGCATGTAGTTTGTTTGTGCCTAGCACTTTATAGAAAGCGCAGAGAGCTCTTGCTCAAAGGTTTTAATATTCTTAATGTGTGGACATGCAGAAAGACCATTATGGCGGCGCTGAATCCCATCAACACCCACTTGAACATTAGACTGGTAAAGTTTTTATCCAAGTTTAGTGAAAAGCTCTGAGTGATATATCATTTGCAATTGCAATAGATCATTTTAATGCCAAAATTTATTTATACGTCAATTTTAATGGTATTTCTTTTCATAACATTTTATCATATGCATTTTACAGCAAATTGTAATCTTATGTCTGTATAAGTCATAGAGACATTTTTAAGTTTTGCCTGCACATCGCTTGTGCTGTGCTTGAGAAATCTATTGTTTTTTATATAAACTTAAAAGGGACTTACATCCTGCCTCCTCCCTTTCATGGCTTCTCTTTGGTTCCTGGCGTGTCTCTTAACTTTTCTCCACTTCTATTGGCTGTAGCATATTTTCCTGCATTTACCACTGCTTGTTCCTCATCTGCTTCTCTTACCAGTTTCCTGCCGCCAAACTACTGTTAACATCCGCTGTGGTCGAACTATATTTTAATAAAGTTTTGCCTTTTACTCTTGCAGCATATTTATATAACAATTTATCACCAGGAGAGATTAAGTGATGCGCGGAGCTGCCGAGAGTCGAACTGGGATACCCAGCTCTTGAGTTAGCAGCTCTGGCCGTTGTGCCATAATCTCTCCATGTTATCAGTCAGAGAGCTCTTTTCTTCTATGTGGTATTCTAACGCTACTAATGCGGGATAGATTTTATAATTAAATGGGAATAGAGTAGAAGTAGGGGTATACAGTGAAAACATTTATTTTTGATTTTAATATGTTTCTTCTTTGGTTTCTATTAGTTTGTAAAATGGCCCTGGGTTAACTGAACAGCAGCTCGAGAGCCATGTGACCTGCGCATGCGCTCTGAAACTAACAAGACAAAGCGATGAAGTCCAAGGACATGACCCGCTGATCACCTTCACAGTGCATCTGAGATGTCCAACAAATTGATACATATTGTATACACTTTGTATTGAAATTGTCGTGAGACGGGTGGGAAATAAAGCAAATGTATTAATTATGAGGGGCGGTATTTTAAAACAATGGGCTTAAAGAAATTGAACTAAATTGTCATGGTGTGAGGATCAACCCCCTGTATACTGTCCAATCAGAAGTAATGGGCCCATAATTTTGAAACATTAATGGGAGGTACCTGGGTATAGAAGGGTATAATAGATATAGAATTAGCTAATTAGCTAGATCAGGGCTTGGGAGCACAGAACGAGCTGATCGATTGCAGACTGAACCGCTGTCCAAAGAGGTCCTGAGGTGGGGGCGGCGGATTCCATTAGAAAGAAGACACGGAAGAATCGAGGAGGAACGAAGTGTCAGAGAGGGGAACGACGCAGGCGTCATTGGTAGAGAGGTCACCTATCCTGTCCTGAACCTGGTCCGGAGGTCTTGGTCTCCATCTTTCTTGGGACCCATCTTTCCAACTCTTTGGCCAAGGGGTTTGGTTTTCACACCTTTAGGTAAATATAAGCGTAATCTTTAGTTGTACTGCTGTCTCTATCTTCTCCTTTCTGAGGGACGGTCACTTGTGATTAATAGGTGATAAATAGTGTGCTTCCTCCTTGATATGCGATTAAGTATTATGTGGTTTGTAATTTACTCTGCTAAAGAATTTAGATACACATTTTAAAACTTCCTGAGTCAGTGGTTATTTCAGGCGTTTATGATATTATATTTGTATGTTCTCATTTTATCCCCAATTATCAAAGGTCCATTAGTAAGTCATTACTCTTCAATCAGGAAAGGTAATTGGTAGCAGGGATTTTTGATAAAGAGTACAACTGATTCCCACCAGCGGTGATTATTAGTTAGCGTGAATGAATGGGCCCAGGTGAGTATATAGTGTATGAATGCTTGTTGCTAGTAACCCGCTGGATCAGTTTTCTGGCTATCAGAGGATGGTTTTACTTTGTTAATTGGGTAATGAGAATTTTATTTTTATAAACTAACATCCGTTGTTTTAAAGTTTTGTTTTATGTTGTCTAGAATCCCCGGGGAATTTGAATAGCGCATGGTAAGTGGAAGCCATACTGCAGTGAGGTTATCTGTCAGGCAGAAATAGTACTGAAAAGTTAAGCAGGGCTATCAGTACTTGTTAGGGACTCTGTGTGTGTGGGTGACAGCAAAGGAATACGCTGGTGAAAATTTGATGTTATATCACCTAGAAAGGGTAACATTGAAGGAGTAGCAGGTATTTCCGAAGCTTATGTGAAGAGTAAACGGAAGGGTGTTACTTGTAGTGTATGATTAGTAAACGGAAGGGTTTTACTAAGTGTGAGAAAAACTATCTTTTCCAATTTAGAGAAACTGGCACGATAGCGAATGTTTTATGTTGTTACTGAATTTTAATAAGAAGCATAGCGGAAATAAAGTTTTGCGTACGATTTTGTAAAGGGAGGGTCAGCTGTCGGAGTAGAAGCTGACGTCACAAACGCCGCGCTAGGATTGGTCGACACAGCGGGCATGGGGCGAGCTTGTAAAGGAGGGGTCAGTAGTCAGGAGTAATACTGACGTCACAGGTGTCACGCTGAGATTGGTTGAAACAGCGAGGGACAGAGAAGCGCAGATTGTAAAGCAGGGGTCGTCAGACAGACGTCACAGAAAAGCTGCGCTAGGATTGGCCCGAGACAAATGTTAGTTGGAATTTGATTGGTTGTCAGCATAGAAGTCGAAATCTTAGTGGATAGTATAGATTATATGTGGAAACGTGATCCGACTTTAATAGGAACACGTCCTGACAGGAGATTCCTGGGTTTTGCAGAATATAATTCAATAAATAGATATTTACCCAAAATGTACGGAGAAAAGAGAAAAATGTCATTTTTACAAAAGATCAAGAATTATTTTAAGAAGGATAAGCCAATCAAAACTAGGGAAGGAATTATCATTCCACCAGCAAAAACGCCCGCCTCATTCATGATGATGGAGAGGGGTTATCATACTTGCGTATGGTTAGAAAATTGGATAGAATATACAAAAGATGACGGAATATTAGCTTTCCCAGAGAATGGTACTTTCAATTGGAGAATTCTTCAAAATCTAAGAATAAGAATGAATGAATTAGAACCCAGACCAAGATTAACGCAATACGAAGCCCTAGAAGAATGGGAAACAGAGGCATTTGAACGTGAAAGACCCATAAGCAATAGGGGTTATAGGGGATTTTTCCCTGGACACCAAAATGAGACACGAGAAAGTCAGATGAAACAGTGGAGACGAGCGATGCTTACCGAGGGTTTGTATCCAGTATTCATGGCAGATGAGCCCTTAGGGAGCAAATGCAAAGAAAAGACAAAACACATGACAGGGTTTGGAGAATCGGAAGATGAATTTATGGAAGAAATATTAAAGAACCCTCCACTATACCAGGAAGGGTTGGGTGGTTGTTCCCCAAGTGCACCAATTTGAGAACACCATTGGTACCTCAAGTACTGCATAATCAACCAGTTAATCTGGTACTTCAGGATAAGGAAAGAGAGGCTTTAGACAGAAACAGAGCAGAATTGATACAGAAAATAACACAGTTGAATGTACATCCTGATTCCCTGACCATACCTGTAACCATTGGTCCTGTGGTCCCTTTATATGGTGACAAAGTAAATTGTCCGAAACCTTTAGCTATGCCTACACCTGTGGAGATTCCTAAACATGAAGCAGTAATAATTGATGATCATATCAGCGATTGTGAATCTATGATTTCACTAATGGATTTGCCTATTTGAGAATCTGCAAATAGCACCCCCAGAAGAGTCACACCTAGTTGCTCAAGGGATGTAAATATAATAACTTCTTCAGGAACTTAGGGCCATATGTATGAAGCTGTTTTGCGATCGCAAACACTGCAAATCGCAGAAAAACGGTGTTTGCGATCGCAAAACAAAGCCCCGCTATGTATGAGACACATCCCGACAGCCAATGTGCAAATCGCATAAATAGCGATTCGCAATAATTGCGAATAATACCATATTGCGAATATTTTGCGAATTCGCTAAATACATCAAAACCTAGCGAAATTCGCAATTGTTGTGTCCAGACTTAGCGAATTCGCTAAATGGAATGCATGAATAATTCTCAATTTGCGAATTCACGAAATTCGCAATATAGAGAATCGCAATTACCACCAAGTCTGAGCAGGTGGTAACCAGGTGCAACCTATATAAAGAGACCCACAATGCAACTGATGTTTGCCACAATGTCAGGGCTGTACGTGATAGCCAGGAGGCTGCGACTGAGAGCTGCTGTACAGAGAATGAGACGCCAGGAAAGGATCTTCAGAGCGCGCATAACCCTGCTCCAGCGGACTGAGGAGGAGATCCATACAAACTACAGGCTGGATGAAGAGAGCATCCTGGAATTAATAGCAGAGCTCAAACCTATCCTTGAACACCCCACACGCAGGACACACACAATCCCCACCCACATACAGGTCCTGTGCTCACTCCACCTCTTGGCGTCAGGGAGCTTCCAGGGGTGATAGCCACAGCAGGAGGGGTCTCACAGAGTGCATTGTCGCGCTTCTTCCACGCGTTCCTTGATGCCATGGTACAGAGGCTGCATAACCACATATACTTCCCCAGCACACCACAGGCACTAACCCAGACCAAGCAGGAGTTCTACCAAATTGCACAATTCCCCCACGTCATTGGATGCATAGATGGGACCCATGTCGCCATATCCCCCCCTCCCAGAACGAGTATGTGTTCAGGAATCGCAAGTCCTACCATTCCCTGAACATACAGGTGGTGTGTAATGCCAGGCACATCATCACCGACATCGTCGCTAAATACCCAGGCAGCACCCACGACTCATTCATCTTCTGCACAGTGGGATACACCGCCGACTCACAAGTGGGGAGTTTGGTGAGGGATACCTACTAGGTAATTGCATGTGATAGAAGGACACACTAGTAATGCATAGCAGTGGCAGGACAGTGTTAAACCTAATTTTTCTCGCCCCACAGGTGACAGTGCGTATGCGGTCCGGGACTACATACTCACTCCTTACCTTAATCCTGCCAACGCTGGGGAGCAGAGGTACAACAGTGCCCACATAGCAACCAGATGTACCATTGAGCGGACCTTCGGGATACTCAAGAGCCGGTTTCGATGCCTACATAAGAGTGGAGGGGCACTTCAATACAGCCCCCAGACCTGTTGCAAGATAGTGGTAGCGTGTGCCATGCTGCACAACATCGCCACCAGGAAGGGCACACCAGTGGAGCTCACTGAATCAGAATCATCAGATGAGGAGGGGCCAGCTCCTGGACGCATGCCGGCCGGAGTAATTGGTGCAGCTGCTGGGCGCCAGAGGCGAGATGAGATCACACAGAACTATTTCTAGGTAAGAAAAGATGACACAATGCCAAAGATCTAATACAGGACTGTGTTTAATTTCCCTTTGGACAGGATATTTATCGGCACACAGCCTGTGTGGCACACAATGTTTTGTCAAAAGTACCGCACATGTGTGATCCACAGTGCAAATTGACTCTTGACCAAGTGTCTGTGTGCACTGGGTTAATGCACCCATATCCATGCCTATATGTGAGCGCCTCAACTGCGGCGCTGACGGGCTGTAGGCCATCGCCGTGGGTGCACTGTGCCCTCTTCGCTTGTCTCAGCAGCCCTGCCGTGACGCACACAAAGGCGCCTGTCCGGTGGGGGCGGTGGTGTAATGCTGCTCCTGCTGGATTGTGCGTCCTCGTCTGTTGGAGTGAGGACTCCTGGGCCAGCAGTGGCAGCTGCCCGCAGCTGATCCACAGCACATGTCACCTGTACCAGACCCCTGGCCACGTCCTGGCTGCAGTGTGACACCTCGTGCTGCATACTGATGCTGCGCCTTGACAGCACTGAGGTCGCTGAGGAGAGGCGGTTTACCGCCCTGGTGTAGAGGTCTAGGCGGGTGTGGAGGCGCTGCCTCTCCCTGCGCCTAGCAGCACGGTCTGCCCTTAGTTCAGCACAGAGTGCCTCCAGGGCACCCGTCAGGCCCATGAAACCAACCCTGATTTGCCTCTGGATTGACCTTATGTTTTTTGCCTGCAGGCGCTGGACCTCCAACATGTGGCCCTCCAACCCTTGGAAGACTGTGTCGTCTCCTGTGAGTGCTGCACTAGTGGATGCACGTGGTGCCCTGCGCCTGGATGGGATTTGTGGAATTGGTTCGGCACGTGCACGTGCACGGGGTTGTGGCTCTGACTGTCCCTGGACTGTTTGGACACTCACATCGGTGTCCTGGGATTCCTCCTCCAGTGGTGGCAATGGCGGCACTGCAATCCGCCTGCGGCGTATTGGTGGGATGACTGGGCTGCCCTCGTCTTCCTCTTCCTCCTCCTCCTCTTGCCCTGTTGCCTCTGGGCTGGGGGATTCATCCTCCCCTCCACTGATTGTTCCCTGTGTTTCTGCTGGTGCTGTGGACATAAATGCACACATTAATTTACTGTCCTGCCTTGCATCTGTCATGCATTAAATATCACTGTTTGGAGTAACATGGGTCCTATCCATCTGTATTTTGACTTTCATGATGCACACATACTGTCTGAGCCTGGCTGGTTGTCATTGCTCCACTGTTAGGTGCATGTAACTACATCTCCCATAATGCATTGCTGTGTGTGCTTGTGTACCTGCACTGGAATTGTAGTTTTGTTGTGCCCCTGGGACTCTCCTGGGTGTGTGGGGGTAGTAGTGAGGTATCAGGGGTGTGATGGCATGCTTCTTACCTTGTCTTGGTTGTGTGTGGTCGGAGCTGTCCAGGTCTGACACACCCACTGCACTCTCCGGAAGCAGGGTCCCCTCAACCATTTCTTCGAGTGGAGTTGAAGCGGTGGCAGTGGAGGTCCCCCCACCGGTCTTGTTGGCCTCCTCCAGCCTGGTAGCAATCTTCTCCTTTGAGCGCGCGCGCATATCATACGAGCGCTTCTGTAGGTCTTTGACGCTGCGATGTGTGACGCCAATTGCGTTAATTTTGCGCTGGATGTCTGCCAATATCCTCCTCTTGCGTGTCTCTGGCACACGCAGGGACTTCTTGCCGAACAGGAGCTCATGGCTCACAACCATCTCCTGTATCAGAGCCTCCTGCTCACTTTCTGTGAACTTTGGCTTTCTGATTCTGGGTGTCTCCCCCTGCTGCTTGTCCTTGCTGGCCATGTCTCCACTCTCTTCAATGTGTGTATCACTTCAGTGATGCCTCAGCCTCTACTCCTGCTCTCTCACTTTGCTCCTGGAACTCAGGTGCAGCATGGGTAGTCACACTTCCTGGTTGTGATGTCATCAAGCTGCACCTGTGTCTCAGAATTGCCGTTTGCAAATTTCTCAATTTTGCGATTTTCTCAATTTTGCGAAATTCGCAAAATAAAAAGTTCAATGCTAAATGATCGCTATTTGGGTATTCGCTATTCATTTAGCGAACTTTAGCGAATCGCTATTTTTTTGCGATTATTTGTTTGCGTTTCTCAAATAGCGATTCGCTAAAATTCGCTATTTGAGAATCGCAAAAGGGGACTTTGATACATATGGCCCTAAGAGTGCAACAGTAGTAACCCCAGAAGACTTAGAAAGATGGGCACAAGGAATAGACAGACAAAGTTCAACCCCAAAGATTTTGGACATTTATAAATTAAAAGTCTAGTTAGAAGAAATGATAGTAGGCAATGTAGGAGTAGATCGTTTAAATACCTACAGTGAAGAAGAACTATTGTTTGTATGTAGGAGCATAACAAGAAATGTAAAAATATTCCATGAAAAGTTAACGGATTTGGCCTCAGAGATGGGAATTGAAATAAGAAAGTCAAAAGTACTACAGAAACCATATAGAGCAGACTTTACTGACAAAGATTTAGAAAATAGGAATACATCTGGTAGGAAATTACAAGTGAAAGAATTAATGTCAGTATTACAGAAATGGGGAGAACTGGATAAATGGAAAACTAGATGGACAAAGAAAAAGGAAGAGGCACGTTTCAGTAGAACGACTTCTGAGTATTTATTGAAGGAAACAGGAAAAGTAGAACAGATGTACCCGATGCGGGAAGTTCCAGGAGGAGGTTATGTTCATGTCCCATGGAGCAGGCAAGATATTTTGTCATTTACGAATGATTTTCCAAAGTTGAGAGAAAAACCAATTGAATGGTACAAGCAGGTTAAGAGGTTTGTGAAAGTTTCAAAGGTATTGTTAAAGGACTTAGATGGTTTGTTTGACATAGTGGTATGGACAGATTGTAAAATTACAATCGACTGGCCTAGTGAAGAGTAGCCTAGAGATTCAAAGACAGGTGCCCCATCAAATGATGTGATGAAAAAGTATCACCAGGTAATAACTTATTTGAAAGGGAAAATACCACCAAAAGAAACAGATTGGGTGAAAATAGACAGGTCTACCCAAGAGGCAAATGAATCGGTACATGCCTATTACGAACGTCTATTACAGGTGTTCAAACAGTACAGCGGTTTTGAAGATATTGGAGACAAAAATATGAGTCAGTTTGTCTATCGATTTGTTTATGGTCAAAAACCAGAGATTTGTCAGATGATTAAGCAACACATGTTATGTTGGCAGGGAAAACCTATCGATGAAATTTTGAAAGATGCTAAATATTGTGGCGATGACATTGAAGACAGGCACAAGAAACTACAAGAAAAAGTGATGTGGGCTCAAGTGAAAATGGCTGAGCGACAGGGAATTAATTTGGATAATCCTACAGAAAGTCAGGGAAAAGAATCTGGAACAAATGGTGACACAGGGAATGGCGGGAAAGTGAGAGGACGAATGAGTAGAGAAGAGGCTAAAAAGAAATTTCCTTGTCATGGATGCGAAAAGTTGGGACATTGGAAGAACGAATGTAAAAAGATTCAAAATAATAATGGCCCAAATCATAATTTAAATCCACAGACGCAGAATGACTCACAGCAGGGTGTAAATCCTCAGAGTCAGTTGCCACCTGCCCCTATACAGGGTAATGTAAGCAGAGCAAAACATGGTACAGACGTCGGATATCAAGGAGGAAGTGGTAAGAATGAATATGTAACATCACATTTTCTTTTACAGGATGATTTTAATCCATATGATTATCAATGACAGTGCCTAAGAGAGGGGGAGAAGGAGTGCGTACTTGGCGCATCCTTGCCGGTAGATCGGTCAGGTCCATATATTGAAGGGAAAGTAAAAGGTAATGATATCACTTTTCTTTTGGACACTGGTGCTACCCGTTCTACTGTAAGAACAGCAGACATCCCAGACCTCCCTCTCTCTGGAGAAGCTATCCAAGTTGTAGGTGTAGCAAATCGAAAGATCAGAACACCCCTTACTGAGCCCATGGAAGTAAGAATAGGAAACTTCCGAGAAATGCACCAATTTGTGGTGTGTGATTCCAGTCCAGTAAATTTACTAGGCAGAGACTTACTGTGCAAAATGAATTGCACTATTTTTTGCACACCGGATGGTGTTGCAATACAGACCCCGGATGAAGATCATGTGTACAAATTCATGATAGCCAAGCAAGGTACAGAAGTAGATGAGATGTTCTCCTTGATAACCAAAGATGAGTTACCAGAAGAGTTAAGAACTACAGTGACGGGCGTGGCCAAGTGTCGGAGCAAAATGGCCGCTTAAGCCACTAGCTCCGTGATCCTCCTTCCTCCTCCGTCTATCCTGACCACATATCCTTGCTTCCCGAAGCGGGTGTCCTACGCCGGAACACTAGCGGCGCGCCGTCACCCCACCCCCGCAGAGCTACGACAGCGGGGAGCGGAGATACGGGCCCCGGCGGTTTCGGGCCTACCTGCAGAAGTGAAGCCGGGGGCTCGATTTTGCGGCCGGACCGAGTCCGTGGAGAGGAGTGGCCGTTCTGGACGAGCCGCGCGTAGACGACGGGAGGATCGCCACGGTAGCGAGACCCGGGTGGGTCGAGCGGGGCTGTGTCTATCTGGCGGCCACGGCTGTTGATGGCAGACTATCGGCCGGACGGAGGAAAACCGACTGACGTCGGCGTGCTGAGGGCCCGGAACTTGGAGCTCGAGACTGTGGCTGCGGAGCCTAAGGGACACGACCTGCGACCTGCCTGCAGGCAGAAATAGGGGAGGAGGCCGGTGGATCGCGGCTGGAGCGCCCCCACCTACAGCCCCCCAGGATTACATTACCGGAGCCCCCGCGACCTTAGGAGTAGGCACGCAATGGCCATCCCGGGTGAGGTGAGGAGGTAAAGCATTGGTGTCGGTCTCAGCGGTGGGTTGGAGATGCTGAATGACTCTATAATGCTGTGGGTGTCTGGATGACCCGTACCCCTAATCAACGCCGGATGAAGGACGTGCCTCGCGGGGATCCATGAGAGCATAAGAGCGACTGGTGAGGTGACGGCTCGGTGGGCAGGATTCCTGGCGGACAGAAATTGTGGGTACAGCTGGGTGTTGGCTGAGGTGCGCATTGACGGACTGGTGTGTGGGGTACACTGGTGTCTCGACCGCCTGTGGGACGACGCCCTGCTCCGGCGCGCTAAGGTGGCCAGTGGCGAAGAGAAGCGACCAGCGGGAACCCCCGCGGCCACTGGCGCTGCCGTGACTGTCGACCGCACAAGACCCGAGGAGGGGCTGCGGTGGAACGCACCTTCACCGTGGTGGCTACAACTAATGACTACCATGGAGAAAGGGAAGGGGACAGGCACTAGGGGGTCCAAAATAATACAAACTAACAAATTGGACCGATATGCTTTGCCCAAGGAAGCACTGCAGGGTCGGCAATCCTTCGGAGGGGCAGCAGCCGAACAGAGTGCAGAGGAACCGGAGTTATCCCTAAAAGATGTAATGAAGGCTATCGCAACGGTCCAGTCCACATTGGAACATAAAATAGACACAATGGCGATTGATGTCAGCCTAATCCGGGCAGACCTTTCTAAGGTCCATGAAAAAGTGGCGCAAGTGGAACTGACTACTGCTAGTTTGGTCGAGGATATGAACCAAGTGCAGGGAGAGCTCCGGGACATGCAGACGTTCCGCAAAGCCACTGAACTTAAGCTGGACGACTATGAGGGGCGCCTCCGGCGCAACAACCTTCGCATTTTGGGGGTGCCGGAGAAAGCGGAAGGGCAGGCACCGGACCTATTTGTCGAAGACCTCATATTACAGCAGTTACAGCCCAAGGGACTCAGCAAGTTCTTTGTTGTGGAGCGGGCACATAGGGTTCCTGGTGGTCCACCTAGGCCGGGGGCCCCTCCTCGACCGATGTTGGCAAGAGTCCTCAACTTTCGCGACAGGGATGCCGTACTCCAGCATGCCCGTAACCGGACCCCCCTCCGCTTCGAAAACGCGACCATCTCCTTTTTCCCGGACTTTACGCAGCGGGTGCAGAAACAGAGACTATCTTTCATGACGATAAAGCGTAAGCTTCGAGATGCGGGCCTGAAATATTCAATGCTGTTTCCTGCACGTCTCCGTGTAGAAGCGGAGGGGAGGGCTTTGTTTTTTGAACGGCCGGAGGAGGCAGATGACTGGCTTGAACACCACATGGGGCGGACAGAGCGAAGTGGCGACGCGGGAGGAGAAGCAGGTTCCCGGACTCCTATCTAACCGATCTATACAGACTAACTGTGGCTCTGAATGTAATGTATAATACTCCCTGCTGGGATCAGAGATGGGTTGAGGGGGGTGACGGCCAGTCCCATAGGGGTAACACTCCTTCATTAAAGGGTATTATCAACGGCGCGGACTTACGCACTAGGGGGCAGTAAGGGAGCTCATCCTCAGAGGAGGAAGCAGAGGGACGAGAAGCCACGTCCGCACAAGTTCTACTATTAGACCACAATAGGGCGACAGGCACTCTGCAAGTTTACAATGGGCAGTTTAAAGTCCAGAGGGCAGGGTAGCAGGGTGGGGGGAAGTTGGGTGGGAGTGTTATATTGGTTTTATGTTATTGTTATTGCATCGGCGTCCGACTCAGAAATAGCTGGTGAGGAAACAGCAATCCGAGGTTATCTACAACATGCACCATGGGGGACAAACATCTTAAAGTCTTGAGCTGGAATGTCAACGGGTTGGGGGACAAGATAAAGCGCAGTGTGGTGCTTCAATACTGCAAACAACGGGCTCCAGATGTAGTCCTGTTGCAAGAAACACATTTAATGGGAAACGTATGTAAGGCCATGCAGAGAGGGGGCTATAGAATGGCTGCACATGCGGGATTCACGACGGGGTCCCGAGGAGTGGGTATCATGATTAAGACCTCCCTTCCCCTCGCAATCACATCGACTTGGGTAGATGACAGGGGCAGATACGTTGGAGTCTCGGGGATGTGGGAAGGCCGGCCCATCACACTCATGTCAATATACGTCCCCCTGGACTGCAGTGCTCTACCTTTACTGACCTGGGCTCGATATTGCTCTCTATCCCGGAGGGTCTTCTTCTCCTGGGGGGCGACTTCAACGCCGTAGTTTCAGGTACACTTGACAGATTCCCTCCGCGGGATATAGGGCCTTCTTCCCGGTGGTTGCCCGAATTTCTTGACGCTATGGGGTTGGTGGACGGGTGGAGGTCCTATCATCCAGACCGGGCCCAGTACACTTTCCACTCCGGCGCACACCAAAGTCTCTCTCGGTTGGACTACTGTCTGGTGCCGGCAGAGCAGATCAAATATATACATGAGATCCGGCACATGGCCAGGGGGATATCGGATCACTCGCCATTGTGGATCCACATTGCCCTTAGCCATAATACAGTGGGTAAAATAGCGCCCATTAATCCTTGGCACCTCCGCAATCCCAAAATCCGCACGCACCTTATCAAAACTATGAGTGACTACTTTACCGAAAATGAAGGTTCGGTGCTCTCCTCTCAGTCTCTATGGGAGGCATTTAAAACGGTGATCCGTGGCCAGGCAGTCTCACTGATTGCGGGAACTAAAAAAGAGAACCAGAAGGAGGCATCAGATATGGAGGCCGAGATTGACAGACTAGAAAGTGACCTGGAGGCGGGAGTCACCCCAGAGAGGCTTCATCTGCTGAGTCTTAAACAACACGAGTATAGGGCAGTGGTCACCGAGAAAGCAAAGATCATTGGTAGAGAACGACAAGGTAGACTATATGACTTAGGAGACAAAGCAGGGAAATTGATAGCATGGCTTGATAAAAAGGAACTGGCGAGTAGATTGGTCCCTGAACTCAGAAGCGACACAGACACTATCATCACAGACCCCCAAGAAATTGTTAATAGCTTCGCTAACCACTTCCAGACAGTATACACCACATTGGCCGGGGGTTCTGAGGCAGACTCGCAAGAAATGATACGAGACATAGCACTCCCCTGTCTGTCACTAAGTGATTGCGACCTTATGGATGGCGAGTTAACAGCGGACGAAGTTGCGCAAGCAATCCGTTCCCTAAACTCGGGCAAGGCCCTTGGCCCCAATGGGCTCCCCATTGAGCTTTATAAGCTACAACCTGATAAACTAGCGCCATATTTAAAATCTATGTTTGAGGAGTCTAGGGAATTGGGCATGTTGCCACGGGATCAGAGGGTAGCCACCATAGTGACTATTCATAAAGAGGGTAAACCCAGGACGGAATGTGCCTCATATAGGCCAATTTCCCTCCTGAATGCGGAGCCTAAAATTCTCGCCAAACTCCTGGCCAATCGCCTCATCAAAGTAATTGGTGAACTGGTCCACCCGGACCAGTCCGGATTTATACCCCGCAGAAACACGGCATTGAATCTCCGGCGAGTGCATGGTGTGATAGGGAGAGCGCATACCATTCAGGAACCTGCGATAATAGCTTCTTTAGACGCGACAATGGCATTCGACACACTCGAGTGGCCATATCTCTGGGCGGTGCTGTCAAAACTGGGATTCGGCCCGAAATTTATTCAGTGGGTGCGACTCTTGTATAATGAACCCTTGGCCCAGGTAGTGGTTAACAATAAGATTTCCACCACATTCCAGCTCAGTCGGGGAACCCGTCAGGGCTGCCCGCTCTCCCCCTCCTTTTCGCATTGGCTCTTGAACCTTTGGCAGCATGGATACGACGTGACCCTAGAGTGAGAGGATTGAAGTGGTCTTCGGAATGTGAAGACCGCATCTCATTATACGCAGATGACATATTGCTCTACCTTGCGTCCCCCAGAAGATCTTTGATAGTAGTGCTAGATATCCTTAAAGTCTTTGGTAGACGCTCTGGGTTCACGGTCAACTGGAATAAGTCCTCCCTATTTGTCTTAAGTGGGGATCGGCCTCTGCTCCCCCGCGATTGTCCAATACAAATTACCACGGTGGGCTTCAAGTATTTGGGTATTTTTATCTCACTAGATCCCCAATCACGCTATGACCATAACCTCCTTCCCCCTCTGAGCAGACTGAAAGCAGATGTAGCCAGGTGGAAATCGCTTCCCATCTCCCTCTTGGGTAGAGCTACTCTGTTCAAGATGATGTCCCTGCCGCGATTCCTGTACATATTACATAATACTCTGGATCCCATCCCCCCGCAATATTTTAAGGAAATTGAAGGACTACAGAGGCAGCTGCTCTGGGAGGGGCGACCTCGAATCGCCCTAACCAAACTGACGCTAAACTGGTATGATGGAGGCATCAGCCTCCCGGATATCAAAAAATATTATTGGGCTGCGCAATTGGTAGCAGTTAACCACGGTACCTATGGAAGAATTGAGGATCCTGGCTATGCGATGGATAAGTGGATACTACCTGGGGGTAATTATAATAGGGCATTATATGCAAGACCCCGGAAATATATCTTGACGGGGCCTACTAGGCATGCGGTCCGGATCTGGCACGAGGCGTCCTCCTCACTCGGGTGGGGCCGACAATTAACGATGTCTACCCCGCTATGGGACTCAGAGATATTGGGTAGCCTGTGGAAAACAAAAGGATTTGACAGGTGGGATCGTATTGGCATCTCTCAAGTTAAAGACATCTGGGGCCCGAGAGGGATCAAGACATTCGCCGAACTCCAAGCGGAATATGCACTTGCAAACACCGAGTACTTCCGGTATGCGCAAATATCCCATTCGCTCCTACGGGCACTCCCCGAGAGCAAGCTCCCTCCTGACGCCTCCCCACTAGAAGACAGGATACTTGATGGACACCTACCTGATAAAACTATTTCACTGATCTACCAAAAATTAGTCAACAACACCGAAGATCCTCTCCAGGTCCTGCGGAGTAAATGGGTAGCAGACGGAGTGGAAATAGATGATGAGGACTGGCAGGATGCGGTCTCCTCCCCCCGGGTGGTAGCCATCTCAGCACGACTCAGACTTGTCCAACTTAAAATCCTACATAGGGCCTATGTCACGGGACCTCGCCTTATCCGCATGGGACTTGCAGACAGTGGGGACTGTAGGAGACGGTGTGGACACATAGGGACATTCATGCACATTATCTGGGAGTGTACGCAGGTGGGTCTCTACTGGCAAAAAATCCACGACGTGATCAACTCGGTGCTATCAGTGCGTCTCCTCCCAGAGGCACGACGATGCCTCCTGAATATATGGGAGCCTACTGACCTAAACACCCACCAAATACAATGGGTTACACTTGGGCTCATGCTCGCCAAGAGGAACATTGCACAGCTATGGGGAGCGGCGAACACACCCGCTTTGGATGATTGGGGAAAGGATTTAGACTGGTGTATGTTTCGAGAAAAAACTGTATATCTGGCAAGGGGTTGCCCTGGGAAATGGACACGAATATGGGGCCCATGGAATACTTATCGAGGAGAAATCTGTGCCCCTCCCTGTGCTGCTGAACATGACACCCCCCCTCCGTAACATTCCTTCTGTGTAAAATGATTAGAAAATACCCCTGAGATTTATGAGATGTATACCTTGATGTTTCCTCTGTATATTGTCCATGTGTCCGATGTATGTTTAATAAAAAAAAAAAGTTATATAAAAAAAAAAGAACTACAGTGAGCTCTAAGGTATGGGATTTTACTGGGAAAGAAGTAGGACTTATGGCAAAAATAGACCCAGTGAAGATCACTGTAAAAGAAGGCGCAATTTTCCCAAATACTAGACAGTACAAAATAAGTGCAGAAGTAAAAGCAGGAGTTACTGAGGAAATTGGCAGAATGGTGAAACAAGGCATACTAAAAGAAGTTCTGAGTAGCCCTTGTAGTTCACCAATTATGGGTTTGAAAAAGCCTGGTGGAAAATATAGGATCGTTCAGGATTTGAGGAAAATTAATAAATAGGTGGTACCTTGTTGTCCTATAGTACCAAATCCTGCAGTGATCCTATACCAGATACCATGGGATGCAGAATGGTTTACCGTATTTGATCTGTGCCAAGCATTTTTCTCAATACCATTGCATCCAGATAGCCAATATCTGTTTTCGTTTAAATTCAAAAACCATGTCTATGTGTGGAATCGTGTTCCTCAAGGGTACACAGAAAGTCCCTCCATTTTTAATCAAATACTGAAAAGGTGCCAAGAAAAATTAGTAAGGCCCAGGAACTCAGTCTTGGTGCAGTACATAGACGACTTGTTGGTCGCATCAAGAACACATGATGATTGTGTCGCAGATTCAATCGCATTACTCAACCATTTGGCTGAGGAAGGACACCTGAAAAATTACAATTTTGTACAACGGCAGTTAAATATTTGGGACACCAAATTGAAAGAGGAAAAAGAAGAATAACGTCTGAAAGAATAAAAATAATTAAGCAAATGAAAATGCCAGTAACACAAAGAGAAGTGATAATGTTTCTTGGAATAGTAGGATACTGTCGACAATGGATTATAGGGTTTTCACTACTAGCAAAGCCTTTATTTAATTCAGTTAACCAAAAAGAAAGCAAAAGATCCAGTTGAATGAGATGATGAAAGTGCCGGTGCATTTGTAAAATTAAGAAATACTTTGTGTGAGGCACCTGCCTTGGGCATGCCTGACTATACAAAAGAATTCACACTGTTTTGCTATGAAAGAGAAAATTGTGCACTTTCAGTGCTAACCCAAAGACATGGACTAATCAGGCGTCCTATAGCATATTTTTCTGCTACATTGGACCCAGTGGCGGCAGCATTGCCAGGCTGTTTAAAAGCAGTTGCTGCTACCATTGAACAAAGTGAGTCAATAGTAATGGGATATCCTGTTAAAGTGTTTGTCCCACATGCAGTTGTGATCCTGTTGACAAGAACTAGAACTCAGCATCTCACACCTAGTCGGATGACAAGATATGAGCGAATAATTCTAGGAGCTGAAAATGTGACCATAGCTAGGTGCACAGTTGTAAATCCTGCTACATTATTGCCAGATCCATATTGTGAAGAAGTTAAGGACGATCCAGAGCATGACTGTTTGCAGGTCACAGAGTTGTGTACCAAACCGCGTCCTGACATACAGGAAATGCCCCTGAAGAACCCAGACAGGGAGCTGTTTGTGGACGGCTCATGCCTAAGGCATGAAGATGGCAAATTGAGTGCAGCCTATGCTGTATGTGAACTTTCTGGAATAGTCGAAGCATCCTATTTACCAGGAGTCAAATCTGCACAAGTAGCTGAGTTAATTGCTTTGATCAAAGCCTACAAAATTGGGAAAAATTTGAAAGTAACCATATTTACGGACAGTCAATATGGGTACGGGGTTGTGCATGATTTTGGCCAACTGTGGATGCAGATGGATTTCATGACTTCTTCAGGATCCCCAATCAAAAATGGGCAGTTTGTAAAGGAATTATTGGAGGCAATACAATCACCAAAAGAATTGGCAGTGGTGAAATGTGCCGCACACCAGTCAGGAGATGGCTGGGTGGTAGCCGGTAACAGATACACAGACCTAATTGCTCAACACTGTGCCAGAATCAGATTGGCAGTAAACAGAAAAGTCGAAAGGATGGGAATCAGCTGCCAACTTATGCTATGTTCAACACCTGAAACATGGAATGATGTGAAACAATTGCAGGATGATGCTGAGGAGAGTGAAAGGGATGTTTGGATAAAAATAGGGTGTAAACGAAGAACAGATGAGGACGTGTGGGTTTATTCAGATGGCAGACCAGTCATGCCTGATTGCCTGATTTCACAAATGGCCAGAATGTATCATGGAGACACACATGTAGGGAGAGATGCCATGATTAGACTTTTCAGACAAAGTTGGTACAATCCAAAGTTTAGAGCTGCAGCAGAGAGTCTTTGCCAGAGGTGTTTAACTTGCCAAATGAATAATCCAGGAAGGAGAACAGTAATTGGTTTGGGAAAAATTGGAAAGGCCGAGGGTCCCTTTGTGAGATTGCAGTTAGATTTCAATCAGTTACCACCATGTAAAGGACTGAAATATGTACTTGTCATAGTGTGTCTGTTTTCAAGGTGGGTGGAGGCTTATCCTACTAGGAGGAATGACAGCATTACAGTTGCCAAACTGTTGTTACGAGAACTCATTCCACGGTTCGGTTTCCCAGTAACTTTGGATTCAGATAGAGGGAGTCACTTCAATAACGATGTAATTCGAATAATCTGTGAAGCATTTAAAATTGAACAAAAATTGCACTGTGCGTACCGCCCAGAGGCTTCTGGAGTGGTTGAACAAATGAATGGCACAATAAAATCAAGATTGTCAAAGATGTGTGCATCCACATCGTTAGATTGGCCAGATGCATTGCCTCTTGTCTTAATGGGACTCAGAAGCATTCCTGATAGAAATACAGGATTGAATCCACATGAAATCATCATGGGAAGAGTGATGAGACAAGCCCATGTACCTGGAAATAAACTGCTGAACATAACTGATGATATGGTTCTAGATTATTGCAAAGAATTGGCTGACCTCGTGCGTTCTGTATCTCACCAGGTTGGAGAAGACGCAGTTTCCAGGCAGCCTGAACAAGAGCATGATTTGAACCCCGGAGACTGTGTGGTAGTGAAGCATCACACCAGAGAAACGTGTTTATCACCCAGGTGGGGCGAACCTTGTCAGGTTATACTGGTTACAAACACAGCAGTGAAATGTGCAGGATTGCCTAATTGGATTCATGTAAGCCATACCAAAAGGGTGCCAGCTCCTGAAGGAAAAGATCCTCAGTCAGCATCAATAGCTGAGGAAGCTGAAGGTTGGCCAGCTGAAGAATCCCAAGTGATAGATTCGGAAGAGGCTGAAGAAGAACAACCGAGCACAAGTCAGGACTGGATACCTGTGGTTGATATACCAGAAGTTTTCATCAAAACAAGAAGTAGAGCTAGATTAGAGGAAATTAGTGAGGACCAGACAGGTGAAGAAGAAGCAGCTCAGGATAGAGAGATTGAAACCATAAGAGAACCTGAGCAGGCCCAGATAGGGAAAGGAAATTGGGCTCAAATTGACAACGAAACAACAAAATTTGAGCAGGGACAGATAGGTTCAGAAGAACGCGGTCAGGCTGCAGAAGTACAAAGTGCAATAAGCCCTGATCAGAACCAGTTAGAACAAGAAAAACACGTTCAGGAATAAGAAAACCAAGAAAACATCGAGCAAGAGAGTATCAAGCACGAAAACGTTAATCCTGAACAGGGTCAGTTAGTAGAAAGTCACCCTCAGGCAACTGAAGAAACAACAACAACAAGAACTGAACAAGAGCAGATAGAAGGGGAAACTGAAATCGAGGACAACCCATTTGTGCCACACCTTGAAAATAAAAGAGTTTTTGGAAAAGACTCGGAAGGTGAAGATACAGTGCAAACAAAGAAAGTCAGAAAAGGTGATAATTGGCCTAGTGTCATTAAAAGAGTAAAATACCATATAGTAACACAAAGTGAAGACCCAGAACAAGTAAATGAAGTAACAAGCTTATCTGGACAAACAAGTGGGACTGAAAAACGAAAAGCAAAAGATTGAAACTTGTGAACAATAAGTTTAAAGGTCCTGATTGGATTTATATAATCCTTGAAGACTACGAAAGTTCAGAGTCAAGTGAAAGTGGTGACGAAAGAACAAGTGCAGAATTGACTTATGAAAAAGAAGTGAAACCACCTTGATAAATTAAAGTCTTGAAAGAAAAAGAAAAGAAGAAAAATCTTCTTTTGTCAAACATGGCTGAGTTTCTGGGAAAGCGAAACGGAAATGTTGTAAAAGATGCTGTGCTATATGCATATGTAGTCTGGTAGTGGTGCTTATAGTGTGGTTAGTTGTGATTGTAGCAATTCCTTACCTTATGATAATGGACAAAAAGATTAACAACGAAACAAAGGAAAGGATAGATAACTTGAAAGGTGATAGAGTAAAAATAGAGGCAGAAGATGAACCAGAGTTTCATCACGTGGTAACAGATAATGATACTAGTTTAAATGTTTTCACTAAATTATTGTTTCAGTACGTAGATACAATGGAAGTTAGTGACTGTTATGTCTGTATGAAGTTACCTGAATCAGTAGCAGAAGGTTTAACATATCATCATTTGCCTTTAACTTATGGCATATCATGTAGTGTAGTTTATTTTATAGAACAGGAAAACTTCAGTATTATTATTCAAATATAGCTGTGATATTTTCAGAGGTTCCTATTAGAAAGAATATGAACCCAGTGCTTAATAGTCAAGATGCACAATTTATGGGAGAATTTTTCTTAACAATGAAGTCGATAGACATAACACATGCACATAGAAGCAATCTAACATGTTCATTACGTGAAGAAGAAAAGATATTTTTAAACTTAGTTGAGAATAGCAGACAGAATTTTCAAAAGAAAGCGTCTGAGCATAAAGCTCATCTTCCACCTTGGGCTGAGAAAGAGGGTATTTACACACCTGGAAAGGCTCAAGCTGCTATGGCTCTGGATTTTGTAAAGACAGGGAAAATTTGTCTACATAGGTTAAAGACTGATTATAACAATATTTTCATCGGAACCAGTGAATGTGAACATAATTTTTTAATTCTTGGAGGTTGGGGACTAAAAGGAGGAACAGATTCAGTTTTTCCTGGAATCTATTATGTGTGTGGGAATAAGGCTTACTTTAGGCTTCCTGCACGGTGGTATGGAAGTTGTTATTTTGGAATAGTTTTTCCAAAAGTATACCACGTAAAAAGAAACACTGGGAACAATGAAAATAATAGTGAATTAACACGTAGTAAAAGAGCTAGTTTTTCAGAAATTGTAGGTGATATATTTGGTGCATAGATACCTTCAGTGGGAGTAATTCTGAACTCAAGGAGAATATGTAAATTGTCTACAGTGGTTGATCATGGGATCATCTTCAGGACATTAGAATTGTACTCGGTCCTTCGGGACGGTAATTTGACCCGCCATTGGATTGCCACACTTTACAAACCCCCCCCCCGGGACGGTTAACTCCTTCCGCCACGGACACCTATTCCGGTTCTATGCTTGCTACCAGAACACGTGCCGCAACACCTTGTGTTGATTCTGACATGGATTTAATGTCTAGAATTTCTTGTATACAGGCATGCTTAATTCTAATGTCCTGAAGATGATCCCATGAATTCCCCCTAGGGATCGAAACGTCGTCGACACTCTATATACCATATGCATGCAAATATTATGAATTATATTGTGCAATGGTATCACCATGTGATTGAAGTCTGTTAATTTTGTTAATCTCATGATTTACAGACACATTCCCTTTGCCTGAAAACTCTTCCCCACCCTTATGTTGTTTGTCTATGTTCTTGAGTTGGACGCTGGTTGTGTCCCACTTGTAATTGTACATGTATTCTTTCTATGAACGTATTTAAAATATTAAATACCTGACTATATTTTAACCCTTCCGCCAGGGTCAGAGCAGGAGGATACCTCTCATCTTCCTTTAAATTAGAACAGGGTACAAGGCAAGGCTGTCCTCTTTCCCCCTCTTTATTCCTTCTAGCTATTGAACCTTTCCTCTATCAACTTAGGAACAATAACCAAATCACAGGGATACGCTTTAATAACTGCATGGTCAAAATAACAGCTTAAGCAGATGACGTGTTAGTTGTTTCCAAGAATGCGGAAGCTGCTATCCCTGCATTTATGACCTCAATAGAAGAATTTTCTGCAGTGTCTGGTTATAAGCTGAATAAGGACAAGACTGAGGTGAAACTCCTGAACAACCTTGGAGGGAAAGAAATCATTGGCAACTCGGGTCTCTTATGTCAACCTAATTGCTTCAAATACCTAGGCCTAGACTTCACGAGAGATCTGATCACCACCCTACAGACAAATGAAAATGCTCTCATCAAGAAAATCTCTTCGCTGTTAGATGGTTGGTCACCTAAATTTTTATCCTGGTGGGGTAGAGCTGAGACATTAAAAATGATGATTACTCCACTTGTTAACTATCTAGCCAGTATGTTACCAATGACGCTCTCAAATGACTTCCTGAGCAGGATCTATAAGCTTTTTAACACGTTCCTTTGGCAAGGTAAGAGACCCAGAATATCAATGAAAAAATTACAATTGCCCAAAGAGAAAGGTGGTCTGGGCCTGCCGAACTTTAGGAACTACCAAACCGCGTATCTTTGTAAGCAAGGTTCTAACTGGCTATTTCCCCAAGCTGACTACATCCCTGTATGGTTAGACATAGAAAGATCAATCATCAACGATAAGCCTCTGCCCGCTCTCCTCACCATGGATATATCCTCCATACCCCACTCAAAATATATTTTACTTAACACTAAAAGAGCCCTTTTAAGACTGGATCATTTCTCCGCGCTAAAAATGAACAAATCCAACTTGACCTCTCTCTGGTGCAAACCGAACCTGAGGATTGATGGAGGGATGCTCCATTGGGAACAGTGGTCTAAAAATGGCATAAATCTAGTCAAAGACCTTTTTACAGGGACTCTCCCTTTACCTTTTTCCGTGCTTCAGTCCCGACACGGGCTAAAACCGATAGATTTTTATAAATTCCTAAAACTAAAGTCACTCCTCACGCTGTGCTCTATAAAACCTTCCGACCCTTGGATACTTTCAAAGATGCTACAGCTACTAAAGTCAGGACACACCGTCTCTAAAATATACAAACTCCTATCCCCTAAGCCTCGCAAATCTCACATGAAGTGTGAGGTAAAATGGGAATCCGAACCTAACTCTAGTAAAATCCCATTCGACTGGAAGAAGATACATATCACCCCCTTCTCGAATAAAATCTCTCCAATATTATCGCAAACCAAGCTTATGATAATAAATAGGACATATTGGACCCCCGAGAGGATCTTTAAACTTAACCTTAGCGAGAGCCCTACATGTTGGAATTGCAATTCTCATGTTGGTAACCTTGCCCACATGCTCTTCCATTGCCCCATCCTACAAACATATTGGGATAAGATCTACGAATGTATAAGCAAAACTTTCAACATAGTCCCTCCAAGGGAATTTTCCTATATCTTACTAGGCTTTCTGGACCCAAAGATCACAGATGAGAATGATCGTTATTTGTTGGATCTTATGCTTACTTTAGCCTGTAAAATTGTTCTGAATAAGTGGAAAAACTCCAAAGAAGTCTCCTTTAGGTTGTGGCAAAAATGGTTATCCTTCCTTAGAGGGGCTGACAACATCGCACTTCACGCCTCTCCCTAGCGTAAATCACATAGGAAACTATGGAGGTCCCTTGACGCCTTTTCCTTCATGTATGACCCACCGTGAAAATTATCTCAATTTCCTATAATGCAATACTTATAGAATGCTATACCCTCTGGAGTACACCTGTACTGTATTGTATTGTATTTCCTATTATTATACATGTGAAAACTGTGCTTGATTGACCACCTGTATGTCTCTCCAGCGTCACTGCAACTTCCACGGTCTTCCACGGAAACGGTCTCAATTTCCTATAATGCAATACTTATAGAATGCTATATCCTCTAGAATACACCCGTACTGTACTGTATTGTATTATATTTCCTAATATTGCACATCTGACAACTGTGCTTGTTTGACCACCTGTATGGCTATCCAGCTTCACAGCGACTTCCATGGTAATACACTTGAGTAACTTATTGTTTTCTACTTCCTTTGTATTTCTTATGATTTTATTCTTGTGTTTTCATTTTACCATTGTTTATCATTACACCATTATGCTTTTCATTATTTATTTCTTCTTTTCTTGAAAATTCAATAAAAACGATTTGAAATAAAAAAAAATATATTTTTCAGATGGCAAGCTATAATAACTGCGGTCGGAACTTTATGTAGTCCTCGATGTATGGGATACCTATTTCTCTGTGGCAAATGTAAGTAGAAGATGAAATAGGAGCCATAAGGGCCTATCTACCAAATCTGTTCTCTTCCAATTGAACTGGGTTGCAATTCTGAACTTCCCAGACGCCAGCGCCATACATGCCAGCAGGCAAACATTGTATTTTATATGTTTGCAATAAAGAGGGGAGTGCACCCCCACTCTTCGGTTGCCGTACGGAAAATAGTGCGCAAATTGATTTTCTTAGTTTTTGCCTGCTTTGCATAACCTGTGGGCCCCATGAGCCTGTGGCTGAAAATGATTTTCCCAAAAAGGAAAAAGTACTAACTTGTAATAGCTTGTTTTTGTTGCCTGCAGAAATAGAGGATAAGTGATGTTTCTTTGGGCCACAGGCCTTAATAAAAGATTTGTTAAAATTTGTTTGTAAATCTAAGGTGGCATAAAATCAACAATGCCTTGTACCAGGCGTCATAGAGCATTTTGCATGTGCGCCATTAAAACTGCATCAATTGCTTGTATAAAAGTGTAGGTAAAGGGGAGCCATTACTTAAAGGAACGTCTGGGGTCATGTTAATTAAAAATGGGTGAAGGTTATTAATATGTAATATAAATAAAAGTGGTGCCCGTACTTAACCTTGCCTCACTCCTCGCAAAACATTTATTGGAGATGAAATCTAACCCTCTGTGGTGATTCGAACCTTGGCCTTCATGTCTGTGTGCAAATATGCGAGAAAGTACACTAGTGCCTCATCCAGTCCCTGCACCAAAAGGTTCGTCCAAAGCTTAGACCAGTTTACACAGTCAGAAGCTTGGGATAGATCCATGAATGCTAAATACACTGCTGACTTATGTGCAATTGTATATTTTCCTATTATCAGTGTCAAGTTCAAGCATTGTTTGACCGTGTCAACATTACTCCTAACCCCATATTGACAGGGATATAAAACTGACGTTGCTTCTACCCAGTCCTTAATATGATTGAATAAGATTCTCCCTAGAATCTTAGCCATGATGTCAATAAGGGAGATCAGTCTATAGCAAATAGGGGTCTCATTACGATGTTGATCCGTAAGCATTCTGACCAACTCGGTGTTGGAATGGTTTCCGACTGAATCGGATTGGGGGAGCCCGACCGGCCCATTACTATGGTTCCAAACACGAGTGGGTCGGATTCCCATTGACTTCAATGGGAGCCTGTGTTCCGACCAATAACACAGGCTCCCCTTGAAGAAAGGGGTGGTTGCGGAAAACCGTGCACCCTGTTGCGGGCACCACATGGTGCATGGTTGCAAAGAGGGGTCCCAAGGGTACTCCCACGGGCCCCAACCGGATGCCTCTGGGTGAAAGGGGGCATGCTACAGGCTCCCAAAGTCGGTTTCTGACAGCCGATCCATGTCAGACAAACCGATTCAGAAAGTCTGTCTGAGTCCGACATCGTAATCTGTCCGTCGGAAACACGGTCCATAGAGCCGTACGATTCAGCTCCGACCGACTCGGTTCATCTGAATGCCGGTCTGAACCGAGTCGGAAGGACGAATGGTTACCTAACATCGTAATTGGTCGGTCAGAAATGTTTCCGAGTCGGTCAGAAACGTGGGTTCCGACACGGATTCGGACAACTGAATGCCGTTCGGAGCCTTTTCGACCAACATCGTAATGAGCCCCTCAGTTGTATGCATTCTCCCTTTTTGTAAATTGGCACGATGATAGACATTGACCAAGATTCAGGTAGCAGGGAGTGAGTCAAACCATTAAAAACATTCACAAACAGAGGTGCCCAGAACTCAATGGCCTGGGAGCCTTCTCACCCAGACTTTGAGCAATTGCTTCCTCCACTTCATCTATAGAGACAGAAAAATCATTACAATGGCCCTTCACCTTCTCTGTACTTGGATCATCAAAAGAAGCATATATTTTAGTGTGCCTCCCAAGTGGCACTCGCAATATGACAACTTAACAGTGTTGCCAATTGTGTCCCTCTCCTTAGTGTAGATTCCTCACTGAAACAAATTACTATTTTTTTTTGCTGCTGATAATGCAAGTGAAACTCATTGATTTTGTAGCATTACCCATTTCCTACTTGCTGTTGTGTTTTTATATATCTTAGGGTATGTAGCCACTTCAATAGGATTCCTAAGTATAGATGTGAGTGTCTTCCTTAAATTACGATTAGCCATTGAATATTCATGATCAAACCACCTTGATTTAGAATGTTTAGAGTGCATGGGGCATAGCAATTTGCTTTTAATAATTAGGCATAATTGAGTGAAGGCCGGAACCACCCCTTGACTCACACAATCATCGTCCAAGCACACTTCAATCAGGGCCATATTTTCTCTGACTATAGTGTGGAAGAGTTGGGCTTGGTCAATATCTCTCCATTTCAATCTTAAGCAACTAGTATTTAAGGTATCCTTTTTAAACAGAGCAAATGTTACCTCAAGAGGGTTGTGGTCCCCATAAGTAGAAGCCATCACCCTCCCCGTAACACAGAGTCGAGTAAATTAAATATTATAAAAAAATTATCTATTTTAGAAGAACGTCCTCTGCCCCTATGTGTAGGTATCACTTGCTCACTGGGGCCTACAACATCCATTACATTAAGTAAATTATGAGAATCTAGAAGGGTCTTTAGTTCTGCTTCCCGGATATCAGTGCCAGGAATACATCTGTTATACCTATCCTCTTTGAATGTACTACATATTGCTGCAGGCATAGTATTGCAACCCAATCTGGCATAAAATCACCCACCAAACAAACCCATGGTGATAGGTCATTGACTGCCGCAGCATTTTGAATCTTGCATAAGACTTGAGGTTTGGAGTGAGGTCTTAATTGGGGTGTTAAGTATATTTTGTTCTTTTTGTCACCCAGTCAGTCTAGGTTTTCAAGATCACTTAACGGAGCATATCTATTTTCAAAGGCAAACTGAGGCCCAGGATGATTTGAAGTGGCGCTTCCAGAGAGGATTTCTTGGCCAGTTGGCTTATAAAAATAGCCTAATTGGAGAGCACATATGTTTATGTGTAACAAGTTGCTGTCCTCCTTCAAGCCCGGCAGATATTTTACTATAGCTGGTCTAGGGAAGTTTATATTGATGCAGTCTCCTGCAATGTCCTTCCTAGAATGTCCAAACCAGCCTACATTTCTGGCCATCAAGATATCATTAAAATGTGAGCTGTTAAAGGATTTATGCTTCCGTAGCCAATCGAGACATTTATTACATAGCTCTGGACATTATTCTTTCTGGGACCCCTTAAGTGGGGGGACACCAGCAAGAACTAGAACATATGGGAAGGAGGCTGGAGGTAAATCTAGTTTGTCCTTGTTAGGGAGGACAGAAAGAGTGTTCTGATTAGGCTTAATTAGGTTAACCGCCAACTGGGCAGTATCATGTTTGGGTGGATTAAGTAGCCTATCCCTCAGATGGGCTACGCATTTTTACTACTGAGTTTTACATATTCCTGAGCTACCAGACACCATCAGTTTCTCCTGTATTATAGTGGCAGTGGTATTAGAAGAGACTAAAACATATGCTGGGTGATCACTTTGAGCATAGTTATTCACTTTTTTGATGATTGAGAATTGAGTGTAGACACAGATAACAATCTAAATGATTCAAGCACAGATAGTCTCGATGCAAAATCAAGCAGACATTTCTCAATACTAGACAATTGAGCCCTAATTTGTTGGAGTTTTTCATCCATGACAACACCCAATTTTTCATACAATAGATTAAAAATTGACACAGCCATTCTTTTAAAGCCCTGAAGCAGTTGGGGATCATTCAACGTGCTAATAGACATGGCCACTGCAATGATGCGGTTATCCGTCCGTTGCAATTTTCACACAATTATAGATTTGCTGCATGTGCCACATAATATATCATCTGATGCATAATCTGCAGATTTTAACAAAATACAAATTTTGTTTCTAGCTCAAAAATGGTTCAAAAGTTATGAAAAATCCAGCAACAAATGTTGACACACGCTGGAAAGCCATTTGCAAACCTGGACTGGTCACCTTTCTATTGCTTATTGCTATATTTGGGTGTTAAACTGGTGCTCATGAGGTGCAACCAATGTCCAGGCAGTACTATCAATGACTAAATAATTATGTAATACTATTACAAAATGTACCATATGATGCCACATAATTTGCCTTTTCTCGCTGCATAATTTAGTTAAGCCTGCTGCATAATGTGGCCTTCTCCTGCCACATAATTCCAGTCACCCTGCTAATTCAGTACCAGTTAAAGCTCTCATACAGGAGGTGCCTGCACATTGGAACTCAATCTATTACATGTTGCAGCGTCTGTTTGAGCAGTACAAACCAATCAATGAATATGCCATGCAAAGAAGAGGGGATGTAACTAAAAGCATGAACATTGAGATGGACAAATGGAAACTAGTCAAATGCCTGGCAGAGAAGCTGCTTCCTTTTGAGGTTTTCACACAGGAAGGCTGCAAGGAGGACAGTGTGATGGGCCAGGCTATCCCGTTGTTGTATCTGATGAATGACCAGATAAAAAGCAGGTCTGACAGGTTCCGAGCTGTGGGCGATGAAAACGAAGATGCATATAACTTGGTTCAGAGCTTAATCATTCACTTGGCTGAGAATACAAGTCTGCAAAGAGACATAGTGACATCCAAAGAGTACATTTGTGCCACAATACTGGATCTACATTACAAAAAAATACTGGCCACTTTCAATCCTTTTTCAGAAGGGGATATTTCAGAATACATTGAATAGATTGTTGAGCAAGCCAGAGTCCTCGATAAGAATGGCTGGAACATAGAGTCCCACTCATGGAAAGAAGTTCTGGGGTGCCACCTTCAACTTCCAAAGAGAGCAGTCCAGTTATCTCACAGCAGCCAACACCAGCAACAAAAGTTGGACCATTGTGCAGTGAAGAAGCCTCTCCCCATTCCCCTGAAAGATATTGGAGAGACAATGCCTGCCACTGTCCTGTGCCTATTCTATTTTTTCATCCCCTTGCAGGACTGCCCCAGAACATTTGATTCACAAGACTGCGCCAATGTGTGTCACATGCATCAAAGAGGATCAACAATTATGTACCACTGTGCTTGAATTGAAACAGGTAAATATATTATTGAGTGATTGATTGTGAGAGATGATTCATTTGGTGGCAGACAGTGAGGGTGGGTGTTCAACTATAATTTGTAAGCTTGTTGTGAAGATTTGCAATGTTTGTGTCCTGATGGGTGAACATTTTTCCTGAAGGTGATTGGCCCATTCCCTTTGACACCTCGCGAGATTTGCCGGGTACACTCCTTTATTTTCTGGTTCACAATTTTCAAAGACCCGACCAGTCCGTTTAGTTAACAAACACAAATCTACACATAAAAATTACTCAATGTTTCTTTTCTTGTTCATCAACAGCAGTGCACTGTCTACAGGTCGATCTCTCTCGTTTGGGTCAGGAGTAAGGATTAGAGTTGGACACATTCATTACTCAGAGTCAGGAGAATGATGTAAGGACTCAGGGTGTGACTATCTAAACAACAGCCAGAAGAATTAAGGGGCATATTATCAAGAACGGAGTTAAAATTATCGCCGCTTTAGCGGCAGAAAACTGCCGCTAAAGCGGCGATAATGGGCTTGATAATATGCCCTTGAGAATTCCAATAGAAGCCCATGTTGACACCAGAACATGGGCTTCTATTGGAATTCTCAAGGGCATATTATCAAGCCCATTATCGCCGCTTTAGCGGCAGTTTTCTGCCGCTAAAGCGGCGATAATTTTAACGCCGTTTCTTGATAATATGCCCCTAAGTTATCAACTTCAAGGAAATCAACATGATGGTGACTCTTAGAGGCCAACTCAGCTCTGTTGAATGGTGAGAAGTGGTTTGGGAAATGCAATGCTGCTTAGTGTGTTTGCTGGCCCAAATTTGAATATCCTCTAATATGTGGTTGTGTTGTGTGGTTGGGTGTGGGGCCTGTTGTAAGTAACTGGAGACAGACACGTGATGTCACGTCATCACATATGCATGCGGTTGGCTAAATGTTTTATGATGACAGTTTGATCAATCAATAAAGCAGTATTTATATAGCACAACTAATCACCCCAGGGGGTATCCAGGTGCTGCGTTGCAGGTATCTGTTGAAAAGCCAGGTCTTGAGTCCCTTCTTGAAGTGGTTCAATGAGGTTGATGTACGGCGGTGGAGGGGGAGGGCGTTGACAGTGAGGTGGTAGAAGGATCTTCCTCCAGAGCGGCTATAAGAGATGCGTAGTGTCTGAGCGAGGGCAAGGTGTGCAGAGTGGAGGTTTCTTGTGGGTTGGTGGAAGGTCATGCGGTGGATCATGTTGTCTGGTCCTTGGTTGTAGAGGGCTTTGTAGGAGTGGGTCAGAAGCTTGAACTGGCATCTCTTTTGGATAGTGAGCCAGTGGAGATCTTTCAGGTGTTTGGTGATGTGTGTCTTCTTGGGCAGGTTGAGGATCAGTCTAGCTGCTGCATTCTGGATTGTCTGGAGTCTTTACATGAGTTCCGAGGATGTGCTGGCATAGAGTTTGTTGCCATAGTCGAGCCGGCTGGTGACGAGGGCCTGTGTCACAGTCTTTGTTGTGCTGATTGGAACCAACTGTAGATTTTGCAGAGCGTGCGGATGGTGTGGAAGCAGTGTGTGGCAACGGCGTTGACCTGACGTTTCATGGAGAGTTCACTGTCCAGTATGATGTCGAGGTTGCGGGTTTGGTCTTTCGGTGTGGGGTTAGGTCCGCGCTCCACTGGCCACCAGGAGTCATTCCTAAGGGTGATGTGTCTGCCGAAAGCCAGATCTTCCGTTTTGTCGGTGTTGAGTTTCAAGCAGTTATGCGATTTATCAGCCTGGTACATGCAGCCACTTGTCCTTGACTGGTTGTAATTTGCTCTCACTTCTCAGTTAATCGATCGTACATGAGTAATTAAATGAATGATTGCAGCAGATTATGATCTTGCTTTGCCTCTGAGTCTTCTTGGCATACAGCTCATGAAGCTTACCTTCTGTCCTTCTCCTTGAACTGTGTCATACTCATTCCTTCATTTCCTTCAACAACAAATTGATGATGATGTGCTGTTCATCTCCCAGATGAATATTGGCATTGTGTTTGTGTAGTGTTTGTCTTTGCCAATCCTTTTCCCAGATCCCCTTTCCCATCCATTCATCAAATCCCTAACCCTCTACCTCAGGCTGTGTGATTTATTGAGGTGTGCTTAATTTACACCATAAAAAGATCACACACTTGGTGGGGCGGATGTGGTGAAAGCGACACCAACTCACTGCGGGATCTTCTGGCCCCATTTTACCCACTCACGCATAAAGAGATCCATATTTTAGATATAGAAGAACATCATTCTTGAGCATCATCATTCAGGCCTTGTGCTGTGTTGCCTAACTGCTTAACCTGACTCCACTCCTCCTGACTCGAAGATTTTGTAAGTTTAGTTTAAAATACTAGGCTCCCCATTGCTCAGAAGAAGTTACTATTGCTAGTTTTTGTTATCATATCAGGTCTTCTTTGTTGTTTCATGGTGGTAATCTGGTCTCAGTATTTCTAAAGTTATGACATAACCCACTAACTGTGCTTTCTTTCAATCTAGTTGCCTGTGATGGAAAATACTTTGATTAATCCTACAGTTGAAGTTCACCTAGGTGGGAGTGGGACCTCGCTTGTAATTCCTTCCCTGTTAGCATGCTAGCCTGCTACTACTACCACTGCCGTGGCACCTTGGGAAACCCTGCAGTAAGATGACTCAGAGAAGTAGCAGCCCTCGCCTCATCTATTCAGGTCAGAGAACTATGGAGCATTGTTATAGGCAATGGCAATCCCCCTTAGTGATCAATATAGTTACAGAGGGTAGTAGGACAAGGGTACCGTATAACTAACTGGTATACACTTTTTAAAACAGATTAAAAGGCAGCAGTGCACAGTAAAGCACGAACACCCAAGAAAAGATTTGAGGCATACATAAAGTAAAATAATTATTTATTACCCTTTTTGGACAATAAACCCCACCCTTTCCAACCACAACAGGCCCACCCCTCTCCCCAAATAAATCTTCCCGTCCCCAACCAATGTCCAAAATGTCAAATGAAAAAGTCCCACAAACGGTCCTGGTTCCAACTCCCATCATTACCACAACAAATATTAAACAAGGGGCAAAGGAAGAGGACAGTACATGCAGGTCAGAAGCTTTTTGCGGGGCCCCTCATTGCTTGCCTTTCTGCAATCAAGATGTGCCAGAATCAGCAGGACACAGTGCTGGAAAATGTGGTCTGAGCACAAGGGGGGCAGCAGTAGAGGTGGTGTGATGGGCAGCTGTCAGTGGTGGTGGCATTGTTCTTGCGGAGAGGCTGGAGGCGCAGGCTGCTGGCTGGGGCCCTGGGCAGCAGCAGCTGCCTTCTCCTCCTCCTCTTCAAGGACCACCAGCCACTGAAATTTGACCAGTATGGCTGCCAGACTCTGCTGCCGCATCCGGGCTGCTATCTCCTGCCTAGTATGTGGTCAACCAGCAGGAGTAGATATATCAAGAAAGAAAAAAGACAAATTGTAAACAATGCTCTGTGCAAAGCACTTGTTTAAGATTATACAGTAGCAATACATTGCAGGTCCCCTAGGGCCATTTGAATTTGATGTGATTAGAGTCACTTTTACCCACACATGCCTCACATAAAAGCAAATGCACAAACTAGCTCAAAGGAATTAAGGCAGAATAACAGCACACCTGATTATAAAAAAGGCTTTTTTATTTTAAAGGATTTCCTATCAAAAAAATAAACAGAAACTTTGTGTAGAAAAATAAATTACCTCTCATTAATGACTAAGGCATTATACACTATGGAGTACAAGTATTCTTGTTGTGCTAAATTAATTGAGACATGCTAGCTAGCGCGTCCGTTGTTGGTACTTTGCTTCTCTCTGCTGTCTGGAGGTGGGGCAGCTGTAATGGACAATTATTATATTCCAATAGACCTGCTCTTCACCAAAATGCCTTTCAATTGTACCTTGACTCCAAGGCAGATAAATAATAATGATGCAACGTCACACACGTCATGTATAAAATGCAGATATCCTGTCTGCCATAAGTAGACGGTGGGAAAAACAATGCACTGTAGTATAGGGAAAGCATTAAGGAACAGGATATATAGATTATATTTGGCATGTTCATCACAGACTATCCCATCTGCAAAACTCAAGGCACTTAGTCCCACTTTACTTCCTGGTCTCGCCCTCCACCACAATTTACAAATATTTCCAACAAAAACATTCACTTGGCAGTAACGAAAGGAAACTTAACTTACTCTATTCAGGGTAGGTTAGAGGGATTAGGCCGGGTAAGTAAATGTTTTACTACAGAATAGTGGGGTGTCACAGATCATCATCATATGCCTAAGCTTTGGCTTAATCCGTCACTGCATTTGCCAAACGTTGAAAGGCAAAAATTTGAAAAGGCGTAAATCCGTTATGGAAGCCATGAAATATATAAATAACTTGGCCAGTAAAATTTGGTGCATGCCAAGAATGGTTTTTTCAGTTTTTTTGGCTATCTGGCTCAGAACTTAGGAAATAATAAAGGAGTGAAGTACTAGGAAGTGACTGAGTGGACACTGGGAGGGAAGGGAAACACAGTTTGTTTTTGCTTTGCCATGCATTGAAAACTTTGTAAGTACCACATTATGTGAAGCAGATGCAAATTGCACAGTCAACACTGCAGTACCGACTGCCGAATTAAACCAGGCAAAAAAGAGGTCATGTGTGGCACTGGTGAAATGCCTTGGGAAGGGAGGTGATGGGTGGGATACATATCTGCCTCCTTAACTAATACAGTGAGTCAAGGGTGTAGACAGAACCATTCCAAACAAGCAAAGTAGGTGAGCAGCACACCTCTCTCCAGAAAAACTCCCTTGTTTCTTCATCCAAGCAATTATCCATTCATCACTTCATTGTTCTAGTATTCTTCACCCTTTGATACCCACCATTTAAGCTTTACATTCTCTCATTCAGTCTTTCACCATTGAAAACCATCCATCCATCGATTCATTCACCTCTCCACAGCTCACAACCATCATCCACCAACAAATCCATTTACCCACACATGCATTCCTTTCACCCATTCATCCTTTCACGCATACTGATTTAACCCGCCCGAGAATTCCTTTCACCCATCAGTAGCAGGTCATCATCTTTCCTTCTCTCCCTCATACATGTCCACAAATAAATGAAGCAGAGACATGAAGAGAGCTTACAATATTAATTGAAACTATTGTGCTCTATTATGGAGAAAATGTGCTGCAATCAGAACGCATATGCAGGTCAACAATGTGATTAGGATAGTTAGTGGACCATATGCAATAAAAAGCCCTGTCATATTAGCTTACAGATTTCCCTAAGCCTACCTTCACTATAGCAAACAATGATATATTTTAGATCTTTGGGATTAGTGGCGAACCCCATTTCTGGCATATACAGATAGCTGTTCTACATTGCAGCTGGCACAGCTCTCTCCTCTCGAGACCTTTGCTTTGCGAGTATGTCTTTGCTCAGTGGGCTTTCAAAACGACACGTCCCTGGTTATATGATAAAACGTATATGTTCAAAAACAGCAGCTGGATTCCCCTATCATGTCTGAGTGCTAGTGTCCAACTACAGAAAATAATAAAGAGTGTGTTATTTGACCATGCAGGAGATGTTTCGACTGAATCCCAGCAAAAGAACAAAATATGAAAACATGTGCAGCCTATTTGGAAAATAACAATGCTGCACAAAAACAAGTGTGTTATTTTGTAATGTGTGCAAAGCAAAGCGGCCTACTACATGCACAGTTATGCTAACATAGGGGAAAACAACCACAGGTACCATAGGGAACATACAACACTACTAATGCATTGCAACAAATTATCTTTGCTTCTCATCTCATTCTCAATCTAGACCCCCTTTGCTAACTCAATCTCACTTTTTTCAATGCACAGATGAATACTACATATCATTGGGAGATTGCTTGAGACTGTATGATCTACATACAAAAAAGCACAGAGAACACCAACTCACTGATGTTACTAACACTATCACTATTTTAGTGACAGCAGGACAGAGGAGTCTGCATGAATTCTTAAATAATCAGCAAATGCGAGCACCAAAGAGTACGAGTAGCTAGCGCAGAGCACCTGGCTGGATCACATAATATTTGTAACGCAAACTTAACTTGCCTCTGAGTTTGAGCAGCATGCTATTTGGAAAAAAAATATATTAGCATAGAAAGAACACAACAAATAAATAATTACTCACTGAGTTCCGCAATTTCGACGCCCAGCACGTCAAGCAGGTTTTTCTCCCTGTCCAGGGTATTGGCCCTGAGGTGCGCTGGACACCAGAAATCCAGCAAACACACAGGCACACCCTCTCCCACAGTAGCCGATGCTCCTGCAGGCCATACCCACTGTCAGGCCTGCCGCCTGCTGCCAGCATGGAGGGGAGGAGACACCGCACATAAAAATCTACTGCAGCCACCTCCACCTCTGAGAAAATGGTGCAGGGCTGCACCCCTTGGTGGCTCTGAAGACTGCAAGTGTGTGACTAGCAGCCGCACTGGCGCCCCCATTTTCTCTCTCACCCTGTTCTGCCATGGCACTGGGTGGTCAAAAAAAAAGTTAAAAATAAGAGCAGGAAGAAGGGAAAAACTAAAGACATAAAGAGAAAACAAAAATGTACAAAAAGTCATGAAAAACACAAAACAATTACAAAAACATAAAATACACAAACACAAAAACACACACTGATACCATAAAGGAAAATGGTATGAGATCCTAGCCATGATCCATTAATCACGGCCCCCAAAAAGTGTGGGGCACAGGGTAAATGTCTACTTTGATATGTCTTAAAACACTCCTGTTTGGCCTGTGTGTTTGGATGCAATATTGAAGTGAAAATTTAGGGAACAGCATTCAAAAATAACTTGCACTAACAGTCATAAATGTTCAAGAAAATTTGCCATGCTCTCACATCTGTCTGGTCTGAAAGGCCAGTCTGCCTGGCACAGCCAGCATGTCAACAGCAGTGGAGATGACGGTAGGTGTCTGAAGGGCTGGTAACACAGGGTCTGCAATGTTCACAGTGACAGACTCAGTATGAATGTATGGGTAGAAGTATTTGTGTGGGATTTCATAAGGCAGGGCAGCACCAGAAGTGCACAGAATTGAGCGGTTGCCAGACATTGTAGTGACAGTGGAGAAGTATTTCTGTTTAGTGTGTGGTTAGGACAGACATTGGTGTGACACATAACTGGCAGGGTGTGGGAAGGGGTTGATGTGCTAATCCTGGTTGTGCTCCTGCTACACAAAGGATGTGAACTGCTGATGGGGGGAACACACATCGCATTCAGGAGCTTAACGGAAATGAATGGCAGCATGTGCATGCATTGCTGTTGTGTGGATATATGTTTTTACAACAAGATGTACTAATGAGGTGGTTACTTTAATATGTTTTGGGGTGTGTTGTGTGTCTTTTGACTGGTTTCGTTTCTGTTAGTGTTAATAGAGACATATGCAGGGAGTATTAATTATTGTGACAATTAGTGATGTGTCCATCTCACTTGTCCTGACAACTGTGATCGCTGACAGGCAATGCAGCTGGTGATGAGAGGATATAAGTGGCAGAGAGGATATCCTGGTACGTGTGGGAGAGGCATTATCCAACCACCAAGCACAGCAGCTGTCATCTCTATCTTAGCAAACGTATTCTTCACATGTTTCCTCTCACCTTGCCGTTCTTTTAATTGTCCTCCTGGGTGTGCAGCTCTATTCCTAATGCATTCACACTACCTGTGAATTTCTACCTCATCGCTGCTTCCTCCATACCAGTGAGGGTGTGTAGAGACAGACCATGTTGTTCACCAAAGTTGACCATAATGTATCCGTCTCACTTTCGTTATTCTTCCTCTGGAGTCAGATAGTCTGTATAATCAGGGATTCTCTCTGGGTCCAAAATGACGCACAGAGCAAAGGGAAGAAGGCACAGACCTAAACACATTCTACTTCCAAGCGCCAATAGCACTCATTTCTTCATCAATTGCTTGAAATCAGAAACATGCACCAAGTAGGAGACAGACGACAATGTGTGCGTAAATTTGTTCTTGGATATTTACCTTTGTGAATTGGGCCCTAGAACTGTACCAGTCACCTCAACAACCATTCACTGAGAGGAGATGTGGTCCTCCAAGAGGAAGTATGCAACCAGGTTCTGCACCCATCTTTGAGGATTCACCCTTTATAAAACACACAGTCAGGAAGGACGAAAATATAGCTTACGTGGTCTTACATTCACTTTACTAGACACGTATCACAAAAGCACATTCCTACACTATGCACCTTCAATACATCAAATGTAAAAGAGAGGATGTGGTGTAAGGGCCTGAGCTACCGACTTCGGAGCTGGTGGGAACCAGTTCGAGTCTCGGCGTCAACATCCTGTGATTCTAGGCAAATCACTTAGTCTCCCTTTCTTTGCAATTTGGGCCTTGAGACCCTCATAGGTGATTTGCCGTGCTTTACAAATCCTGGATTGATTGAAATGTTATATTGCTGCTTACTTCTTCCAGGGACCACCATTTACTAATTAGAACTCATGTTTTGATTGCTTATCGTGTATTGTTGCATTTAATTGCAAGTATTTTGTCTTTGAAAGCCCATCACCTGTTCATATCTAGCTTGCAAGGTTTATGCTTTCTTGATTTATGTGGGCTTCTTCCAAGGATCCTGAATGAGCAGAGTGGCAAGATGTAAAGCATGTCTTGCAGGAAACCTCGGGATTGGCCTGAAAACCAAGATGTCAAGTATGGAGTTTGTCCTCCACCCTTCTGATAGAGCGCTGATAGCACTCAATTTTGTATGAGTGCACTATACTCATGGTTTAAACGCACTCTCATGTATTCGTATTGTTTGCAGTGTTTTATGACTATTAAGAAACATTTATTTGAATCATTTGATGTTGAAACTAGTGAACGCAATTAAGTAGAACTTTGTATGTATTATGATTCCTTCATGCATAATGTGCAGGATGATATTATTCTTATATATCGTAATTGTGATTAGTTTAAGTTGCCTGAAATATAGGCCCAAAGTTAGTGTTTCAATTCTCCTTGCTCTCGAGAAATAAATAATTAAATGATTGTTGTGTTCGAAGTTAGAATGTTCTCATCCTGCTACAGGTGCAAGAATACACATCGTTATTTTCAGAGTTAAGGAGAAACCCGGAATGTCTTTGAAGATGGCTGGGAAGCGAGAAGGGTGGATGCCTTGCGTATCTGGTCTGTCTGGAAGCCAAGGCCACTGGAAGAAGATATCATTAATTAAATTTGTTTCATGAAAGAAAAAGCTACTGCCTAGAGGTGCGATGGAAAATTTTAAGACGAATGACGTATTGTGGGTTGTATTCCATCTTTTTGTATGATGCGCAGGGACAGCGAGACCAGACTTCTGCTAGCTTTCAGAGGAGAAGGAGCATCTTAGAGCAAGCTCCAAAGCCATAAGCTAAACGACCCATTTGACGTGAGTACTTCTTAGGAAGTCAACACGTGCTGACACCATTGGGGAATGATAGCAAAGAGACAGGAAGGGCCCTCATATAGAGGAGTGTAGGGAAAGATTTTGATTTTTTTCAATGAGTCGAGAACCGAATGTTGCATCTATTCGGTGTTGCATTGTGATTTTGGAATTTATAATCATCTGTCTTTTGGGCCGCATTACTTATATTCGTAAAATCGGCTCTGTATTAATTTTTCTGTACCTCTATACTTTGCTATTGAGATGTATTTACATCCAATTGTTTTTGGCCTTATAATATATATTCAAACTGCACTTTGGAGTCGGTGATCTTTTCAGGCATGACGACTTTGCTAATATCTGTCTGAGTTGTTTCCTCCCCTCAACCACTTTAGGTAAATAAAAGATCGATCGCTTACGCTATATTTAGTAGGGAACTTAGGTGTGCAATTTAGCGTAATCAAATGGTAGCAGAGGATGGTTTACCTTTAAAGTGGTTTATCTCTAAGGTGAGGGGAGTAATCAGGAGTAGGGTTGAAGGTTGAAGAGCCCTGAAGTGGAGCGGAAGACGGCGGAGAATGGCGGACGTTGATGGTGCGGCGGAAACAGTGGTGGCGTGAGTATGAAAGGAATTGTGGTGTTAAGATTGCGGTGATGAGTAAGTGGGTGATGTCTTGCGGAGTTGGGATGTATGTTGAGTGAATGTGATTTTTGGTTTACTGGTCCGGACACGTGCGGAGCAGGAAGTTTTGGTGAGCGGACTCAAGAGAAGTCCAAGATCCCGGGATAGTTTTGTATTGTAATTGTCTGATCAAATGTGGGTGTTGTGAAGTGCTATCAACGATCCACTTGTGTTAGGGACCTTTGTGTGAATGAGGAATAGGTCGCTGTAGAAAGCCTCAGGTACCGGGGTGGACTATGGCGATTGAGTGACCAACGCAGGTCGGGGGTCACAACGGCTGAATGTTCTTGTGAGAGTGTTCTATCGATCTTTAGTGTCAGACAATTATTTGTTTTATGTGACTGTAAGTTATTGTAATTGTGTAGGAACAGTTACTTGGTTTAATAACTTTGGTTATACAGTTACTTGTGGTACGAATGTGTGTAAGCGTGTTTGCGGTGAAACTGTAAAGGCGGGTAAGCCGCTGCAAGGAGTGAGAAGTGAAGTCAGGGTGCGCCGCGCTGTGATAGGTTGGTTGGTGTAACGCCGCGCTGGGATTGGTGGAAGTTCGTTTGCAGGGGAACAGCGTATTTTGGGTTTGCAATTGATCGATTTTACAATGAGATCTTTAGGGTGCTGCGAGATTTGTGTAGAGGCGACACAGGGGTAGTGACTCGGGTAGGAGAAGAAGCTCCGCCAGAAGAGACACCGGCACATTACATGGCAACGAATGTAGGACTTCATACGATAGTGTGGCTTCAGAATTGGCATAAAATTACAGAGAAAGAGGGTGAATTGGCTTTCCCTCGTTATGGGTCTTTTCGTATGCAGGTGCTGACCCAGCTGAGGGGGGTGATGAATGCACTGAAACCTCCCCCTAGACCCACACAATTTGAGGCATTAGATGCATGGATGAGAGCTGCCCTAGTAAAAAGGAGAGAGGCTTCACAAGGAAGAATGAGGAAAGCAATGAAGGCATATCATGATGCTAGATGGGATGCCCAGTTGAAAAAATGGAGAGTAGACACCATAGAGGGAGAACGCTTGTACCCATTTCTAACGTTAGGAGAGGGGGCTGAAGGGAAAAAGATTACAGAGGAGGACAGTGATGCAGATGACAGCTTCCTTGATAGATTGCTAGCGGAGCGTCCTCCACCGTGCGACTCTAGATCAGAGACAGAGAGGTTGCGCCCATCAGAAGAGCTTGTAGGAGTGGGACAACCGGGTTCAGAGGAACAATCAGCAGGAGTAAGAGGCAAAATTACAATGGTACATATTCCGGGAGGGTCTGGAGGAAGGAGGTATTCCAACTCTGAGCCAGTACAACCTGCAGGAAACATGCAGTTACCAGATGCTTTGTCAGTACCAGTCACAATAGGGCCGGTGGTTCCAATATATACTCCTAGAGAAAGAACCGATGACAGTCAACAGCAAAGAAGTGAAGGGGAAGAGACCATGTCTGGAGGGAGTCTTGCAATGAGTGGGACAGGTTTCAGTCGGATACCAGTGGAATCTAGTACTCCACTGCCAGCTACAGCTGATCCATCAAGAATGGATAGTGGGGCAGAACGAGTACGGACAGGAGCTCTAGCAAATTCTAGGTCTGACCTTCGAATGTGGGTTCAACCAGTGAGAGAGTCAATGATGCCGAGGGAAGAGACAAACAAGAGACAAGAAGCGCCTAGAGTACTGTTTGGGCCACAGGTTATTTGTGCAGGTGACCATTGGAGAAGTCAAAGCTGGGAAAGAGATAGACGCTCAGCGTCGGAGAGGGAAGAGGGTGCAGTTCCTAGGAGAACTCAAAGCTGTGACAGGGAAGATACAAAGAATGAGGAAATTCAGAAAGTGTTAAAAAGTGCAATAAAAGTGCCAATGCTGGATGTGGTACGTTTAAAGGCAGAACTAGACAAGGTGATTGAAGGTAATCTGCCCCTGATCAAAATTGATACATATGACTCGAGCGAACTATTGTTCGTAGCAAAGGACATGACAAGAAAGGCCAAACGAGCTTATGATGCCTTGTTGCTGGTGGCACAAAGATATGAGGTTGATTTATCAAAGACCAAGCTGACACAGGGTTCTTGTAGATTAAATTACACAGATAAGGATTTGGAAGAGAAGCGAACAATTGGATTAAAAACACAAATTAGAGAACTAGTGATAGGGATACGGATATGGAAAGAACTAGACAAATGGAAAGAAAGATGGGCAAAAAAGAAAAGCTTTCAGACTGGAATAGGAAATACTCTGCCTCCGGGTGGAGGGACGGGAGCTGCAGACAATTTTCCCCTCAGGGAGGTACAGAATGGAGGGTATGTACATGTGCCATGGAGCAGGGGTGATTTAGCTGCATTTACGAATGTTTTCCCTCGGCTGAGGGAAAAACCTGCTGAGTGGTACAAGAAAATAGATCGGTTTGTAAAGATTTTGAAAGTATTGTGGATTGATTTGAACACCTTGTTTGATATAGTAGTACCAGCGGATTTGTGGGCGGCATGTAAGATAGCCATTGAGTGGCCTACTGCAGAGCCGCCTAGGGATTCAATGACTCATGGTCCTTCACCTGATGTAATGAGAAAATACGAGCAAGTGATTATATGGTTGCAATCGAAGGTAGCTCCTCAGACTGTTGATTGGTTGAAGATTGATCGCACCACTCAAGACTCTAAGGAATCAGTACATGATTATTACGAAAGATTATTAATAGCTTTTAAGCAGCATGGTGGATTGGATACAATTGAACAGAAAGATATGGGACAGTTTGTCTCGAAGTTTGTGTTGGGACTGATATCTGATATTAGTTTGATGATACAGCAGCACTTGATATGTTGGCAGAATAAGTCGGTGGATGAGATTTTGCGTTATGCTAAATATTGCAGTGATCAAGTGGAATCGACACAGAAGAAATTGAAGGACAAGTTGATGTTGGTGCAGTTGAGAAACGCTGATACGACGCAAGGGTTTGGAGGAGGTCAAGGTAGAGGTAGAGGAGGTGGAAGAAGAATGGGACAACAGATGGTGACCCAACCTGGTCAGGGTAGAGGAAGAGGAATGGATCCAGGTGCAAGTGACTGGGTGGCCCAACAGAAAAGGGTCACTGCCTGTCACTATTGTCACAAAATCGGGCATTGGAAGCGCGAGTGTAGATCGAATCCAGCAAATCAGATACAGATAGAAGGAGAGGGACAGCTGTCCGAGACCATAAATACTGTGACAAGACCCAGGTCTATGTATGGAGGAGGATATGAGCCGCAATTGCAAGTACCTCAACCTCCTAGGATACCCATGCATAATCAGTTATACCATCAGATGCCTTATTTTGAAATAAAGGATAGATTTGATCAAAATCAAAATTTACAAGAGTGTCAGAGGGGGGTGCATGAGGAATGCACCTTAGATGCGATCCTAGAAGTAGATCAGAGTGGGCCGTTTGTAGATGCAGATGTGAATGGATATCCTGTTACCTTCTTATTAGATACTGGAGCTGCTCGCTCCACGGTGAGAACTGAAGTAGTCCCAAATTTAACTCTTTCGGGACGATCGATTCAAGTAGTGGGGGTTAGCAATCAGAAAATGACTAATCCGTTGACAACCGAATTACCCGTGAGAATAGGACCATTTCGAGATAAACACCAATTTGTAGTGTGCAATTCAAGTCCGGTCTGTCTTTTGGGACGAGACCTTCTGTGCAAGCTCAATTGTACTATATCATGCACTCCGAGAGTTGTGGAATTGCAAACCTGTGATGACGATGCTGATTTTAAAATGGCTAACATGAGTTTGTGTGCAGAAATGTTTGTGGTGCTCACCATAGCAGAATTGCCACATGACTTGAGAGACTCAGTTGATCCGAAAGTGTGGGATTTTATGGGCGAGGATGTAGGTCTGATGAGAGGGGTTGAGCCAGTTAAGATACAGGTCAAACCCAATGCTGAATTCCCACGAACACCACAATATAAATTGACTCCAGAAACCGTGGCTGGAATAAGACCTGTGATTGAGACTATGATTGCCCAACGTATTCTTAAGGAGATAAGAGGAAGTCCCTGCAACTCACCTATCATGGGACTGCAAAAGCCAAATGGCAAGTACAGAATAGTGCAAGATCTGCGTCGAGTTAATGAAATTGTGATCCCATGTTGTCCTGTGGTACCGAATCCAGCTGTTATTTTATTCCAGATACCATGCAAGGCAGAATGGCTTACAGTGATAGATTTGTGTCATCCATTTTTCTCCATACCATTGCATGAAGAAAGTCAGTTTTTATTTGCGTTTAGGATGGACGATCGTGTATTAACATGGAAAAGAATTCCTCAGGGGTATACAGAAAGCCCCTCCATTTTTAGTCAATGTCTGAAAAAGAACCTTGAAGGACTGGTGATGGCCCACAACTCAGTCTTAGTGCACTATATAGACGACCTTTTGGTCGCCTCAGAGACTGAGGATGCTTGCAGGATTGACACAGTGGCGTTGCTGAATCATTTAGCAGAGAATGGACACAAAGTGTCTCCAAACAAATTGCAGTATTGTTTGTCTGAAGTTCAGTACCTAGGTCACCGGACTGAGAAAGGAAAGCGAAGGGTGTCACCAGATCGCATAGAGGCGATTTTGCAAATGGGAACTCGGAAAACACAAAAAGAAGTCCTCATGTTTTTGGGAATGGTCGGCTATTGTCGACAGTGGATCCCAAATTTTTCCTTGCAAGCAAAGCCTCTGTTGAAACTGACTCGAAAGGATGTTAGTGATCCGGTACCATGGGATGACGAGTGCTTGAAAGCCTTCCGTGAGCTGAAGGAAAGTATCTGTTGAGCTCCAGCTCTCGGAATGCTGGATTATAACAAAGCGTTTTCGCTCTTTTGCTGTGAAAAGGAGGGATGTGCGTTAGCAGTCTTAGTGTAGACACATGGGGGTGCCCGTAGACCAGTAGCCTATTTCTCAGCTACATTAGATCCTGTAGCTTCTGCGTTGCCCGGATGTCTGAAATCCGTTGCTGCAACCGGTGTTAGCATTGAAAGATGTGAAAGCATAGTGATGGGTTACCCGCTCATTGTTTATGTACCCCACTCAGTAGAATTATTGATGACTCGGAAGAAAACACAGTATCTGACCAACAACAGACTTACCAAGTATGAGTAGGTTATCTTGGCCGCTGATAATGTTACCCTGAGACGTTGTACCACTCTGAACCCTGCTACATTGTTACCTGTTCCGGCAGAGGAAGGAGATGAGGATTGTGAAGAGCATGACTGCCTAGATATTACTGACCTATCTACCAAACCCAGACCTGACATTGTCGATGAACCTTTGACCCAATCTGATTTGATCCTTTTTGTTGATGGTTAATGCTTAAGAGACAATGAAGTGTATTTGAGAGCAGCATTTGCTGTGTGTAGCATCATGGGAGTAGTGGAAGCTGCCTGTTTAAATAGAGTATTTTCTGCTCAGGTGGCTGAAATTGTCACTTTGACACGTGCCTGTATCATTGCAGCTGATATTCGAGTGACTGTGTATACAGACAGTCAATACGGATTTGGTGTAGTTCATGACTTTGGGCAGTTATGGTCACAGAGGGGGTTTCTAACGTCCTCAGGGTCACCTATACGTAATGGCGAGTATGTGCGCCAACTATTGGAAGCTTTGCAGAAACCAAAAGAGATAGCAGTTGTTAAATGTGCAGCTCATGGAAAGGGAGAAGATTTTGTCACTAAGGGCAACAATTATGCAGATGAAGTAGCACGATTTTGCGCTGAACATGCTTGTATTTTCAATGGAGAATATATAGGCGAGAGCACAGAAGAGACAGAGCTCAGCATGATGTTAGCTATAGCCCATACTTGGGATGAGGTGAAGCGGTTGCAGGATGAAGTCTCAGAAGAAGAAGCTGCTTCATGGGTCAGAGCAGGTTGCACAAAAAGAGATGATGGCATTTGGGTATCCACAGATGAGAGAGCAGTATTACCCAATTGTCTACTGAGCCCAATGGCAAGGCAAATCCACGGAGCAGTCGATTTGGGAAGAGATGCTATGGTGCGAGTGTTTAGACAGACGTGGTTTAATCCATGCTTTCGTGTGTGGGTTGAAGCGGTATGTCACAGATGTGTTACTTGTCAACAAATTAATGTTGGAAAGAGAACTGTGGTTGGAATGAGTCACATTGGAAGATCTGGGGGTCCCTTCAATAGGATACAATTAGATTTCATTGAGATGCCAAGGTGCAATAGGTTGAGATATGTTTTGGTGGTGGTATGTATCTTTTCGCGTTGGGTGGAAGCATATCCAACTAGACGATGTGACAGTCTCACAGTAGCCAAGTTGTTGTTAAGAGAATTGATCCCGAGATACGGATTTCCGACATCAGTGGAGACAGATAGAGGAACTCATTTCCACAGTGAAATCATGAAGTTGTTGTGCTCTGCTTTAAACATTGATCAAAGACTACATTGTAGCTACAGGCCGGAGGCTTCAGGTCTTGTAGAGCAGGTTAATGGCACCATCAAGTCAAGAGTGGCAAAAGTGTGTTCGTCAACTTCATTGAAATAGCCAGATGCGTTGCCCCTGGGTTTTATGAGTCTGCGTAGCACTCCTGATAGGAGAACAGGGCTTTCTCCCCACGAAATTTTGACCGGAAGAGCTATGCATTTGCCTATGGTGCCAGCTACAGCATTGATAAACATCACTGATGATTTAGTGTTGGATTATTGTAAGGGACTGGCTGATGTGGTTACTTCTGTATCCCACCAGGTCGAGGCTGCGACTGCATCCACCTTGAGAGACCTGCTGCATGATCTTAATCCAGGTGATTGGGTACTAGTTCGCAAGCACGTGAGGAAGAGTTGTTTTGATGCTCGCTGGCGAGGACCATATCAGATGATATTGGTCACAAGTACCGCTGTGAAGTGTGGAGGATTGCCGAATTGGATCCACGCTTCCCACACTCGCCGGGTTCAAGCGCCTGCGGAGGAAGAGAGTCCCCTGGTTCCGAGAAGCGTGTGTGGACCTGACATAGACAACGACGAAGGCACAGACCCAGTTGTAAGAGTTTTGGATGAAACAGAACAGGCAAGTGAGCACGAAAGACGAGAGCTGAGTGCTCCTGAACTGAGCCCAAATCCTGAAATAGAGGATATTGCAGAAGTGAACTGTGCACCAGATCAAGGTGAGCGGTCTATTGCAGAAGGTTCAGATCAAGAGGAAGAGAGGAGAGCAGATGCCAGAGCGGAAAAGTGGCCAGCAAGAAAAGAAAGGCTGAATATTAAGCTCGCATCCGAGAAAGATCTCACTCCGATTCCTGAAACATCTGAATCAGATCAAAGTGACGCTGAAGAAAGACCGGATGGTCTGAGACGTTCCAGAAGAGAAAGAATAGCGTCTCGAAGATACGCATCTCCTGAGTGGACGTACCTGGCTGCAGATGCAGAGCCCAGCGAAGTCCGGGAGGTTGGGAGCTGGTACGGTGAGCTACGGAGGGGACACCCTCTTGATTGAAATACAGTTGCTGGTCCCAGGCGTAGAAGCGTTTGGAAAGCTAACTCTGCAAGTTCCAAATCCTCCAAAGCTGAGTGGATTGCGTTTCCTGATCCTCAATCAGGTTATCTTCCCTTCATTTGGCCGACAGCTCACCGTGCAAGAATTGGGAGAACTTCGTGCGGAGATTTTGCAATTTGTCCTCGAAATACTTGGATCGAATATCATTAACGATGAAGCTTGAATTATAACCAAAGAAAACATTAGGCCTTAGAAAGAAGATAACTTAGACCCCAGTTTAAGAAGATTTAAAATTAGGGACTTTCTAGTAGATGATGGAGTGAGGAGTAGGGCTGACTACATCTCTTCAATAGGTTTAGTATCAATCAAAGGAACTTTGACATTAATTGTATGGGAGAAGAGAAGTGAGAAAGACATTGTTAAACAAAGAAAACAGAAAGAGACTGTGTTTTCCCTTTTGTACTTTGGAACGGATCAGGAGAAACCATGGTGTCCAAAAAATCAACACGCAAACAGAAGTGCATCATTGGCACCCTCATTGTAGTGGTGCTTATTGTTATAACTGTGGTGATTGTTGTATCTCTAGTTGGATATCAGGATGTCGGACAGAATAGGGTACAGGCAACACTCACTACACCAATCTCTGAGATAGATGAGGATGCATCCGCAAGGGATCTAGAAATGATTAAGGAAACCAGTCGTAGACTACATGTTGATTTGTCAAAGGGTGATTTCACTTTGAATGCGTATGCTCGATTATTGTATGAGTATGTGGATACCATGGAAGCGAAGGATTGCTATGTGTGTATGCAATTACCAGCCTCAGTAGAAGAAGGCATTCGATACCATCATTTGCCTGTGACCTATGGCATTACATGTAGTGTGTTGTTGAGCATGTTTTACAGCAAGGCACACTTCGACTATTATTTCTCTAATTATGATGTGGTACTCTCGGAAGTCCCAGTTCTTAAATACATGAATAAATATGATTATTATAAGGAAGTAGAGCAAATGTCAAAGTATTTCGTCCCTACTATTACTTTAGACACGTCCTATGCCCATAGACATAATTTGACCTGCATGTTAACTGACATTGAAAAGAAATTTATAGATCAGATAGAAGATCGGCATAGACAGACTCTATTTAGACCAGATCCAAAGCACAAGGTTACCCGCTGGACTAAAGAAGAATTAGATCATAAAGCAAAAGGGAGTTTTGGACCCATAGCATTAGATTTCCAGCAGAAGGGGAAGTTGTGCATTAGACACCCGACCACATACTACGATAAGATATTTGTGGGTGAGTGTGATTGTGAGCATGTCTTTTTGATCAAAGAATCAATTAGAAAAGCATTATTGGATAAAATAACAGTAGTGCCCAATGTTTTTTTTTTGTGTGGAAAGAATGCTTATGTGAAGTTGCCCAAAAATTGGTATGGCACTTGTTATTTGGCTGTGGTATTTCCTAAGATTTTTCATGTGGATGATTTATGGCCTCTAGAAAGAAAAAGACCTCAAAGAGGAAAACGTGGTGTGAGTGCGGGAGAAGTGATTGGAGACATATTTGGGGCTATGATACCGAGTATGGGTGTGATTCTGAATGATTTGAAAATCAAAAGCTGGCAACACTAGTGGATAAGCTCTCAATAAATACAGCTCAGATACTACTACTTGTAGATGGGGAGATGGTTTCGATAAGGGCTATGGTTTTGCAAAACCGTCTTGCCCTAGATGTGCTGCTAGCAAAAGCCGGAGGAGTCTGCAAATTATTGAAAGTTCAACAGTGCTGCACTTATATTTCTGACAACAGTCGGGATATAAGGAAATACATCAACAATATTTCAGATATACACCAAGAGTTACGAGAGATGGCTGCTGAAGGACTCTGGGAACAAGTGGGGAAAGGATTTGGCAAGATAGGCAGTTGGTTTGGAAGTTTGGGACAAGGAATAATGGGATATATCTTGAAGCCTATTATAATAGCTGTCATTTGTATAATTGTCCTACTAGGAGCCATCAAGGCTTACAAATGGCAAAGGGCACGACATCAGGAGACTGTTTCGAGAAAGCGAGAGCGCCAACTTGAACGATTGCAGGACAGTCATTACCAGCACCTTAAGGGGTTAGAACGATTCAGACAGGGACGGCAAGCTACAGCTTCTGTTTAGGTCTGTCTCTTCTACAAGGAGAAAATGCAGGAGAATAGAAAATTGGTGTTATGACACTGGTCATAAGAGGGGGGAACTGATAGAGCGCTGATAGCACTCAATTTTGTATGAGTGCACTATACTCATGGTTTAAACTCATGGGGCCTATTCACACGGGTATTTTTGACTGAAAATCAGCTGGAAATACCTCATTTATGTCTTTCAGAAAATAATAAAGGGATTCATGGCAGACATCAGTCAATTTACTACTGTGGATTTCTCTGCCACAAGTGCGAAGAAACCAGCAGCTGTGAGTACCACTCAATGGGTGGTAAGGAAGCATTCTAAGGTATGGTTTCCTTGCAAGTTTGTTAATGCCCATAAAGATGGATGCTTTTAGGTATTTCAAACCCAGATCCGACATTTTTCAACCTTGGAATTGCTTGGAGATGCACTTCAGTCAATGACTCGAGTATCTCCTCTTCCAGGTTTTGAATGGGAATGGTTCACTCCCAGCTTTGTGGGGTAAGGGTGAAGGGGTATCTGCACATAAGAAAAAAAGGGAAAAGGTGTATTTGCACAGGGTTCTCCATCCCTCGTGCAGTCCTACATTTCATACAATTCTGCACAATGTGAATCCAATCTCACAGGAATTGCCACGTTGCATTCCTACTAATTCTGAATTAAAGATGCAGGTCAGCCTGTTGCTGTCTCACCTCCTCCCCTGGGTCAAGACATTCCCCAGATCTTATCACTTTCAAATCCAGACAGTCAATCTACAACCAGGCAGAGACACACAGAAATGTTAGAGCACAAAAATCCAGCCACTTCTTAAAGAGTAGCTTCTAAACACACAATGCAAAAACCACCTTCATAAAAAGATGTGTTATTACATTGTGAGTTCAGGCATACTAAACTTCACCTCTCCATCTTAAGCCTTTTGGAAGATAGGCTGGAAAACATATTACACAGCCTCCCCATTCTGTCCTATGGGCAAGATGGCCTGTCAACAGTGAAAAACGAAATGGAGATTATTTCACTGTCAGGACATGGTACACACCTTAGTACATGTCCTACCTTTCACATGCACTGCACCCTGCCCAGGGGGTACCTTGGACCTACCATAGGGGTGTCTGATGTGCATAGAAAGGTAAGGGTAAGGTCTGGCAAGTGGGTGCACTTGTCAGAACAACATGGCAGTTTAACAAACTGCGCGCAGGCACTGCAATGGCAGGCCTGAGTTCCCTTTTTAAGGCTACTTGTGTGGGTGGCACAATTCGTGCTGCAGGCCCACTAGTAGCATTTGCATTACCAGCCCTGGCACACATAGTGCACTTTACTAGGGACTTTACTAGTAAGGCAAACATACCAATCATGGACAACCAATTACCATTATACTTTACACATGGAGCACTTGCACTTTGACACTGTTCAGCAGTGGCAAAGGCCCAAAGCATCTAAGTTGGCAACACTATGTCAGAAAAGAGGTCTAGGGGAAAAGCAAAACGTTTAGGGAACTTTAGCCAAAAGGGCCAAGTCCAACATAGGCATTACAGAAAAAACATTTTTGTGGAGGAAATTGGTCAAAATATACCTTTTCTGGCAAGAATTATCTAGCAACGCAGTTCTCTGCTCCCTCCTTTTGAAGGTTCCATTTGATTCTGATGAATTCCTTCGAGATAACATTTTGTAAAAGATTCATCTCTTGGACAGGAACTTTCACATTTAGTGCAGCCCCCAACCCTAACCAAATTCTATATGATCCCATCCCATTTTCCTGCTTGATGATCCCAGTGCTACTCTGAATACATGTAATGCAACTGAATGTTTCCATATATATATATATATATATATATATATATATATATATATATATATATATATATATATATATATATATATATATATACATATATATATATATATTTTTTTCCTCCGCAGTTTTATATAGCGCAAACTTGACCCGAAGGTATCAGAGAGCTTTACATGAGCACCAGTTGGGTTACAGACGGACACATTCATTTTTTGTTAAGCACGGGGAGATTAAGTGATTTGCCTAGAATCACAGGATGTTGAGCGTCCCTGCCGAGACTCAAACCCGGTTCCCCAGCGACGAGGTCAACTGCTCTAGCCGTAAGGGCACATCCTCTCCCCTAGATATTTATTTATTTTAGAGTTATATATAGTGCAGACTCTACCCAATGGATGTTAGAGTGGTTCACATAAGAACAGTTACAATACATGATGGAGGTGTCCTGACATATAGTCTGGCCAAGGGCATAGCTTTAGGGGGGTGGTGTTTGGGGTGTCACCCCCCCCCCCTCCTAATAAATGTATTCTGTAGTAAATAGTAAAACAGGTGCTTTCAGTCGAGTATGGTGAGGTGTCTGGTGGATTTCACCTAGGATTTTTACATGCACACACAAACTAAAACACACAGACACACTCTCTCTCCTCTCTATTTTGAAGTTCCCCAAAAATGTTGGTTATTTTACAAAACATCTTGTTTTAAGTACCACTAACAATCTGCACTTCTCTCCCTTTTCACTGCCCCCTCATGTCCTGCTTTTCAGGTAATGTATGTGAACAAAATATGCCAGTGTGATTGTTGGGAAATCCGAAGTTCTCCCTCCCCCCCAAGACTTACTAACTTTTAAAAGGGAGGTTTTTAGCTGTCAAAAAGAGTTATTTTAACAAGCAAAAAATGGAGGTGAAACGGAAAAAGGGGCACTTGCAAATAATATGTTGTAGATATTGCAGCAGGCTGACTTGGCAAGTCTCGCTCACTATCTCCGGATAATAGAGACTGCCATTAGGGTGTGATCCCATGCAACTGAGGGAACATAATTTCCTGTGTGCCTCTGCTATATACCTTATGTGGTCACATTAGCAAATAAGCTTATGGTTGGCACCCTTTCTGAAATTGTAAATGTAATATTATTTATATAGTGCTTACTACCCCTGACAAGGCATTGAAGTGCTTTCCGGCGAGTAGCACACTAATCCGGAACCCAAAGGTGGATTAGCGGTGGATGAATGGGGGAAATATAAATTGTTATTGGGAGTAGTGGAAGTGGTAGACATGTGAGTCTGTTAGTTGGATGAATAGGAAAGAGGAGTGATAGAGGAGAGAAGAGGCTAGAAAGGATTATTTGGGCATTCATAGTAGTAGAAGAGATTTAGGATGAGTCAGAGAGCCTGTCAGTTTGATGAACAGGATAAAGGATGGATAGAGGAGGGTAGAGTTTAGAAAGAGTTGTATGAGAGTTCATAGTAGCAAAAGAGGTTTGGGATGAGTCAGACAGTGGAGGTACAGTATGTTTGGGAAGAGGAATAGGATGAGTCATACAGTAGTGATCTGATGAGGTTTGGGGAGATTCTTTTTTCTTCTTTGCAATGGGAGGAACATATATAAAGATGTAGATACATGACCACACATAGGGAGTATACATACATAGAGATTTTAACATGATACGCACATGGAAACAAATCAGGAGATATACAATTGTACTGGATAAAGTCTCATAGTTACATGCATGGATTATTAATTACCAACTCTGGCTTTCCATTGTTGCTTTAAGTTCAGTTTTTTAATTTATTTTTTTATTTATTGTTTTTAAAACTTTTTTTATATTTGTCCCCCAATTTTTCAGCAGTAAAGAACTTATAGATACAATTGAATAATCAAATGTACACATTGTGACATATATGTGTTAATAAAGGAAAATAAATCACCCATAAACACATACTCATCATCTTATATGTAATTGATGTATTGATCTTCTTATAGAAGGATATAATTATAAAGGTATTGCTATATTCATGTCTACACATTGTGACAAATGTGTTATTATAGGAAAGTAAACCCATAAGCATGAACTCATCATCTTGTAGGTTATTGATATATTGATGTACTTATATATGGATATGATGAAGTTATACATTTAAGAATGTATGCATCTAATATTTTGTACTTTCTTAATATATTTAGTTATGTATTTATTTTCGGTCCTCTAGTAAGAGATATATACCTATATTTCTTGTTTGGGGTTTTTCCATTCATTAATTAGTATTATTTGCTTTTATTATTTGATTTTTTTGATATGTGTATTCATTATTTTTAAAGTAATAAGTATATTGAATAGTTAACATTTATACATACGTTCTGTATAATCATATTTATTTTTTGTGATATGAGAGATCATAATAAATAGGGATCTATAAGCATAAGCATGTAGTCAAATACTATTTATGCAAAGACCTATATACATTTTAAGTATAAATATATGGAGTGTATATATTTTAACCATAGGTAATATATACATTTGTGTATTTAAGCATAAATATAAGAAAGTACATTTATTTTTATTAATAAGTAATATGTGTATTTGTACAAAGAGTTGCATAAATATAAGAGAGTAAATATATTTTTATTAGCGCATAATATGGGCATTTGTACAAAGAGATGCACAGATCTGAATACATGCATACAATCAAAGTATTCATATTTACAAACACACGTATATGCACCATTGGTGTCATGTGCATTCTATTGCTGTACATTTGTATCTTGAATATGGTCGTCATGTACGGGAGAGCAAGTTCTTGAGTAATCTTCTGAAGATAAGATGGTTATCGGTGGATCTTATGTTTGGGACATCACTCAGAGCCTTTCTTACATACATTGCTCAGTGCCCCTGATTCTGTAATTCCCTGATCAACGACATCTACTACACACTTCATTCACAGCACACAGTAATGTCATGAGGCACAAGTGCTCGTATGAGATCCATCACTTAGTTCTCCCATGACATGTCTATCACCAATTTCCTCAGTAGTGCACATCATCCATTTATCTGTGCCCTTTCACACACATTCCCTTGTGCCCCATGCTGCATAATACTGTGCTTCATTAGCACATACCACTATAATTCTTGTGCTGCACAAAGTTATGTAAAACATGTGATGTTTGTGTTCGGATGACTGTGTGTTTGTTGGTTGGTGTGTATGGGTATCCTGTGTATGAAAACATGTCTGCCTGCATGTTCTATGTGGGAGTGAATGTTGTGTGCCTCCATATGCAGGCTTACACAAAAGCCAAGCCGAAAGGTTTTATGAGTGCCTATTTACCATCTGTTACTGATCTGTGGAAGGCTTTTGCTTGCAGTTTTGGTTTTGGCTCTGTATGGGTTTAAAAGAGCCAAATGCATTTTGAGCATAAAGTTGCAGCTGCTTTCTAGTTGAATGGTCCAGGTACATACTCTATCCGTGTCCTCGCTAGGGAGAGTTCAACAGGGATGGATGTCTTAGTCCTTGCTACAAAAGGAACCACAAATCCAGGTCCAGGAGTTGACCCCCATTTCCGTCTTCCCTCAGTTCATCTTGACCAGCGCTGGAACACAGCAGTCAGGCTTTTGGGGCAATGGAGGAGGGTGACTTTATGGGAGTAATAATGGCAGTGGCATGCAGTTATCACTCTTTATCCAGGACTCTCTTGGAGCATCCATCCACTCCAAATAGATAGAGTAAGGTATCTAGTGTATATTTTTTATTTCAGTGTTTCATTAGACATACAGGGTGTCTCCAGAAGAACCATGAGCAGCTACCAAGGTTAGATGGAATGAGCTACAGCTCATAGGCAGCGACATTGTAGATTTACAATGGAAGGCCTTGGGAAGAGCAGTGCTTGCTTGAATAATCATGATGAAACCAAAGTTTTTGTGCCACTCAATAGGGATGACAATCTACTTTGACACAAAGGAAAATGCTGTGGAAGTAAGCTCTTTTAACCCAATTGACTTATTCTGGAAATGATTAGTTAATCTGGTAGTAAGTGTGCAAGGGTTTCATAAATTAGTGGTCACCTGAAAATTCAGAACAAGCACAAGTAAGATTTCCTGTATTTTTGAATGTTCACCAAGATACAATTGAATAATACTAAACAGAAGGGAATGATCAACTAAATGTAAATGTTTGAAGTATTTTCAGAAGTGAAACACCACCCAAAGATTTGAAATGTAGCTTGTCTCTTTGGTGTATCCATAGTCTCTACAATAACTAATAGTGTAATAAACTTGTAACATCCATATTTCCAAAACAGGTTATACTCCGAGTTACTGGGGATTCATAATAGAAAACAAGCATTGGCAAAGCCAATAGGTCGTGCCTATGAGAGACCTTCGCTTTGGCAATGTTTATACCCCTAAGAAGTGGAGCACAGTTTGTGCATTTCCTAGATTTCCATTGATAAGTTATAGAGAGTCCCAAGGATGTTCCAGTCCACTTCCAAAGAGGCCAGCAGTCACAGATGGCACCACCCCCCCATACAGAAGGCAAGGTCCAACCACCCAAATGTAGACTTAGTCCGCCTACTCCATTTTTAACTACTATGCTCTCCGTATGTTACCATTTCATATAAACATTTACCATAGTACACTATTATATGTACACAATGATCTACTAGCTTAGCTTAGCTTCATATTCATTCTTGTTGCTCTGAAAAACATTGTGAAGAACAAGGTTGAGAGGTCCTCTCTAAATATTTTCATAACCAAGGTGGATGTAACACCCCCTAGGCCAAATCATGACCTTTGTGACAATTTATATTCCATTTTATTGATAACAGTAAAATTAGGATGAAAAAAGTGTTCATCTTAGGTCAAAACACCAGTCTTTTTTCCATTGTGCTATCTGACTATTATACAATGGAGTCCTTATATCATCTGTTAGGTAGCACATCTTTATAGAATCAGCTACACCAGGTGGACTATGAAGGACAGTATAAGTACCCTAATCATTTTAGAGACTTAATCAGCCTTTTTCCATAATTTTCCAGGACATTTTGGCCATTCATCTGGTTCAGGGAGGTGACAATTAAGTTGTTGTAGAGTAGTTTACTTCCAATACCACTGTTTGTCATCAATGGACTGACAGTCCCCATTTTATCTTTCACAATCATCATTGAGTAGATTTGTCAACTGTTGTGCCTTTCTCCTTCATCCCAAACTATTTCTCATATGAAGATTGTGGGAAATTACCATGTTTTGTGTGGTCTATCCCCAGATTGTTATCCTATCTATTTTGCTTGCTGTAGATTTCTGAGCACCCTACATCCGCTAACCAGTAGTAAAGTGTCTGCGCTCCTCATTTTAACATGGTCTAATTGGCATAACCCTAATTGGCATTCTTAACTTACCCATACATTTTTACTATGTGGTATGAAGTGTATCCAGGGCATGTAAATTAAATGCCCCTGGTGGACTGCAGCACTTATTGTGGCATCCATTACAGTGGCAGTGCAAACATGGCTTCAGGCCTACCATGGTAGCCTGACTAAAGTAGTTTTTAAACTGCTGCTCGACCTGACAAAAAAACCTTTTTGACAGGTCTAAATTTTTATTTTGAATATTAATAAGTTGCACCTAAGTATTCCTTATAGCCCATAAGTCATGTACATGATATTTAAAAGTAGGGCATGTATAGTTTTACACCTATCCTTACAGTGATTTCTTACCACCTAAATGGATGTTGCAATGAGAAACACTAAGATGCAATATTCAAATGTAATAATGCTATCTACGGCTAGGAAACACTATAGATGTCATTCTTGGACTCCTTGACTTATTTATTAAAAGTTAAATATACTGGTGAACTCAGATTTGTGATAGATATAAGGGAAAATGTACTTTTAGAAAAGTTATCTTTTCCCTCTCTGGAGGCTAATTTGCATGAGTTTCCAGCTGCAGGCTTCTGAGCGCTCTAGCCCTGAATTAGGTGTAAAAAACTGCTCCCAGGCAAGATGCTCTTTTGATCTTTCCACTGCAAACTAAACTCTTCCTGATTCTAGCCACGCAAAATCATACAATGTGGTGTAATGGCATAATTTTGCATGCATTTCGTAATGCAAAATGACCAAAATTAAAGCATTTACGCCGATGTAATTAGAATTTCAAACAGGCCTAATTTCAAATAGTCCATTACACCCTATTCAACAACAGGAATAGTCATGGTTGGCCTTTCTGCAGCCTTCAAGACAGTTGACCCTCCAACCTGATCAATGCCCTTAAGTCATGCATGGGAAGTTGAAATGGTTCACATCCTACCTCACCAATCAGTGCCAGCTCATGCAAATAGGTTCCATAAGATCACTGACAATCCCCGTCTCCTGTGGAGTACCCCAGGGATTTATCCTTCCTCCTACCATCTTTAGCCTCTACATGGAACCTCTCAGATCCATTCTTGCTGACAGCAGCACCAAAATCCAGCCATATGCAGATGATACTGCCCTTTACCTACAATTATCCTAGCCCAACGACATACAGAGACTCAAATCCTGCCTTGAAGACAAACCCCACAAAAACATGATTGCTTCTGTCTGACAGCAACACCAAGAAATCTCTGATTCAAGCTTGACTCTCCTAATCAAACCTACCAGACATCAACCCTCAGCTGACATGTCATGCACAACGTTTTGGATTCCCCTTTGACACAGCTCTCTCATTCAAGAAATGAAGTTTTTTTCCCGAACGATGATTTCAGAACAACCGTACACGCATTATTGCTCTACCTTCTGGACAGAGGCAACACACAGCTGCATGGCTCAACATGCACTCAAAGAAATTCATCTACATCACCCCAGGGTAAAAGATCGACAATGTCTCCCCTTTCTAGCCAGGGTTATCTCCAAGACATGGTGCATCACTTTTAAAGGCCTCACCAAGAAGACCTGAGCTTTCCTGGCAAACTAATGATTCCAGTCTCAAGAGAAAACTATGCAAGAAAGAGAAAAATAGAAGGCAAGGATTCTCAGATCATGCTCCCAAGATTGGAACAGCACCCCTTTCAACGTCAGTTAAGTGCCAATTCTCTTACAATTCAGAAAAAGCTGAAGAAACTACTTCAAGGAGCACTGCATCTGACCCAGCAGTCTACCCTTGACCTCCCCCCAATAATTGTAAATTTCTAAGGGCCATGCTCTCTGTTAAATAAACATCTAGTTGTCTACCAACACGGCATTAAAGGCAAAGCTTTTCTGTTTCAGGCTTCTTAATTCTGGGACCAACTGTCAGAAAAATAAACACTGGCAAACATTTTAAAAAGCAACCTGCCAACCATCAGGGGTTCATGGAAATCATGCCAACGTATGGGCATAAAAGGATAGTTTCCATTATATTTGGGAATTAGCATAACATTCAAGTGTGGTCACTATCTGGAAATTTAGTCCTGGCATTTAGTGAAAGCTCAGCCACTTTATGTGCTGAGATGGGCTTAGTTTTAGTTTGATGAATAATGAAATAAGAGTTTGATGAGAATATTCATGGACGAAAGCTTGGAATACTTTTCCTGACCTAACAGATTTCTTAAGAGTGATTTAGTGCTCGTTTTCATATATTTGTATCTTCCTGCAGTCTTCTTATTTTGGTTTATTTGTGGTTTAATACGCATCTTTTAGTGGTTGGTTTATTTTAATTATAAGACAGTTGAGCCAAAGCTTGCAAACAACAAAATATTAAGGTCATTTTGAGTGGTCACAATTACCTTGAAAGGGAGAAGACGTTGTGGAGATGCTTTCCCATGGTAAGATAGCACTGAGGAGCAATGCACCCATTACAGAGCTGAAGGTCACAGGATTAAACCCAAGTAAATCCACTCAGCTTCTCATCATTTGAAGGTTATTTAAATGACTGCAATTAGTGAGGTAATGATTAACACCTGCCACCTAGAGATGACACGATGCATAAAGCGCACTCAATAATATTAATTTATTTAAACAGTGTTACAGATCAGTTAGGCTCTTACTATGAGTGCCCTAGATAAACAGATGCTGTTTATCACACCTGAGAAAGTTAGACTCCCTTCAACACTTTAGGGGAATAAAAAGAGTGAGATATTACAGGCAGAAAGCACCTAAATCTGTTTGCTACTGTAATATCATACTCTTTTCTCCTGTTAAATTTCATCAGATAAGATTTAAGTAAGGGTGTGGATTTTAACCCAACTGATAACTATCAGGTGTAATAAGCACCACACAACTTTGTGACACTTGCTCAACAGAGGTTTGCTAAAGGGTTGGAAGACTCCAGCCTACTTATAATCAGGGCCTTACTCTCCGATGGAAGGGGCGGCTGCAGGGACTACTCCTGGGGTGGTTGGTAGTCTGTTGTCTGTAGAAGGGTAAAAGAAGAACATCAGGAGGAACATTACAAGGATTACCAGGAAGAGGTGGCTGCAGAGGCTGCATGATCAGAGCCTAAAGGACAGGCAGGTATGCTTCAATATTTAGAGAAGGGTATGTAGAGAAGGAGGTAGGACTGAAAGCCACTAGAACTGATAGAAAGAAGGTCAAAATATTCCTTAAGAGGCTGAGGGAGGCCAGAGCAAAGGCCTCCCTAAGGCCTTTGTGCTCTTGGACACAGTGTAATTTAAGGTTCCTAGTGGTC